>CM022300.1:581983217-582419281 GCA_011799875.1 Thinopyrum elongatum | reverse complement strand
CGTGTATGGAAAGACAAAAAGATACACCAGAGCACGGGAGGACCTGTGCAAAGTGGCACGTAAAAAGACGGCATCCTCCAAAGCAGTATGAAGGTACCTGCCAGCTACGCTCTTACAAGAAGAAGGGAAAATCTTCTTGAATGCCTGCTCAGTATGAAGGTCCCGTCTGGCCTTCTCGTCGATTCAAGGGAATATAATATGGCAGGAAAAAGTTTCACAGAACCTAAAGTCTCATGACTGCCACGTAGATTATGACGCAACGTTTCGGTTGCATGAGGGGGCTTCTACCGGAAAACATTCGATTAGCAATTGTGAAGCTATGTGGCATTCCTCAATGCAATCTCTCAAAGGTGATCGATCAGAAACATACCAAGGCTAAGGAGTGATGTGGGCCAATGTCTTGCAGTTTCGAGCTGGTGTTCCCACCATCTTCTTTAATATCATGACGCACGTCCTAGTTCATCTAGTGACGAGATTGTCGTTGGGCCCCGTATTCTACCACATATGTTCCCGTTGAGAGGTTCATGAGGTCCTAAGAAAATGCCGTAACCGCGCTAGGCCAGAGGAAGCATCTCCATGGGCCATAAACAGAGGATGTCATTGGGTTTGTGTTGACTTCATTCCTGACCTTAAGAAGATTGGTCTCCCTCAATCGCGGTATGAGGGGAGGACTGACTGGAAAAGGCACGCTAGGAGGGGACTCAATAATATGGGGACGGGCATCTTGGTCTCAAGCACACACACAGTTCTACAGAACTCTACCTTGGTGACCCCGTATGTCGATGAACACAAGAAACATTCTGCGGCTCCAACACCCCGGAGCAGTGTTGGGTTGACGACTGGATTACATGTGAACACATCAGGACTTTCGGCAGTGGTTGGAACAGTCTCAGAGGGACAACACTATTTCTGATGAGCTGTACTCGTTGTCCAGGGGGACATCTTCGACTGTAGTGTACTTACAAAGGATACGAGATAAATGGAATACATTTACACGATCGCCCAAGATCAAAAGAGCACCAACCAAAAACAGCGGTGTCCGCTTTGATGCAGCAACCAAGAGGGGAAATGACACATATTATGGTTACATAGGGACATATGGGAACTTGACTACGGACATGTTTTAAGGCCCCTGTTTAAGTGCAAATGGGTCAATATGTCAGGAGGCGGGGGTAAAGGTAGAGCCACATTACGCAAATGATAACAGTGGATGAACAATCTTGGGTACACAGACGAACCATTCGTCCTAGCCAATGATGTGGCGCAGGTGTTCTATGTGAAGGACATGTTACCAAACCGAGAAAAAGAAAAGATAAGGAAGGAATACATCCACGATGAGCCAAAGCGCCACATAGTTCTTTCAGGAAAAGAGACATCTGTGGAGTAGAGGGTTAAGGAACAGACAGTTGAAGATTATGAAAAGTTTCATGAAATTCCTTCCTCAAAGTCAAGGCTGACCCAAGCACCCTGATTAAGCGATGAAGATATCCATGGTTACGACGCAATAAGCAAAGGACAAAAGCGAAAGAAAAAGTGGAAGACAGAATGAAGTCAGAAAGGGTTGAAATTGATGATGATGTGCTTTGAATGGTTCATTTTGAGCACACCAAAAAGTTGGAGTTCAAATAAGTTCAAAAAAATGAAATACCTTTGTAAAGATGAGTTTGTCCGAAACCCTGATACTTCGAAGAGATTGTTCATTTTGTACACGAAGTGCATCCAGTTTTTGCCGTAACACTCTCAACTTTTAGCCAGCATGTGGTGTGAAATGATGATATCATGCCAATTTTCAACCTCTTCAGGAGTTCATTTGAAGTGGCTTTTCAATTCAGGGTTATTTAGCTCAAAAAAAACCGTTAAATGCATGAAAAATAACAGATGAACTAGAAAGGGTTGAAAATTGATGATGTTGCTTTGAATGGTTTCATTTTGAGCACACAAAAAGTTTGGAGTTCAAATAAGTTCAAAAAAAATGAAATCCCTTTGTAACAGATGAGTTTTCGTCCCTAAACCCTGATACTTCGAAAGAGATGTCATTTTGTACAAGAGGCATCAAGTTTTTGCCGTAACCTCCTAACTTTTTAGCACATGCACGTGGGTGTGAATGATGATATCATGCCAATTTTCAACCTCTTAGAGTTCATTTGAAGTGCTTTTCATTTTTAGGGTCATTTAGCTAAAAAAAAATCAGTAAATGCAAGAAAAAATAAACAGATGAACTCAGAAGGGTTGAAAATTGATGATGTGGTTTGAATGGTTCATTTGAATAAACAAAAGTCTGGATGTCAAATAAGTTCAAAAAATGAAATCCCTTTGTAACAGATGAGTTTTCGTCCGAAACCCTGATACTTTTCGAAAGGATTGTCCATTGTACACGAAGGGCATCTAGTTTGCCGTAACCCTCTCAACTTTTAGCACATGCTATGTGGGTGAAATGTGATATAATGCCCAATTTCACCCCTTCAGGTTCATTGAAGTGCTTTTCAATTTCAGGGTCATTTAGCTCAAAAAAATCAGTAAATCATGAAAATAAGAATAGATGAACTCAAAGAAAGGGTGAAAATTGATGATGCTGCTTGAATGGTTCATTTGAGCACACAAAAAGTCTGGAGTTCAAATAAGTTCAAAAAAATGAAATCCCTTTGTAACAGAAGATTTTCGTCCGAAACCCGATACTTCTGAAAGAGATTGTCCATTTTGTACACGAAGGGCATCCAGTTTTTGCCGTAAACCCTCTCAAACTTTTATGAAACTCTAATAGAAAAAATAATAAACTAAAAGAATGAATTAGAAAATTTTAATGAAACTCAATAGAAACAAATAGAAATGAAACTAGAAAAACTTTAATGAACTATAATAGCAAAAGGAATCAACTAAAATTATGCAACTAAAATTAGCAAAGTATTTTCTGTTCAAAACATTAAAAGCAAAAAGAATTTTCAAAAAGAACTTTTTTGTTAGAAACTTTAATCGCAAAAAGAATTATCATAAATATTTTTTTGTTGAACTAAATAACAAAAACTGTTTTTGAATATAATGTAAAACACAGTAATATTAAATAGCAGTAAAAAGAATCACTCAAAAATCTATTTTATAGTAAAAGTTAATCACAAACTAGTGATTCACAATAATTTCAAAGAATTCAAATTTAAAACTATTCGAATTGGAAAACGATGGCACTAACAGAAAGTTTATAATATTTATTACCTAAAGCAAAAGAATTAAAAAATAAAAGAAAATAAATAAAGCAAAAAAAACAAAACAGAAAAAATCGGAAAACAAAATAGAAAAAATGCCACACTACTGGGCCACCACGGCCTGAATACGACTAGATAGAAACCCAACACGGGCCAGGATTCAGGCACGCCCAGAAGGCCCAGTAGGCCACTGGTAGAGGGAGAGTCAGGTTAGGACCGTAGCCTGCATTGAGAGAGCTCGAAGAGGGCAGCGGCAGTGGGGTTTATAAACCACTCCGCGCCCCCTCTCAACTAGCGAGGTGGGACTTAAACTTTTGGCCTGCGGGGCAGCACAAGGCTTTGGTCCTGGTTGGTTTGGTGACACCAACCGGGACTAAAGGGGTGCATTGGCTACCGGTTCGTGGCACGAACCGGGACCAATGCCCACCTTAGTCCCGGTTGGTGGAACCAAACGGGACCAAATGTCTCTGTTTCCCGCCTTTGGCTGCTGGAAAGAGACCTTTGGTCCGCGTTGGTGGCACGAACCGGACCAAAGGGGGCGTGGTCCGGTTTGTGCCACGAACCGGGACCACCTATATAACCACACACTTAGGAAAATTTCCCCAAGTGCTCACCTTTCCCCCGACGCCGCCAGGCGCCTCGCCGCCGTCGCCCGCGCCTGCCGCTCGTCGCCCGATCTTGTCGCCTTTCGCCGTCGCCAACGCCTCCCCGACGACGCGAGGAGATCAACGCCAGGTTGCGCCCTGTCGTCGTCGCCCGTGCCCGTTGTCCCCGTGCCGTCGTCGCCGTCGCCCGTGCCCCGTCGTCGCCGTGTCTTCCCGAGCCCGCGCCCCTGCCCCCGCCCCTGCTGCCCCGCCCCCAGCGCGCCCCTGCCCCGTGCCCGCCCACCGTCGCCGTCGCCGTGCCATCGCCGCCATCACCGTCGCCGTCGCCGTGCCATCGACCGCCCTCGCGTGAGCCGCCGCCGCCCGGCTCTGTGCATTTTTTATATGATTGATTTTTTTATATGATGAATTTTTTGTTCATTATAATTGTATATGTATGTGGTTATATGTATGTATGGATGTTCATTATATTAATTTTTTTGTTCAAGGTATTTTTTTTGTTCATATATGTATTTTTTTGTTCATAGTGTATTAACTCTTTTGTTCATAGCCTTTTTTGTTCATATATGTATTTTTTTAAATAGCATTTTTTCCATGTATATATGTATGGCTATTTATCTATAGATGTATATCATTTTTTTCAAGTCATTTTTAGAGAAATTTGCCATAGAGATTTTTTTTTTAGAGAAAATGTGAGTGGAGTTCACTAATGTATATTGTTGATATTTTTTATATGATGAAAAAATTGTTTTGTTCATATATAATGGATATATTATGTATGTGGCTATGTATGTATGGATGTTCATAAAATTGTTTTGTTCATATATGTATTAATTGTTTTGTTATAGCATTTTTTATATGATGAATTTTTTTTATAGCATTTTAACTAGCCATATATATGTATGTGGCTATATGTATGTAATATATGGAGTGTTCATAGAATTTTTTTTATATGATATTCATTGTCGATATAGCCCCTCCCCGAACTTCGACATGAGGGGGGGGGGGGTCGATATACCCCCTCCCCGTTAACATTTTTTTTATATGATGAATTTTTTTTCATAGCCATATATATGTATGTGGCTATATGTATGTATGGATGTTCAAGATTTTTTTTATATATGTGGCTATATGTATGTCGTTGTCGATATAGCCCCTCCCCGATAACTTCGACATGAGGGGGAGGGGGGTCGATATACCCCCTCCCCGATAACATTTTTTTTCTAAGTTACTAAGGTAAAATGTTCACCCCCCTCTCGATATACCGGGCGACCAACTCTCGAGGCCACCCAAACCCTAGAAAAAAAGCGTTGTCGATCTCCTACCCCCTCCCGCCCCTACCCGACAAACTCTCGAGGCCACCCAAACCACTAGAAGATAACTCCGGTAACTTCGACATGAGGGGGGACGTCGATCAACCCCCTCTCGCCCGAACAAGTCTATGTATTATTTTATATCGCGGTGGACATATATCAAAGTTTGATCATATGTCAAAGTTTGAATTTTGACATATGCAACATTTGATCATATGTCAAAGTTTGAATTTTGACATATGCAACATTTGATCATATGTCAAAGTTTGATCGTATGTCAAAGTTTGAATTTTGACATATATAGATTTATCAAGAATGCCCCCATTATGGATGTGCACAAGTTGATCCAATTTTTTTTGATCTCATATATATATATATATATATATATATATTCTTCTATATGTCACGTTGTCTGTCAAAGTATTGAAGAAATCCATGGCTTCATCATTAGTCGGAAGTAACAGGCGTATGATGCTACGAAGCTCTTCAAAGTTGTTTTGGAACGGAGTTCCGGATAGAATAATTCGCCTTTTGGTACGAATTTCAGCAAAGGCCTTCCAAATAGCGATATTCAGAAGGCTCTTGCTGAACTTTGTACCAAAAAGTGAATTATTCTATCGGGAACTCCGTTCCAAAACAACTTTGAAGAGCTTCGTACCATTATACGCCTGTCATTTTCGGCTAATGATGAAGTCATGGTTTTCTTGAATTCTTTGACACTAGACAACGTGACATATAGAAGGGTAGATGAGATCAGGAAAAATATGGACCATTTTCTGCACATCCAGAATGGCGTCATTTTGTTAAATCCCTTGTCGGTCCGGACGTCGGACATTCATGAGAGAGGCGGTCCGACCCAAACCCTAGAAGCGTTGTCAAGGCCACCCCAAACCCTAGAAGCGTTGTCGAGGCCACCCCAAACCGTAGAAGCGTCGAGCTAGCTAGGTCTACGTTTGCACTAATATATCCATCTGTCATGTTTGTATATTAATTGCCATGTTGTAATATTTGCAGAAACTATGGAGCACCGAGACATCGAAGCAGAACAGTTGTTGGGGGACATAATCCTCGACGGAGGTGATGTCTTGTCGTTTCTCAACGACACCGATGGTCTGGAAGGAGAGGGTGAAGCAGGCTCCGGTGATCGAACAATGGAGGTGGAAGGACATGATTATGATGGCTCCGGTGACGGAATGCCAGTGGAAGAAGGAGACCGTGATGACTGCTCCGGTGAGCGAACGGAGGAAGGAGATGTTGCAAAGTCCGGCGAGGTATATATATTAATTAAGCCTGTGCTGACTAGCTAATTGATGCATTAATTGTTTTGGTATGTACACATATTAACTCTCTTCTTTCTTCTTTTCTAGCCCTCCGGATCGAGCCAAACTTCGGTAACGAGACGAGGCCCGAAGAAAAGGTTGCGCCAGGATGAAAGGTTCACGATCACAGCAATCAAGGGCGATGGCCAACCGATTGAACCCAGCCGGACCAAGGAATCATTTTCTGCTCAGTGCGGGGTTCTTGTTAGGGACATGATCCCGATCAGCATCCACCAATGGAATAAGCCTAAGAGCGAAGGACCTCAAGTGTCTTTTGTCAATGATAGACAGAAAGATGATCTTTGGACCGCGCTGAAGGCAAATTTCACCCTACCGCCAAAGGAGGATCCGGATAAGCCAGTTATAGAGCCATTGGTCAAGGCTCATGCTCTTAAGAAGATGGCAGATCTATTCAGGAGGTGGAAGAATGAGTTGAAATCAATGTTTGTCGACAAAGGGAAGACTCCAGAATTCACCGGCCGATTTGAGAAGATAAGAGATCACCGGCCCGCATTTGTGGCCCACAAGACATCGGAGAAGAGTAAGAAGATGTCAGCGACAAACAAGAAAAATGCTGCAAAGAAGGAGCATCACCATCGCACGGGGTCAGGTGGCTACCTCAAAGCCCGGCCGTTGTGGGACAAGGCTGAGAAGGACCTGCTTGATAAAGGGGTCGAACCAGAGACATTGAACTGGCCAGACCGATCAAGGACTTGGTTCTTCGGGGTTGGAGGAACCTTGGACCCTGAAACAGGGAAGTGTCGTTGGACGAAGGAGCAACTTGAAATACCCGTCAAGAAGCTTCAGAAGTATATCGCCGCAGCGCAGCAAGGGATGTTCGTTCCCGACAGAGAGAATGACGAGCTCACACAGGCCCTCGGGAATCCTGAGCACCCAGGACGAACACGAGGCACGGCAGGCTCCGTTGCGTGGAAGGTTGGGTTTCCCAGCCCAGGCGGTTACAAAACCCGGGAGAGGAGGAGGAAAGTGGAGCAGACCGAACTGCAGAAGCTGATGCAAGGGTACGAGCGCTAGAGGAACAAGCACTACTAGTTCAGAGCCAGCGACCTGCCGGAGCTACCCCAGAAGCTACCCCACCATCTCAGCGGAGAAGCAGCGTGGCTTCCACCGAGCTCCTTCAGCAGCCTGACTTCACGGCTCCCAGCTACCCCGTGGATGCTATCACGGAGGCTCAAGATTGCCACCTTATGCCGCAATGGTAGCACCTCAAAGTCAAGGCGGCTGTCGGCTCTGTTGCACCTCCTCAACCCGGCGCAAGTTTTCACTGCCTTCCGATTCCACAAGGCTATGCTGTTGTGATGGTCGATGAAATAACAGAGGGATTTGAGGAGCTCGAGCTTGACCACCCTACCGGTGAAGCGGAGACTCAGCTGGGTCTTGCTCTGAAGACTCCATGTCTATGGCGGAAGGAGCTCATCAACCTTCCGAACTGGATGCCTCCTCCTCCTCCTCCGGCGAGTCAGGGCACTCCGCCCCCTCCTTCGCCTCCTCCTCCGACGAGTGATCAGGGCAGTCCGCCTCCTTCTCCGGCTACTCCGGCGTGTGGCGGCACTCCGCCTCCTTCTCCGCCTGCGCCGGCGCATCCGAGCAGCCCGCCTCCTCCTCCGCCTCGTCAGCAACAGCTGAAGACAGCCGCCGCTGCTCCGGCTGCTCCGGCGCGTCGTAGCACTCCACCTCCTTCTCCGCCTCGTAAGCAATGAAGGAAGACAGCCGCAGCCGCTCCGGCTGCTCCGGCGTCTAGCAGTACAGCCAGGGGCGGGAGGCAATACAGATTCGGTCCGACTCTCATGCCTCTAGAGAAGTTACCATACAAGATGACCGAGGACAAAAATGCGCAGATCTGTCAAGCCCAAGTGAGGGACTTTTTTGCAAAGAAAAATCCACCTCCGGAGGAGAAGATAGATCCGGTGAAATTGAAGCGCACTTTGGAGAACCTGAAGCGACCACCACCGCCTCCGTCGGATGACAACCATGTCCGCGCTCTTAAAAAGGCAGTGGAAGGAGCGCGCCGGTCGGGAACTACTTCAAGTGACAAAAGGTTACAAGAACGAAGAAGTGGGAACAAAATTCCCCAGCTCGGCGAACAGGCAAACCAATCGTGCTCCCCGCTCAAGGTGTCTAGCGATATCATCGCAAATCTGCCGGGGATGCTGCCCGGTACCAATCCTGGTGATTACCTGCCCGACGATGCACATTTTGATACAATGGAGGTGGACGAACACAAATACCAGTACAGGAAGCCTCTCGTCAGACCTGGTGATCCTCCTCTAACAACGATGATGCGAAGATTCCATAAGTGGTACATGGACACCTGCAAGTCTGGGAAGGATATTTTGACGCTGAGAGTTAAAGAGGAGCACGACCTCGTTGGAATTGATCTGTTGTCTGTTCCATTTGAGGAGTTCTTCCAGTTTTTCAATCAAAAGGACCTCGATAAAATAATCATCACTTGCTACTGTCTGTAAGTACTATACTTCTGTAATTAAGTCTCTATATATAGCTCAGCTCTTTCATTGCATGTATATATAATTATCCTCACTATATTATGCAGATTGAAGATCGTCGAATGCAGAAATGCACAAATCTATGATATTGGGTTCATTAACACAAATCTCATAGATGAATGGACGGTTACATATAATGCGAAAGAAACCGAGGCCAACTTGCTACAATCGTTGCTTAAAAATCAAAACAAAGATAAAATACTCTTTCCTTACAACTTCAAGTGAGTGTTACTGTCTTCTGCATATTCGGTTTCCCTTATTACTCGAGGTTATAGTAATGTAATTGATGAGTTATGCATGCGTGCGCAACTTCCACTTTATTCTCCTAGAGATTAAGCTTGAGCAGGGACTAGTAACCGTCTTAGACTCAAGACGAAAAGATCCCAAGGAGTATGCGGCCATGACTGAAATGCTCCAGAAGTAAGTTCAATCGATCATTATCGCACCATATCGGCAACTTTGTTCATTTCCTGATATCAAGTAATTATTTTCTTTGTCTCGCAGGGTTTGGAAAGTGTTCACCACAGAAGCTCCGGGACTGCCGGGGGAGCTGCGATTTACACACCCGAAAGTAAGTACTACTAGCTAGTTCCGCGCATGTCCCATTGATTCTAGCTAGTTTCATCAATACCATTTATAATGCTTGATTATCAGTTTGATTGACCTCTATTTCTCGTAAAGTGGTTGTGGCAGGAAGGCGGGAATAATTTTTGTGGATACTACGTTTGCGAGTACATCTACAACACGACGACCTCTAAGCGGGGCTACTCTGAAAAACAATATGAAGTGCGTAAGCAATAATATTCACAATTTTATTTGATTACCATCATTTGTGTTGAGTTTCATTCATATATATGTATTGACCCCCTTCTTCAAATTAGATTTGGCAGATGCGGGATGAACTCCTACCACAAGATCGCATAAAAGCAATTCAAGAGGAATTGGCGGGATTCTTTCTTGACCACGTCATCAATCCAGCCGGAGAATACCATGTGGAACTTGACATCAGATGTTAGGGATTGTAAGAGATCTTATATTGTATATATGTAGCTAGTAGCGTCGGATAGATATACGAAAACTTGTTGTTCGACAATCTCTCGAGAAGGAGGAGGTCGATCACTTCTCTCTGTATATGTTCATGACGATCTTGTGTACTTATGGTTTCCTTCATTTGCTTACTAGCTAGCGTGTCGAGTCCTCTCTATACGTAGTAACGTAGCGTCACCAAGCACGGAGATAAGAGAGGACACTTCTCTCTAGCTATTAGCTAGCCAACACAATATATGAAACCCCTAAATTAACCCTACAAAACCCCCAAACCCCAAACCCCCCCCCCCTTCAAAAAAAAAACCCCAGCTCCTGAGCTGCTGACACATGGATGACTTTGGTCCCCTTTTTAGTTTTTTTTTTTTTTTTTTGTTTTTTTTGTTTTTTTGTTTTGTTCTAGTTGTGTGTTTCCCCACCGGGCCTCCCGGCCTCCCTGCCCCCTGGGCTCACCCGCAGCGGCCACGTGGAGCCACATCTGTCCCGGTTCGTAAGCGAACCAGGACTAAAGGTGTTGGGCTTTAGTCCCGACCCTTTAGTCCCGGTTCCAGAACCAGGACAAATGGGCCTCTGGAACCGGGACAAATGGGCCTTTTTCTACTAGTGTTGGTGGATGCAAGGACACAGTTTTACTAATCCCATGCAAGTTTTACCTTTGGGAGGCCATGATATCATACTTGGCATGGATTGGCTGGAACAATGGGGTGTGATGAAATGTCACTGGGCTGACAAGTGGATTGAGTTCCAACATGAAGGCCAGGAAGTCAGATTGCAAGGGGTACTGCCTGTCAAGCAAGACCACCTTGAAGAAGTATCTGCTGAACAATTGTTGAAGTGGGAAAAGGGCAATGATGTGTGGGCTACTGCTTTGCTGAACAGAATAGTAATGACACCTGCAACTGATGTCCCTCAAGAAGTGCAACAAGTGCTAGACAGAAACAAACAAGTGTTCCAAGAACCTAGCACTTTACCTCCCCATAGAGCTTTTGATCACACAATTAATCTCTTGCCAGATGTTGTGTCTGTTAATTGCAAGCCTTACAGATATTCTCCTCTACAAAAGGATGAGATTGAAAGACAAGTTAAAGAGATGTTGGAGGCTGGGTTAATCACACCTAGTATGAGTCCCTTTGCTGCCCCAGTGTTACTAGTAAAGAAGAAAGATGGTTCCTGGAGGTTTTGTGTGGACTACAGGAGATTGAATGCAATAATAGTTAAAAAAAATTCCTATGCCAGTAATTGATGAGATACTGGATGAATTAGGAGGTGCAAAGTGGTTTTCCAAGTTAGATCTAAAAGCTGGGTACCATCAGATAAGGATGAAAGAAGAAGATGAATTCAAAACTGCATTCAAAACACACCATGGGCAGTTTCAATTCAGAGTCATGCCTTTTGGTTTGGCCACTGCCCCAGGCATATTCCAATGTGGTATGAACTTTGCTTTTGCTGGGCCAAATAGAAAAATTTGTGCTAGTGTTTATGGATGATATCCTGGTTTTTAGTTTTACTCTGGAGGAACATATAGATCATCTGCAATCTGTCTTTGACATACTAAAAGAAAATCAGTTGTTTGTCAAGGAGAGCAAATGTGTTTTTGCCCAGAAATCCTTGGAATATCTAGGGCACATTATCTCAGACAAAGGAGTGTCTACTGACCCTGCTAAGACTGAAGTGATGTTGCAGTGGCCTGTTCCAGCAACTGTGACTGAGTTAAGAGGATTTTTGTGATTGACTGGATATTACAGGAAATTTGTGAAAAATTATGGTATTCTGGCAAAACCTCTTACTGCTCTTCTAAAGAAACAGGCCTTTCAGTGGTCTGATGCAGCTCAACAAGCTTTTCAACTACTTAAGTAAGCAATGGTTAACACTCCTGTCTTTGCTCTGCCAAATTTTGACAAGACATTCACAGTGGAAACAGATGCATGCAATACTGTAGTAGGAGCTATCTTATCTCAGGAAGGCCACCCTATAGCATATTACAGCAAAGCTCTTGGAGTGAATAGTCAGAAGAAATCTATATATGAGAAAGAATTTCTAGCAATAATGATGGCCATAGATAGATGGAGATCTTATCTGAGTAGAGCACCTTTTGTGATTAAGACAGATCATCAAAGTTTGTGTCACTTGGGAGATCAGAACCTTACATCTGATTTGCAGAGGAAAGCAATGACCAAATTAGTAGGCCTCCACTTTTCAATCCAGTATAAGACAGGTGTGGAAAACACATCAGCTGATGCTCTGTCCAGAGTAGCCCATTTGTTCTCTGTCCAAAATGTCTCTTCTAGCAAGCCAATATGGATACAAGAAATCCTGAACTCTTACTCAGTTGACCCAGAAGCTCTTACCATGCCGCAACAACTAGCTGTGGATCCAACTGTGTGACGCCCCCGACTCAATCGTGCACTAATCATACATGCAAACGTGCACGATCAAGCACAGGGACTCACGGGAAGATATCACAACACAACTCTAACACAAAAAAACGGAGATCCACAATATTACAGACCAGGGATCCGAAGATCCGAATACATAAGTCAGTCATACAAATATTATCTGAGTACAGACGTAGTTAGACAGGTTTTGCCTTAAGAAGGCTAGCACAAATAACGACTCTAGATCGAAAGGCGTAGGCCTCCTGCCTGGGAGCCTCCGATCCTACTCCTGGTCAGTTGGCTCGATCCAGTAGTACGTGCCGTCTAGACCCTCCTGGTAGTAAGCTCCTGAGGTGGCATCTGGCTCCGGGACTCCATCATCTGATGTATCAACAAGTAGGGGAATATGGGGAAAAAGAAGTAACAAAGCAACCATGAGTACTCATCCGAAGTACTCAGCAAGCAAGGATCTACACTACATATGCAACATTATCAAAGGAGAAAGGCTGTATATGTGGACTGGGCTGTAGAAATGCCAGAATAGAGAGAAGGCCTAGTCCTATCGAAGACTAGCATCTTCAAACATCTTCACGAAGCCATCATCCTGCAGCAATAGAAGAGAGTAGAATAGCATTTTATTTAGCAAACATGTTGAAGCAAGCCTAGAGATCCTTCCTCGACTCCCTGCGAGAAAGCGATCCCGAAGCTTCAATTTAAGTAACAAGTATCCAGTTCAAGTAGTAGATCGGGATACACAAACTGAGCGTCCTTTACCGTAGGACCGGCTATCGATAGATTATTCATCCCTGCAGGGGTGCACTACTGTTACGCAACACGCTCGATCACCTCTGGCCGGACACACTTGCTGGGTAATGCCCGGCCTCGGGAGATCAACACGAAGCAGCGCCCTACCTAAGCTCAGCAGAGAGGTCAGCACGCCGGACTAACCTATGCACCCAGAGGTCTTGGGCCATCGCCCTGGGCACCATGCGCGTTGCGTGGCTGGCCGGGGTGCAGGCGCGACACTGAACTCGTCAGTGAAGTATCCAGCCCAATCCCAGCGATCAGCCCGCACGGTGAACTGTGACGTCTGATGAGCTTTCGGGAGAAACGTACATCGCAGAGGGCCCCATAAACCATAATCCCGCGTGGTGGTAGTGCGTATAGGGCACGTCGACCCACTCAGATCACAAACCCAAATACAGTAGGCTCATTTAGTATCACGCCGAGACAATTAGAGTCTCTGATGCTCCGCCACCATATCACACTCGAGTGCCCTTCCGGCACACCCGACATCATAGATCCCCTGCGGGTACCCATCAGGGTCGACCCGCCTGTAACAAAGGTCAAGTAACCGTGTGGTCATAACATCAAGGGGGAAACCCGAGGAATCACCCTCGGCGGATTCCACTCGATGAAATCATCAGAGCGAATGTACGAGGCATCACCCTCGAGGTTCACACTGAGGGGTTGCACGACAGAGTCGTATCGGAAGTGGAGAAGGAGGAATCACCCTCGATGACCACGATCGAACAGCTACACTGCAGAGTATTCATCAGGAGTGCGTTACGAGGTATCACCCTCGGCACTCGATAGTAACTATGCAGAGTCGTACAACTTAGGGGGTGAAGTGATGTGTCGGTCTCTGGTCGACGATCACATCGATCGAGTCATCGATGATCAAGCAGGGGCAACAAGGGTAAGGTGGTGGGGGTCACTGATGGTTCCCTACCAACCTATACTAAACAGTTTATCATAGGCAGGTAAGGTAACAATGAACAGGTTACAAAAGCAGGCTATGCATCAGAATAGGAGCAAGCATTAACAGTAGCAAAATCTAATGCAAGCAGGAGAAATGGAATGGGCGATATCTGGATGCTCAAGGGGGGGCTTGCCTAGTTGATCTGGCAAGAGAGAGGGGTCGTCAATGGGCTGCTCGTCTGGAGCGTAGTCGTACTCAGCTGCGTCGGCGTCGGTCTCGGCGTCTATCGAGAGAGAAGGAGGGGGAGAGAAACAATGAATTCATGGCAAGGATGCAAACAATATGCATGACATGTCTAAATGATATGCAGAGGTGTTCTACTGCCTAACTAAATGAGTTAGCTAATTTAGGAATTTATTTGGATTTATTTAATTAAAGTTGGGCACTATTCATTTACTGAAAAACGGTCTAAAAGTTCCATGTTCATCTAGTTAGGGGCATCTGACAAGAATACGGAGGGCGTATTCGGGTTCGTATCGAAATTCTAAGCAACTTTCATATATAAATTATTTTCATCAGAGTTATGGATTATTTTATATGATTTTCTAAAGTTTTAAACATTTTCTGAATTTAATTATTTATTGAAATTCAACATTATCCAAAACAGTGAAAAGTGACATCAGCATGACCTAAGTGTGACATCAGCAGGTCAACAGGGGCTGACCCGGGTCAAACCTGACCTGTGGGTCCAGTGGGACCCACATGTCAGTGACTCAGCTAATTAAACAGGGTTAATTTAATTTAACTAAACTAATTAGCAGGTGGGGCCCAGCAGTCAGTGGCTGTTAGTTTAACTAATTAACTTAATTAACTAATTAGCAGTTTATTTATTTATTTAAATTCATTTATTAGGTGGGGCTCGCATGTCGTGAGATAGGGGCGGCCACATCAGCAGTTGACCTGGTCAACAGGTCAACTAGGGCCCAGGGGTCAGTGGCACTGGGCGAGGCCCATCCAGGCCAGGTCAGCGCTAGCCGGCGACGCGCCGGAGTTAGCTCCGGCGAGCCAAACGCGGCGGCGCGCGTCGGGCTCGGCTCGGGTTTTGCACACAGGGGGCTATTCGCGGCGCGGTTGCTTGCATTCGACACGGCTCGGTGTTGCGCGTTGAACGGTGGCGGTGCGCGGTGCTGGGGAGGCCGGAGTCGAGCGGCACGAGCTCGCCGGCGGTGGGGTGGTTCGGGCGTGCGACGGAATCGGGGCTACGGTGCGCAAATGAACGAGGCGAGGTGCTAGGGAGGTTCTACGGGCGGCGGTGAGCAAAATGGGCCGCAGCACAGGGCCCAATGGTCGCCGGCGATGAGGTACGTGGCGGCGCATTCGGCTATGGTGGAGGAGCTCGCTAGGGGCCGCTAGAAGGGCAAAGGAAAGGCGCGTACGGCGCAGGGGCTCACCGGCGTTGTAGAGAAGGCCCGGGGACGGCTCGGGGAAGGGCGACGGCGGCAAATCGAGGCGGCGTTTGACGGCAGCCGTAGGGGAAGAAGACGAAGCAGGCCGGCGATGCAGAGCGTTCGGCTTCGGTTCGTCGGCGCAGGAGGCGTAGAGGAGCACGGCGGAGCTCGTGGACACGTCGCGGTGGCGAGGCAGAGGCGGTGGCCACGAGCTTCAGCGGAGGCCGATCATGGCGGCGTCGGGCGAGCTGGGGAACGAGGGAGGAAGGGGGGAAATGGTGGCTAGGGTTTGCCTGGGAGAGCGGGGAGCTGCTCTTATCCCCAGCGCGGGCGCGGGCGCGCTGTCGACCGCACGGAGGGGGGGCCTGGCTCGCGCGCGCGAGGTGCTCGACAGCGAGGCGCGGAGCAGTGCGGGAGGTGGGGGACGGCGCAGAGTGGGCTGGGCTGGCACTGTAGCCAGCAGGCCTAAGTGCACAGTAGCGCCTTTAGGCCTTTTCTATTTTCCCCCTTTCTGTTTCTGTTTCTTTTCTGTTTGCTAAATGTTTGGGCACTAAATGGATTTTGTAAAAAGTGTGACCTAGTCCAAAATTAGCAGTGCTTTATACCCTAACACCAAAAACAAGTTTGGGCAAAACACACTTTCATATTTGACTTAGATTAAATAAAAGGCTATTAATTATTGTTTTCAGCCACTGTTAGAGGATGTTTGAGTACTTAATTAACTTATTAAATGTTGGTTACAATTTTAGAATAGTCTCTGGAATATTTGTTATTTATTTAACATTTTAGTTTCTGTGTTTGAACAACTTTTATTTTCCACTTTAATTTAAATTTGAATTTGAGTTAGGAGTTGAAATGCAATATGATGCAAATGATGATTAGGCACTGTTAATCATGCTGACTTGTCATTATCAAAAGTGCTTACTGTGGCTAATGACATCGGGTGTTACAAGCTGCTTGTCCTAGTTTTCAGCTACAAGAAGGTCTTCTCAAACAAGAGAATAAGATTTGGGTAGGAGCAAACACTGGCCTATAAACCAAATTAATTCAAGCTTTTCACTCTACTCCTGTAGGGGGCCACTCTGGGATCTTGCCCACTTATCATAGAGTTAAACAACTCTTTAGTTGGAAAGGAACAAAGACTGATGTGGAAAATTTTGTTAAACAATGTGGTACTTGTCAACAGGCTAAGCATGAGCTATGTAAAGTGCCAGGGCTGCTACATCCTCTACTTGTGCCTGACAGTCGTTGGCAAGCTATCAGTATGGACTTCATCGAAGGGCTCCCTAAATTAGAAGGGTATTCAGCAATTTTAGTGGTGGTAGATCGTTTCACCAAAGTGAGCCACTTTCTTCCTTTGAAACATCCTTTCTCTGCAGCTTAAGTAGCCAAGGTGTTCCTCAACAACATTGTGAAATTGCATGGGCTACCACTGACCATTGTTTCAGATAGGGACAAATTTTTTACAAGTTCCTTTTGGAAAGAGCTGTTCAGGATTTGGGGAATAGAGCTGCAAATGAGCACAGCCTATCATCCTCAAACCGATGGCCAGACAGAGCGAGTAAATCAATGTCTGGAGATGTACCTGAGATGTGCAGTACATGAATTTCCAACAAAATGGGCCACCTGGCTTCCTCAAGCAGAGTTTTGGTATAACTCAACTTATCACTCTTCACTGGGATGTACTCCCTACAAGGCACTCTATGGATATGCTCCTAACATAGGCCAACTTCTGGGGCATCCTACCTCTATGAACCCTGATGTCAATACTTGGCTGACAACTCACACTCAGCACACAACAGCTCTTAAGGATCATCTGGCCCGTGCTCAGTGCAAATACAAGCATTTTGCTGATAAGAAACGCTCTGACAGAGTGGTCACTGCTGGGGAAATGGTCTACTTGAGACTGCAACCATATGCACAATCTACAGCGGTTAATCGCCCTTGCCGCAAGCTTGCTCTCAAGTACTTCAGGCCATACAAGATTATAGAAAAAATTAGAGGTGCTGCCTATCATTTGGAACTGCCTCGAGGGAGTCAAGTGCACCCGGTTTTTCATGTCTCGCAGCTCAAGAATCATGTGCCTGATCATACGCCAGTGTTTAACACTTTGCCGGTGCCAATTGATCTGTCGACTCCAGGAGTTTGTCCTGAGGAAATTCTGGATCGTCGACTCGTCAAGGAAGGAAGTTCATCCCATCCGCAAATCTTGGTGAAATGGACCAAGCTGCTAGCGGCGTCGGCGACCTGGGAGGACTATGACGTGCTCAAATCACAGTTTCCATCTGCACCAGCATGGGGTCATGCTGGTTCTTCAGGGGCGGGTACTGTAAGTGCCGAGGTGCTGCAGTCCAAGGTGATCGCTGTCAGCAAACGACTGAAGAAGAAAGAGAAGGCCTAGTCCAGGCGAGAATGATTTGAACCGGTCAAGCAATGTTGAGTGGGTCGTCTAGTGGGTGTGGGCTGCTGGGCCGTGTAATCTCTAGTGCGCTGGTGAAAGATATATAAGCCAGTGTGTAAAACGATTGTAGCATCGAATTTGAAATGAAATCAGTCTGAGCCTCTCATTCTCCTCTCCTTATCCTATCTCCTACCTTGCGCTTCTCTCTTTTCCCTCGAGTCGCCCTTGCTACCCTGATCTCTCCAGCTACCTCACCGCCGATGACCTCTTGACCCCGAGGTCGTGACATCTTGGCAGCTCAAGAATGTTTCCTAAGCACCCGACTCATGAACCCGGACATCCTTCAAGAAGAAAGGCGCAGCCTGTAAGATTATGATATGATGGGCTGGAATCAAGATCTTGGCTGTTGCGTACTGTTAGACCACTTAGGGGTAAAACCATGAGTTAAACCCCAATGTTTTTCGGGTCAATAGCTCATGTGCGACACATTTCATGTGAATTGGAAGGAGTGCGACGTAGTTGCCAGAAATAGCTCGTGTGCGCCGTCTTACATGGCAATAATAGCCCCAATACGACCAGGTGGTTAAAACATGGGTCCGGTCGTCAACGATACTGCGGTTAACACTACTGCAAGATGCTGCTAACGCGACACTACGATCAGAGACCCTTCGACGAAACTGTGTGTGATGCATTAATCGCAAACGATGATGTAAACAAACCCTAAAAAAGATGCAAAACGTCTGCGATGGCGGATACATCAAAGACGGTTCGGATTTTAGTTGCGTGTGCGTTGCGGGGCATACGGTTCAGTTCAATGAACTGTTTGTGATGAGGAAGAACAAAAGAAACGGGCTGCCAGATGGAGATGTGTGCGGTATACGGCATATAGTTCACTCGGATAAACTGTTTGTGATGAGGCAGAACAACAGAAACGGGCAGCCAGATGAAGGTGTGTGCGATATACGACATACAGTTCACACGGATGAACTGTTTGCATTGAGCCAAGATAATAGAAACGGTTCAATTTGATAAGATGTGTGTGATACGCGGCAAACAGGTCTGTAATCAGAAATGTGTGCGAAGGCCGATAATAACACAGACGATTGCTGCTAATAAGACGTGTGTGTTGTGCGTTGGGATTGCATACAGAACAACAACATACACACACACACACTTACACACACTTACACACACACACACTTACACACACACACACACACACGCACTTATAAGGACATGGTGGCATAACCAAATTAAACATCCAATTACATAGGTGGCTACTACACACATGACATTTCCACACACCAAAGTCAACTATATATTACATGCATAATTAACTAGGATAAACGATCATCTGATCATCATCTACTTCTTGTGACACTTGCCGCTACTGCTCTGCTTGTGGCTCGATCCGGCCTCGTCGACTTCGGTAATGAGGCATTTCCTCATGTCAATGATCCGCCTGTGCATCTCATAGCATGTGTACACGCTCTTGGCCGCGAACCTGAGGTGAAGTTCATCCAGTTGCCGCATCCAGGCCCCGTGCCAGGATACGGGACTTGTTCTCTTGGCATCCTGCTTCATCTTTTCGTAGTAGGGGTCGATGATGGCCGAGACGAGTTCAACTAGGGAGTCCTTCGTGCTGCCCCAGACCCTGTAGTGCTCACGAATTTCGACAAGGTTCTTGCAGGCCAAGCCTGTAACCCTGAGCGCTTTTACATCATTGGTGGTTTCCACCGTAGCAAACTTGTAGTCGGTGCTGTTGACAAACCTGGCCAAATGGTCGCAAGGCTCTGTGGCCATGCAGTAGTGGTAGATGAGGACATGATGCCGCACGCACAACTGGGCGACGGCTACCTTCTCATCTTTGCCGGGAAGACCGGCGGTGTACTGGAGGTCGATGCCGACCACCTTGTACTTGTCTCCAGCAAGCAACTGCTCCATGGTGTTGATGTAGTCCTCCACCACGGCCGGGTCGATGGTGTACAGCACCGAGAGATCCATCTCCCTCGCGTGGGTCTCGACTTTATGTTCGCCGAACTCCATTGGAGCGCCGCTAGATATCCTCTCTGTATGTGTCGTCGTGGGTGTGCTTGTTGTGTTGTGGGGCGAGATTGAAAGGTTGAAGAGACTAAGATTATAATGGCCGCGGGAATTAATGGGGAAGCCGGACGGACTGGAATATCCGCACGCCTGGATGGCAGTTCTAATTTGCAGCGTGTAACTCCATCGTGCCGCACGTAACTGCATCGTGGCGACGCGCGCGGTGCAACCGCATGCATATGGCCCCCCAACGTGATCGTGCGCAGGCCCCAACCGCCAGCAGAGCACGCGCGCATGGACGCGAGCAGAGCGCTCCGCGATGCCTCAACGGCCAGCAACCATATATATGCATATAGCAGTTGAATACGCAAGGAAAATCTATCCACAAGCCGGGCGCATGGAGGTACGTGAGCAGAGCGCGCCGACGGACGCGAGCAGAGCGCGCCGCGGCGCCTAACGGCGAGCACAGCGCGCTGCGACGCCTAACGGCGAGCAGAACCTACCAAGGGACGCGAGCAGAGGCTGGCACAGTGATACGTGGCAAATAAGATGAACTGTGCGAGCGATGGCAGAGACATCAAGCACGAATCAGATTAGAGTTGCGTGTGCGATATGTGGCATACAGTAGATCCACCCGAGCTGTTTGTGATGGAATAAGCTGTGTGTGTTGTGGGCAAACGCTTGCTGGTATACAACCGTCTGCGATTGATGAATTCATAACCGACGGGTTCCCTAGTGTGCTCCGTGTGCGATGTGACATGCTCTGTCTACAGAACATCAACATATATACTTATAAGAACAACATTGCTTAACCAAATTAAGCATATAATTACATAAGTGACTACACACATAACATTTCCACACACCAAAGTAAGCAATTACATGCATACTAAACTAGGAGAAATGAGCATATCTACATCTTGTTACGACGATGTTTGCCATTGCTCTGCTTCTGGCTGGATCCCTGGCCGTGAATGGTTAATAAAATATAAGTCTATTGCATATTAAGGTCAAAATAGTACTACCAATATACGAGTCTCATACGATGCCATTTCAACAATTGTACCACAAAAGCCCGAAATATTACAAGGTTCAAATTTCAGAGTTACATGGCTCAAATTCGAAGATTACAAGGTTCAAACTGATATTAGAAATGAAATTCAGCTCATTCAGCTGCAAACGCCCGTGCTGATCAGCTGAACATGGATTTAAGAGAGGTTCAAACTAAAAATACAAATAGTAAGGCCGGTTTCGAAACCTCGTCATTTCTGCAAAGGGATCAGCCGCTGACATGTCATGTATGGGGTTGACACAATGACTTTCAATTACTCTGTCATATGCAGTTCCAATACGAAGTTTAGCTTTTTTGGAGCCTCTTCCATTCTGCAGTAGCTGCCGGCTCTGATCAACAAACCATTCATATTTCCTATTTAAATGCATGTTCAACCTCATTACCTTCAGCACCCTTGCTCTGGCAACAAAGAACGTGGCGAATATAATCTCCGGTAAGGTCCCTGGGTAGGAGTTCAAAGTAATTTTTGAGAGATGTAGATCCAGGCATTCGATGTGATTGTCGTTATAAACATTATCCACCACCGGGCCTATTATTATCTGCAAAAGAAGAGAACGTGTTAGTGCCTACATGCAGTTTTGAACACTACTACATACCTATTTGGTTTGCAGGATTTGTAAAATGCACCAACGTGCCATGCATCTTCGATCTGACATGATTAACATGGGCATTTGATTACAATCTAGAAAAATGTAGCCTTCTTCACAAGTGGTTGGAGGGGATGAAAAATTCACTAAGAAAACTAGTATAGATGAATCCAAAGGAGAAATGCTTATGGATTGTAACCATATGAATCAAGCAACCAATATGGGGTGGGGGGTGTATGTCCTGAAATCGTCCAAAATTCCTTCAGAAATCATAGTACATTGTCATTGTAAACTTGGGAAAAGATGCCAAAAATTGAACTCCCTTATGGTTAACATTTAACAGGAAAGGAACATCACCTCGATATACAGCTTCTTCAGGCACGAAAAGCATCTCAAAAAATTGACAACTTGGTCCAGGTTGGGGCCGATAGATTCTAGTGCCAAGACCTTCACTGTGCGCAGAATCTGGGTGAAGCTTTTCTGGATGACAGAGGAACATACATCTTCAAAATTAGAAATAATGTTGATATCAAGAAGGAGAGGTAGAAGGCTATTGTTGTACTTGAAAGTATTTGACAGACGAGTAGCCTACCACTGTCAATTTTGGCGCATAAATGACATCGATTCTTGTTGGACCTTGTTGATCAACTACAAGTAATCTCGCAAGTGAAGGAGTGTCCTCAATGACCATATTGCAGTCCACCTTTTGTGATCCCTCGTTGCAGCACCAGCAACACACATAAATAGTCCGGAGAGTCATGGAGGTGATGTGAAAGCTACTCGACCAATTCATCGCCTAAAGACGAAGGAACTCGAGTGCAGTACAGCCGCCGAGCAGGCGCTCCATGTCATCCTTTGGGATGCAGACGGCGATGAGCTCGAGGTGCTTCAGTCGTGGTAGAAAAAGAGTGGGCAGCATAAGGGGGGGGGGGAAATGGCAGTTCATGAACTTGGCGAGGCGCAGCGTGGCGCGAAGCGGAGCGCGGACTTTGGCAGCGAGCGCATATGCCCATCATTAAAACTGAGCTCCTCGAGCTGATCTAGGGCGGGGGATCGGAACCACTTGTCAAGATTGGCTCGGTCCTTGCCGTTGGAACGGAACTTGCTCGTGATAAGGCCTCTGATTGGGCCATGGTGACTGCCGAGGATTTGGGAGAATGCATCCAAGCTTTTGCGATAGCCATGGCAGAGCTCGTGGGCATCGAGGAGGTCGAGAGGGGTGGAGAGCCATAGGGGGCGCCACCGTCGGGAAAGGGCGGTTGTCCTCGCCCCATATTTGATTGGGAGGAGGGATATGATGACTGTCAACATATCATCGGGGAGGCTGCTGATGAAGTTTAGGCCTGCTGGAGTCGCTTGCAGTTCTTTCTCGACCCTCCTCCGCTTGTTGGCAGTCTCGTTCTCCATCTCGTCGGCAGTGACGGAAACCTCTGTCTCCATATTCATGACGTGCTCCGGTGTTTCAGCAGCCCCGGCGTCGCCACTCCCTCCGATGGGGCGCTTCGGCGGCATCCTCATACACTGACGGCTTTGAAGACTGAGAGCAGCGTCGAGGATGCGGGCGGAGAGAGTGGATTGTGTATGTGGCGAGGATGGGGGGTGTGGCCGCCCGGGCGCGCCATTAATACGTACCAGTGGGAGCGAGGCGGGCGGTGGTTAAAGGTTGTCTCGCTTCCCGGTGAGCCTGCACGGCGGACTTCTGGCATTCCTATACTATCATTTCACACAGCTAATCACACGCCTCCCGGTGACACTGCGCAGCAAAAATGCCTCTTGTCAATTCACATGCCTGCACGCACGCCTCCCGGTCTGCCTGCGCGGTGGACTGCTCGCATGCGTCTCGTCAACTCACGCCTGCTTGCACGCCACACGGGGCGCGTGGCACGTATATATTTTTTTGTTTTTTGAAGATTCATTCTGCCGCTTTACTGTTTAATTGAAGCATGGCACGGTCTAACGCACAGGATCCGAATAAATATTTCGTATGAGATATTGATTGCCAGTTATTAACAATCTCCTGTTTGTAAGTAGATTATATCAAAACTTGTCTCAAATTTGACGAAAAAAATACAATATCACAGTCTACTGGTGTCAATATATGACACCACGATAAGTTTCATGAATTTCAACTAAGTTTTGAATTTACTAAATTTTAAAAATCAATATTCTCAATGTTTTGAAATTTTTTTCACGGGGAAACATGCACCAAGGGACACACATATGATTTTGCAATCCATTTTGGTGCACATGTAGCTCAAATTTGATTTTTGTACATTAAATCCCTAGGAAATCAATTAATGTATAAAATGGGTCGAATGATCTCTTTTTTTTCAAACTTTAACACGACACTCCTTTGGTCACATGTTCACTGCAGAAAAAGTTTGACATGCCTCAGAGTGGAGGTGGTGGTGCAGGATATGTGTGTATGTTTATGTGTGTGTGTGTGTCATAACCTCGCTCCATGTGGGGACTTTCCGGTTTCCGAGGCAGGTGCCACATCAAAGTTGTGCATTGGTATAATAAAACACCACGCAATACTATGCAGGCGGTGGTTGCCCTATAGGAACTCACTCGCGTGCTGCGCTTCCATCTGTGGGCCCGCAAGAGGCCGTCCTCCATCACTTTGACCCAACGAGAGAGAGAGGCACATTTGACGAACACGGATGATTAATTCTTTTAGGGTTGTGTTAGGGTAGGAGTATATATATATATAGTACGTGTCGAAGGGGAGATGAGACCAACATATACTAGGTGTCACACCTGAACCTCACTCTGTGTGGGGATTTTGCAGTTTTTGAGGCAAATGCCACATCAAAGGTTGTGCATTAGGTATTCAAAACATCACAACCATTCATCTCTTCATATATATGTTTTGGCACACATGCAAGTGATGGTGGTTGTCCTGTGGCACTAACTCACGTGGTTATCGGCGATGCTTCCATCTGTCGGCCCGCTTGGTCCATCACTTTCACCGACAACGAGAGAGGTTAATTATTTTGACTTAGGAGGGGGTTAATTTTTTGCTTGTCTCGCGATATAGGCGAGATTACATATATAATAGCGCATGTGTACACATGAATCCATCCCGCTGGATCGAGGGGGGGGGGCGAGCACACGACATGTCATGAACCTCTTGCTCTGTGTGGGGACTGTGCGATTTTGAACGCATGCATCACATCAATGTTGTGCATTAGGTATTAATTCAACACATATGCATGCATCACGCATCTCCATAAATATGTTTGGGACACATGCATGCAATGGTTATCTTTGCACACTCTCACTCGCTTGGTTATATATGGGCGGCAAGCCTATATATATTTGTGGGCCCGTGTGGACGTCCATCATTTCGACCGACAACGAGAAAGGTTACCAGGGTGGATTCTTCTTCTTTGGTTCGTGTTACCGTATAGTAGTAGGTCGATCATTCTAGGCCTAATTAAATTTGAGCGCATGCATGCTACGCATCGTGAACTCTCGATCAGTGTGGGGATTTTATGGTTCCAAAGCATGGTGCCACATCAAATTTGCGCATTGCGTATTCAAACACCACACACACCACTTCCATACATAATTGGGCCACATGCACAGAGTGGGTTTTGTCTTCAGACAGTACTCCCTCGCGAGTTTATCAGCGACAAGCTAGCCCATTTTGTGGCGCCGTGTGGACATCCATCACTTTGACCAACAACGAGCGAGAGAGGTTGTACGATCAAGTTGGATTCTGTTTGGTCCGTGTTACAGTACGTCTTGGTGAGATGCCCTCCCCCCGACACGTGTGTGTGTGTGTTGCGGGGAGGGGTACTTCGCACTACCCGCAACCTCCGTGGGGTCGGGGAAGTCCGGTTATTTTGCGAGGCACATGTGCCACATCAAAGTTGTAAATGGTATAGTTAAATATCACACCACACCCTTTTCATACATATAATATAGGGCCACCCGCAGGTGGTTCGTATGTGGTCTCACCCATCTCCCGCCACAAGCACACATTTGTGGGTCGGGACACGGTCCACCTTTGTCCGGAAGCGAAAGGGGAAGTTTGACCATATATATGATGGACTCCTATAGGTTTTGTGTTATGGTAGGGTGAGATTTCAAACGTAACTATCTAGGGGCATGCATTCGTAGCTAGGATTCCCTTACCGCCGACACGAAGTGGGGTTCGTAGGGGGTGGCTGACTAGCAATACTGTGCGCTTTGTGCGACAGGTGCCACATCAAAGTTGTGCATTGGGTATTCGAACATCAAACCACCTTTTTGATACATATGTTTGGTCCACATGCAAGTGTGTTCGTGTTCTGACCCTTTCGTGCGTTATTCTTTTTGCTAAATTTATAAACAGCACACGAGTGCGGAAACGGTCTGCGATTGGGTACGCAACAGACACAGTTCGGTCAGACTACCCGTGTGCCACGCCCGTGCCACTGCAGTCACTCACATCAGCACCGTAGATTGGGCTCCACGAGGCTTGTCTCCCGCTCTAGAAAATATCTACTGCCTCGTAATCTCGAAAATATCTACCCGCGTAGAGGGTTTTTCTGTTTGATAGCACACGATTCGTATGTGTGGACCGTGTGCGATGTCTGTTACTCCCGCTCTGCTTGAATCAGTTGATCCAAATTTTCAGTAGCCCTGGATTTTTTTTGAACTGGAGCCCTGGCATTTTACTCCCGCCTGCATCCCTCGCAATCTCAAAAATATCTGCTCGGCTGGAGTGGTTTTCTGTTTGATAGCACACGCTATTATGTTTTAACCGTGTGTGATGTTCGTTACTCCCGCCCCGCTCTGCTTCAATCCCTTGATCCAAATTTTTGGTAGCCCCATCATTTTACTCCCGCCTAGTAAAATTTTCAGTACCTGCGGTATTTCCTCAAACACCACCTTGGACCCCCTCCACACACACCCCCCAAATCCTTCGCTCACCCCAAATCCCCCGCTCACACACATACACACCACCCCTCCCTCGCTCCAAACCAATCTAGGTCGCCGCCTCCATCGTCAATCTCTGCCGGTCTGCCCGTGCAGTTTACCCATCGATATACATACCCTCGCCGCCCTGAGTTTCTTAGATGACGCCTGCGAAATGCCCCCTTTCCCAGAGATCCCCATCCCCACCCCCTCCCCCACTTCAGAGCGTCGCAGCCTAAGCCCGGCTACGCTTCCCGGGGAGCTCAAGGAGCGAATGGCCCAAAAGAGCTTTACCGCGGCCTCTTCGCCCGACGTCGGCAAGGTGGCCGCCGAGGAAGCTGACGACGATGACTGGACCTGGATTGAGCCTTTCAATCAGCGGGCTAGAGTATTCTGGCATGTCGTGGACGCCGGCTACGACATCGAGGTCGTCGACACCGACGGCTTGACGCGGGCTATGTCACAGGTTAAGTTGCCCAACCCCAACCCTTCGGGTTCGACAGCCGTCGATCTCATCGATGGCCCTGCCGCTGATCTCCTGCGGCTCGTTATGAACAATTTGCCATCCTTCATCACCATGGAGCCCCTTTTGTCATTTTTGAAGGACACGTTCTTCGATGCTGGCTTGGGATCCTCAGCTGGCAAGTCAGACCTCATCGACGGTGACCACGAGGAGCCAATCTGTGACAAGTGAGGAAACCCATGATTTGTTTTCTTGAACCCCTTTTGTAGTGAGAACCTGCCCAGTATTTATTACTATATTTGGTTGTTTGCATTACGCCTTGTTTATTTCTACGGTTTATGGTTGTTCGGTTCTTTGTAGTTAGCATATGTCCAGTTTCAATTGCCATCTTTGGTTGTTCGTAGTATGCCTTGTTTATTTCAGCTATTAACAGTGTGATGTTCTATATGTGCTAGTATGAACTGTGCAGTTCAATTTCATCAATACCAATTTTAACAATAGCTCTATGAATGACTATATTTGGTTGGTGTTAAGCATGTTGAACTCCCTCTGAATCTTTTTAGTTCGCATATAAGATTTGTCTAAAGTCAAGCCTCGTAAAGTTTGACCAACTTTATAGAAAAAAAACCAACATTCACAATATGAAATCAATATCAGTACATGTGTCATGACTTAAATTTTCATATTGTATAACTTTAGCATGGTAGATGTTGATATTTTTTCATATAAATAAGGTCAAACATTATGAAGTTTGACTTCAGACAATTCTTATATGCAGAGTAAAAAGGACTGGAGGGAGTATTTACCACACCTTTCCATTTGATTTAACAATGGCACTATTTGGATACTCTAACTTAGCTAGAGATTAGAGTTATTTCTAACTCATGAAAGTTAAAAGGGAGAGAGAGATTGGTGGAATAGTTGATTGTATTGCTTGAGCCTCGTGGGCATATATATAGGAGTACATGGTCATCTTGGAGTACAAGTCATGGTAGAATAAATCCTACGCTATCCTATGTTTTCTAAATAATAATGATACTCAACATGACTAACCCTGAACTAACTCTAGCCAAAGAGGTGTTTGGATGACAATGTTAGATTGACAATAAATGCACTAGGAGAACTAGACCCAATCAGCACCTCTTGGGTGGGATAGTTGTTTTGGGTGGGTTAGACGCAACTAACTCAAACTAGCCCTCATGTTTGGATACTTTAGGGCTATTTAAGCCCAAACTAGCTCAAACTAACTTTAACCCATGGATCCAAATAGGGCCAATAACTAGTGTACTTAGACCTGCACAATACAAGTTTGAATAACTATGTTTGCTTGTTTTTAAATATTAGGCCTGTTGCAGTTAATAACACACATTTCCACTTCTTATTTTAAATATTAGGTTTTTAACAATTTGGTCTTGCACATGTAGGTCCTGCTGTCAGAGGTTTTGACCCACTGTTTGACCCTTTTTGCATATGTGAAAATGAGTTGTCCATGAATATCAGTCAAGTCAAGAAACTCAGAACGATTGTTACGATAAAGAAATTAGCGACAAAAAACAACAAGATCTTTGTCTGCACAATGAAGAAGACATCAGTTCACTACAGGATGGTACTAACTGTTATACCTTGTCTTTTTAATTTCTTTGCGCCATTTGAAATCTAGAGAAGATATTTATGCATATCCTTGTTTTCAGGCCTTTCCAAAGCAGTTCACTGATGATTACCTCTCAAACCACCTATATGATCAGGAGGCGAGGAAGGTATTCATACAACACCCACAATTCAATATTGAAGTGTTCCTGAAGAGGACGAAGGATGGACAGACGCTGGCCTAAAGTTGCAAAGGCCTTCAACATCAATGAAGGCTCAATATTCGCCTTCCGCTTCAGCAGTTTTCCAGATGAAATCCATTTGTCTATGTATCGTCTATGATACTAATTTCGAAAGGTTATAGATGTTGCATGTGAAACTTGGTGCTGGTGCAGTTGTGTAATGGGGTAGCTGAGTGCTGAAGCTATACGATGTTGTACTCTGATGTATTTCAATTATGAAATCCTGCTTCCTTAATATGAAAATAAAATATATTGTGTGCTTAATATGAAATATAAATTAGATTAATAAATGAATTATTAATAATAGGCCAATTAGACTGCTAATTGGGTTTTTCTATTGCAAACGATTATTGAGAAAACACCGTGGGCAACGACCTCAGGCAACGCACACAGTTTCTATAAATAAACCGTATTGGATCAATGAACAATCACACACGACATCCTCTTGAAAACTGTTTGCGTTAGGCCACCTTGCGCAAATGTTTACCACATAAAAAGTGTGTGTGATGAACAAACTTTGCCACACAGTTTTTTCTACGCACCGTGTGTGATGCATTCAATAACACAAACGATAAAATTGTTAATATCATATGCAATGGCAATGCTATCACAAATGATTTAATGGGAAAAATTGTGTGTGATGTACCTGCGAACGGAAACGTTTTCCTTGGAGTGACTGTGTGGGATGTATATACGAACGAAAACGTACTTCTTGGATTAACTATGTGGGATATACATACTAACGGAAACGTATTCCTTGGATGTACATACGAACGGAAACGTTTAGCCGGAACTGACTGTGTGGGATGTACTTACGATCGGAAACGATTTGGCCTGTATAATTATATATTTTTTAGCACAACTGTACTTATAATCGTATTTGATCGCTCGCCCGTCGCACACGACCTCATTTTGCCGAGCGTGTGTGCCAGGAGGGCCTATCCCCGACGGTTTTTGGGTCGTGTGGGAAGGACCCCTTTATCCCAGTCACTCACTTGGCGACGGTTCAAAACGCCGTCGCGGAAAGGGGTTAAAAACCGTTTGTATAGCACCTCGATGTACCAATGTAAGGTAAAAACAGGGGGTCAACCTAATCAGTGCGTCTGGTGGTGGGTCCCACTTGGCAGTGCATCGATTCCCCGCCTATCTGAACACGTGCTTCTCCCCTACTTCTGGTTGATGCTCTCTTCTTCGTTTTCAGCGGTGGCGGCGGTGGAGCTTTCGTTCACGGCCGCGGCTGCGCATGTGGTGAGTGTATTCGGCACCATTCCCCTCCGTCTTGAGTTAGATCTGACCAAGTGAGCCTCTGTTTGCCCCTGTTTTCCACGGGATCCATATTGTGGAGGTGGGTGGGACAGGGGAGCGGTGGCGGGGCGGCTTTGGGCTGAACGAGATGGAGCAACGAGAGACAACGTCGACCAGGTAATCACCCTGTCCAACCTCTTCAACCCTGCGATGTGTGCCTCGTCTGCTTTTGCTGCCTCACAGTGCCCGCCATTGATAAACAAGGGCAATGTTGCTCGGACCTTTGAATTCAGTGTTGAATTCTTACCATCTAAAGCAAAGCTAGTTGATGGTAGCGTGCGAGACATAGAGAGAGATACAATTGTGAAATGGGAGGTTGAATTTGAAGAGATTGATCCACAGGTAATACAGAGCATGGAAGAGAGGGCCGTGAGGAATGTGTGACGACCCCGGCTTAATCGTGCACTAACCATACACGCAAATGTACACGATTAAGCCTAAGGACTCACTTGAAGATATCACAACACAACTCTAAAACATAAATAAAGTCATACAAGCTTAATATTACAAGCCAGGGCCTCGAGGGCTCGAATACATAGCTCGATGGCATACAAGCGTCAGCGGAAGCATCAGATATCTGGGTACAGATATATTACAGAACAGAGAGATAGGCCTTCACAGAGGCGGGGCAAAATAAAATACTATGATCGAAAGGCGTAGGCCTCCTGCCCTGGACCCTCCGATCCTACTCCTGGTCGTCAGTCGGCTCCACGTAGTAGTAGTACTCGCCAGGCGGGTAGTAGTACTGATCATCGACGGGGGCATCTGGCTCAGGGGCTCCGTCGTCTGGTGGCATCAAATGGATAAAGGGGAAAAAGGAAAATAAAGCAAATGTGAGTACTTATCCGAAGTACTCAGCAAGCAAGGATCTACACTACATATGCAACATTTTCAAAAGGAGGCTGTATATGTGGACTGGGCTGCAGAAATGCCAGAATAGAGGGGAAAGCCTAGTCCTATCGAAGACTAGCATCTTCAGCATCTTCATCGGTCTTGCAGCATTAGAAGAGTGCAGATTACATAATGTAAAGTAGTAGTAGCATCAACAACCTCGACCTGAGATCCTTTCTCGACTCCCTACGAGAAAGCAATCCCAGAGCCGTACTATCCAGTTCTCATCACAAATCATGTTCTAGTTGTACCGATCGGGATACAACTCCGAGTGTCCGTTACCGTAGGACAGGCTATCGATAGAAGTTTCTTCCCTGCAGGGGTGCACCAACTTACCCACCACGCTCGCTTAACTCCGGCCGGACACACTTTTCTGGGTCATGCCCGGCCTCGGCTAAGCAACACGCCGCAACCCGACCGAATACCTAACAGAGAGGTCAGCACACCGGACTAACCTATGCCCCCAGGGGTCTTGGGCCATCGCCCCGGGAACTCCTGCACGTTACGTGCACCGCCGGTGAGCAGACCTAGCAACCCCTTATACAAGCGCGGTTGCGTTCCCAGTCCAACCCAGCGTGTGCCGCTCAGTCGCTGACGTCTATTAAGCTCCGGCTGAAGTATACGACGCAGAACGCCCATACTATGCCCACGTGATGGTTAGTGCTATCGGGCCAGAGGCCCCTCGGATCAAATATCCAAACCGCTAGTGGATTAGGAGCGCGCGGTAACGAGCAGAGACTCACGATCGATGTGACCCCGTCGCCCCGTCTCGAGGATTTGCGGCAAGGGCTAAGAATGCCCGGCCACGCCTCGTAGTTATCTCGCGGGCACCTCTCAGGTCAACCCGTCTCCACATCACTTCGCATTCATGCTCGCGCGGGTACCCCTTAGGGCCGACCCGTCTTTAGTGTCATGGTTTAATGTTCAGTCGCAGTAATCTAAGTATCCGTGTGTCTGACACCAAGGGAACCCTGAGGAATCACCCTCGACGGAATCCCACTCGATGTTATCGTCAAGGTGAACTAAGGAGGAATCACCCTCGATGTCCACACTTGAAGGGATGCACGACAATGTCGGTATCGGGGGTGGTGTAGGAGGAATCACCCTCGCTTACCACGACCGGTTAACTAACCTACAAGGTTATCATCGGAAGTGCTGACGAGGTATCACCCTCGGCACTCGATGTTAACCCAGTAGTGTCGAGCATTTAAGGGGGAAGTGACGTGCGGTGCCACGGTTTGATCTTCGATCTCGATGATCGGGTCTTCTGATATCCAGTGGAGCAGTCGGGATCAAGTGGGGGTCTCTGTCGGGTCTCTACCCAGCCTATTCTAAACAGTCTAGGATAACCAGCAAGGTAGCAAGGCAGGTTACAATAAACAGGCTATGCAGCAGATATAGGAAACAGTAGCAGTAGCAGTTCTAATGCAAGCATAAGAGAGAAGAGAATAGGTGATATAGGCATGCTCAAAATGGGGGTGCTTGCTTGTCTGCTCTGGGGCAAGGGCAAGGTCGTCAGTAGCGTCGTCGGGTACGTAGTCGTACTCCGGAGCTGCGTCTGCCTCGGGAGCTACGTCATCGTCGGGGTCTACCGAGAGAGAAGAGGGGGAAGAAACAGGTAAACATGATGCAAACAGATACAACACGGTGCGTGCTATGCTATGATGCAGTGCAGGGTTGCCTGAATATGCATCTAAGTCATTCTAGTTATTTTTAGGATTATTCTGGGATTTAATAACCGGTGTGTGTGCACTATTCATCTACCGGATTCGGGCCCGGAGTTACGAGTTCTTCTATGTAGGGGGTTCCGACAAAGAAACGGACGGCACGATTAGACTCGTCTCGTCGTTCTGAGCAAGTTTCATGTTTTAACTTTTTCGATCTGAGCTACGGTTTAAAAGTTATGAATTTTTAAAGTTTATTTGAATTTCTGGAATTTATTTATTTACAGAAAAATAAATTATGATGTCAGCATGACGTCACTGTGACGTCAGCAGTCAACGGGCGGCTGACCAGAGTCAAACCTGACATGTGGGTCCAGTGGGACCCACATGTCAGTCTCTGTTAAGACTAACAGTGTGTTAACTAAACTAACAGAGTGATTAGTGGGGTGGGCCCCTTATGTCAGTGAGACATTAGTCTAACTAATTAGTTTTTTATTTATTAAAATGTTTTAATTAATCTAATTAGCAGAGGGGCCCACTTGTCATACACTGCGGTGAACAGTAACTGCGTTGACCGCAGTCAATGAAGTCAAAATGGGTCTGGGGGCCCACTGGCAGTGACAGCGGGCGGGCCCCACGCGGTGACACGCTGGCGGGGCTGCCGGAAACACGCCGGCGAGCTCTCCCGCGGCGGTGCTTCGCCGGAGACGCTCGGAAATTGCCCACAGCGGGTCTTTTCGCGCGCCGTAAGCTGCGTTCGAACGAGCGACGAGTACCGCGTCAAGTGGCGGTGGTGGCTAGCCGTGGGGTGGCCGGAGTGAGGCGCTGCGTCGACGCCGGCGGCGGTGGCTTTCGGGTGAAGAACAAAACAGAGCTACGGCGCACGGACGGGCAAACTAAGCAGCTAGCTAGGCTCTGCGCGTTGCGGTGGAACTTACTGGCACGGAGGCGTGACCATTTGGTCGCCGGTGCCACGCCGGCGACGAGCTCGGCATGAAGGGGAACGGTGACAGCGGTGCGGCCTAGCGCGTAAAGATGGGTAGAGGAGGAGCTGGAGCTCACCTAGCGGCTCAAGAAAGGCCCTTGGGTGAACGGGAGCGCAGAGGGAGGCCGTGGTCGTCGGGGATAGCCGGAGTCCGAGACGAAGGGGGTGGCTCGATCCTTGCAGTGCCATGGCCCCCAACTCGAACGGATGGCGCGGCTCGACGTAGCCGAGCGGGGCAAAGCTCCAAGGCACGTCGTAGTGAGGCGGGGAAGGCGGTCGCCGCGGTGGTGTCGAACGGCGGCGGTGGGTACGCGCGGCAGAGAGGGGAAAAAGGAAACCGAGCGCGAGGGAGGGAGAGAGAAGTGGCGATGGGCGTCTAGGGGAGGTGAATGGGGCGAGGCTTATCCCCTCGGCTGTCGGTGGCTGCCGCGGCCGTCGCCGTGTTGACGCCCGGCTGGCGCGCGCGCGCCGACCAGGGGGAGGACGACAGCGCGAGGGAGAGAGAGAGATCGGGCCAGATGGGCCGGCTGTCGGGGCACTGTGCACTAAGGCCCAGTGCACAGTGCCTCGTTTCATTTTTCTGTTTTCTGATTTACCTTTTCTTTTATTTATATTCTGTTTTGAAGTAGTTAGGGCTACTATACATTTTTATAAAATGTGGGAGTTAGCTCCAATATTGCAATACAATATCAGCTTTCACCAAAAATTGGTTTGGGTGAATTTGGATTCCAATTGAATTAGAAATGATTTTAAATGGATTTAAATATTCTGTTTTGGTGCTGTTTTAATTTGTTTGAGTTATTCATCTAACTCCAACTTTATTGTTGATGATTTTACCAATGTCCTTGAGTTATTTGCCATCCAATGAACATTTTCTCAACAGTGTTTGATCAACTTTATTTTTGCACTTATGAATTTGAGTTGATTTTCAGAATGGGGTTTGAATTATTTTGATTAACCACTATGATTAGGCACTGCAAATGATATGACTTGGCAAGATTAGCAGTTGATCAAAGTGGCTATTACACAGGGGTGTTACAGAATGTTGTGGAGAAAATTGGGGAAAGCATTTTTGGGGTCCAGAGCAAGAGGTAGCATTGTTACGGTTTGATAATTGGAAGGGTGAGTATGTGAGAATTGAGAATGGTGAAGAGATGGTTGATGAAATCGATCGGCAAGACGGCCGGGCAAGCAAACAGACTACCTTTCATGCAGAGCTCGTTGATCTGAAATCAGATTCTAAGGTTGGATATGTGCCCTCAAAGTTGCTTCGCAGATGGTAGATGATGATTGGGCTTCACAGAGACAGATAACGCCCATGTGTACGGGTGAAGTGACAGTAATAGACGGGGCTGATCAAGATGCAGAAGAGGGCTGTGATGCTGCTGCAAGGGTTGTTTGTGTTGATTCGAATTCAGTACAATTAGAAGACACTACTGATTTGGTCATTGCACCAATGGCTGACACTGAGATGGCCAATTTTTTTGGCATTCCGGTAGATCCAGTAGATGATCAAGATGATGAAGAGAGGGGTGAATCGAGTTTGCCTAATGATGCTAACATAGATGCTTGTGAAGATATGGATGGACAGCTGATGAAAGATGCTGCAGATGATGTAGATGATGCACATGATGATTAGCTTGTAAGTGTGTATGACAAAGGAAATTCTGTTATTGAAGTAGGCAAGTTGTTCCCAAGCATGAAGGAGTTTAGAATGTGTTTCAAGACTTATGCAGTTAAACATGAGTTTGATGCCAAGACTGTATGGACTTATAGAAAGAAGTTTTATGCAAGGTGCAGAGGTTTTGATTGAAGCGTCAGGCCTTGCAAGTGGTACATATCTGCTAGAATTCAACCTGATGGAAGTACCATCAGGGTTAATCAAATCCCAAATCCACATACTTGTATTACAAGTTCACAGGGAGTAACAACCATGACATCACAGCTTTGCATTGCAGAAAAGATCACTCCAATTTTAGCCAATAAACCGAACACTACAGCAAAGAAACTTAAAGTGGATTTGGAAAAGCAGTACCCCATTAAGGTGAAGTATACCACAGTGTGAAAAGCAAAACAGAGGGCAATGAAAGAATTATATGGTGATTGGGCAAATACTTTTAGGATGCTTTATAGCTTCAAAGCAGAGGTGGAGAAGAGGTCACCTGACAGTGTTGTGGAGATAGATACTGAGGTAACAGAGGATGATAGAGTTCTTTTCTTCAAGTTCTTTATGGCTTTAAAACCTTGCATAGATGGCTTCAAAGCAAGGTGCCGTCCATATTTGAGTATAGACTCATCTTTTTTGACTGGCAAATGAAATGGTCAATTGGCAGCATGCAATGCTTTAGATGGACACAACTGGATGTTCCCTGTTGCTATTGGTTTGTTTCAGTCAGAGACAGAGGTTTCATGGACATGGGTCATGATGCAGTTGAAAAGATGCATAGGGCCGGTGTCACATTTGACAGTATACACATAGGGCTGGACACGAGCCGAGCTGAGCTTGATCCGAGCCTGCCTTTGACTCGCCATGAACGAGCTAAGCTCGGCTCGGCTCGCTGGTTGAACGAGCCTGCTTTTGGAGGCTCGGCTCGTCTCGCCTCTGGCTCGGTTCAGGCCGAGCGGCTCATGGGTGCCCTGCTGTTTTTTTTTTTTTTTTTAACGAAAGTGCCCTGCTGTATGGGTGCGCGCCGATGCAGTGTGCCAGTGCTGCAGCGCATGCGTGCGTGAGTCAGCTAGTGCTAGTGCATGCGTGAAGTGTGCGTGCTAGCCGTCGGTGTGAGTGCATGCGCGCCGCCGGAGGGAGCCATGGAAGTCATACCTACTTGTGCTTGGGGCGGCCACACTAGGGACTGCGGCGAGCTTGGCGATGAACCTCGGGAGCGACAAACGGGCACGTCTGCCGGCGGTGCCGAGAGAGAGCCGTCCAACATCGGGCGCGGCAAGGAGGACGACGACTTCGTCAGGTCATGGCGAGAGCGGCGGCGCGGCGGGGGAATTTGTAGGTCAGAGGAGCCGAGGATGCCGGCATCTGGTGCACGCACTCGCTAGGGTTAATCGGGGGTGCTTCGTAGTGGGCTTGGGCTGTTCCGTAGGCTGCTTAGTGTATACACTGGGCTGCAAATTTCCTAAAAAAAAATATCTGGGCCGCGAAACGGGCCACCGAGCTGGACCGAGCGAAAACAGGCTCGGCTCGGTCGCCGAATGAGTCGAATATTCACAGCTCGGCTCGGCCTATTTCCATGTCGGGCCGAGCTGGAGCGAGTTTCGGGCCGAGCTAAAAAGCTCGCTCGAGCGTCCAGCCCTATACACACAGATGCATGTAAAGGGCTAGAAAATGCAGCGAAGAATGTTTTTTCTCATTGTGAGCATAGGGAGTGCTTCGGCCATATGTGGATGAATTTAATCAGAAAATTCAGAGGAGAAGAATTTGGGCTGGAATCAAGATCTTGGCTGTTGCGTACTGTTAGACCACTTAGGGGTAAAACCATGAGTTAAACCCCAATTCTTTTCATGATACTCATGTAAATTACCAACACTCCGTCTTATGAACTTAACCACTTGGACGAGGTCTCCACTTTCTGCTCCGCGTCTCCGTTCGTGAACTCGTCATTCCAATTTTTGTTTTGCCCGAAAGTCAAAACCTGAATCTGGTAGGTTGATTAAGCTAGCTAGGATGACCGAGACTTTGAAAACTCTTATGGACCGAGCAATAGCTAGCAACTCTGAAAACGAGATCCGTCCCGATCTACTGTACGTGGTATCTCTTCGCCCGGGCCACAATTTTTGTCTGGGGTACATGCGGTCGTCTTTTTATTCTTTGACGGGTGTGGTCTGAAGCACAGTCTTCGTTTTCTCACACGGTGGTTTGAACCGCCGCGTATTCCTCTCCATCTCTGTCCTAAATTATTTATTTATTTATTCATCCTTTTCACTCGACAATTAGCAGTACTCGGTGAGATTTGGACATTATAAGTATCGACACAAGAACCTGCAGTTTGGAGGCAGTCATCACACATCAATCTCGTCTTGACAGAACGAGGTACACTAGTGATCAACTAATTAAGCTGTCCTTTGCGAAGCTGGCTAGTGACTTAGTGAGGATCAATGGCATCCCAGCTGGACTCACTCATGAGGCGACTGTGGAGCTATCTTCCCTCTTCTCTTAGCAGTTCCAGGAGCGACCCTCCGCAGCAGATTCCTGATCCCACCGGTGATCCTCCAGCCGCTCAAGCCGGGGACACACCCTCCCTTCAGGAGCCTCCAACCGCTCTTCAAGGTATAAACTCAGGAGTCAGCTACTTATCTACTCTCATGTACTGTCAGCTTGCATGCATGCGTTACGCACATCTTCTTGCTATTGATCATATTAGCGCGCAATGCTGCACTTTCAGATCCTTTGTCAGAGAATCATTCTCCCAATGGCGAGATTTACGGAAACCAGATGCTTACCAGTTCAAAGAGCAACCCTCCGCACAAGATTCGTGATCCTCCCCGTAAATTAATGGCGTCTGTGCGCTCCCGGCTGGTCCAACTCATGCCGCGGCAGCTAGGGAAGGGAAGCGACTGTGGAGCTGTCTTACCTCACTTAGCTACAGGAACAACCCTGGAACACCTGATTTATGAACCCGGGCATCCTTCGCAAAAACGGAAGTCTTTGCAAAAATCGCACAGCCTGTAAGATCCAGATATATAGTGTGCTAGAATAAAGATATCAGCTGTTATGTACTATTGTTGTCATATTGATTTTCCTTTCGACGCAACATGTCATGTATAGTATTGATTTTGTATACTTCTCCAATCAAATTGATCAAGAAATGTGCACGTTCACTCAGAGTTTTGTTCTCAAAGGGAGGTGCAAGCTATTGAACGTTGCCTCTTTTTGCGTCTTGTCTTGGTTTTGTGTGTTACAAATTGTATCAAACCCGAAGCCCTATCAAACATGTAGCTCATATAGGTTCTTTGTGGGAAGTACTCATTCAGAAAGAACATTGGCCCGTGATGCATTGGTGGGATGACTCACAACTTGGAGAAAACCACAAAACTCCATATCCGTCGACGATATGTGAGAAATATTTATAAAATACCACAACAAAACCATTTCTTACATATATACATACTATCTAGTAACACTAACTCTAACATCCTATAAACACTAAGCCTAACATGCAAATTTTCATATACAAGATCACATCCTTCAGACACTGAACCTAAAATTTTGCAATGGTGACCCTAACATACAAGTTTTCATCTACAAAATTATATCCTCTAGAGACTAAGGGCATCTCCAAGGCGGACCCTAAACCTCCTGCAACCGTCCGGACCACCGAAGCCATCCAACGCGGTCATGTACCGGTCTATGGGGCGGTCCGGAAGCAATTTCTCCCGCAAAACGGAGACAAAGTGGGGAGCTTTGCGGGAGTCCGGACATGCAAAACGTCCGAATCCGACACCCCAGGCCCACCCAAAACCCTTCCCCGACCTCGCAACTCCATCCTCCCCATTTTGTCTCCTTCCTTCCTTCTCTCTTGCCATCGCCGCCGCTCCACCACTCCGGCCACCACGCCACACACCCGCCGGAAATATGCGTCTCTATCACCTCTGGCGCTCCAGCAGGGCTCCCCGCTGCTTCTCCTCCGTCTCCGTTCAACCCCCTGTCCTGACCACCCCGCTAGGTACCATCCTCTACCGTGCCCGGCAATTGTTCGATGAATCGCCGGAGCTAAAAACAGTTGTCCCTTCTTGTTTTTAGCAATGGATTCTGATTTGGAGTACATATACGAGCAGTATGTTGAGTCGTCTGATGGCTTGTCGGACGAGGAGGAGTACTCCGATGAGACGGCAATGATGCAGGCAGTCCTTGAAGACGCGGAGCATGCGGAGGAGTATGTTCTCAATTTCAAGGGCTCGATAAAGGGTCATCGAGTGCTCCACCGCAATAGGGCGCGGGGGCATTTGACACTGATGGCCGACTACTTTGCCTCCGGTGCACTATTCACTGACCATTTTCGTCGGTGTTTTCGGATGCACAAGACTGTCTTCAGTCATTTGTACCATGGCGTCCGGTCCTACGATGACTACTTCATCCCGAAGAAGGACGCCGTGGGAACGATCGGCTTCTCTGGTTACCAGAAGTGCACGACCGCACTCCGGATGCTTGCATATGGCACGGCCACTGATTCATGGGACGAGTACCTACGGATGTCAGAGAGCACATGCGGATATGCCATGGTCAGGTTTGCAACTGCCGTGGTCGAGGTGTTCAGACCTCAGTACCTGAGGGAACCAACTGTGGCAGACACGGAGAGCCTCCTGGCAATCTCAGAAGAAAGAGGGTGGCCAGGTTTGCTTGGATCTCTTGACTGCATGCATTAGAAATGGAAGAACTGGTTGAAGGCTTTACAAGAGCAATATCAGGGTCATATATATTAAGAAGCCCACCATCATTCTTGAAGCTGTTGCATCCTAGGATCTTTGGATTTGGCACACTTTCTGTGGCATGCCCGGGTCTCACAATGACATCAATGTGCTGCAACGATCGACGTTGTTTGCGAGGCTAACTGAAGGAAAAGCTCCTCATTGCCACTATACTATCAATGGACATGAGTACAACATGGGCTACTATCTAGTCGACGGTATCTATCCTCCATGGGCTACCTTTGTCAGCACCATCTCAAACCCAGTTTATTAGAAAACGTCTCACTTTGCCCAAAGACAAGAAGCAGCTGGAAAGGATGTCGAGAGGGCATTTGGAGTTCTGCAGGCCCATTTTGCAGTTGTTCGTTGACCTGTAAATAATGGGATCCGGAGACCTTGTGGGAGGTGATGACATGTTGTGTGATCATGCACAATATGATCGTCAAGAATGAGAGTGAAGATGCTGCCACAGCTCTAGAATTTGAAAACATGGGTGATCCTATCCAACTTCCGGACCAGAATCTAGCCACTTTAAGAGTATTCAAATGCATCAACAAATTCGGCATCGACCAACTCACGAGCAGCTGAAGAAAGATCTGATTGAGCATCAGTGGGAGGTGAAAAGGGACAACAATGTGGGATGTAATATTTGAACTTTTTAAAATTTGAACTAGTGCTACATGCGGCTATTGAATGTATGTACCATTTGCATGCGGCTATTTTGATCCCGCGGATTTGGAAAAAAAATAAGGAAGGCCTGATGTATGCGGCTACGATTGGATGGCGTTCTCCCGCACCCGTGTTCACGGACTGGTCTCTATGTCCGTGGATAGATGCGGGAGGATTTTCACGGGTTGCCATTGAAGATGCTCTAAGCGTAACATTTTGAAACACTAACATATAAATTTGATAAAGGGAAGATACCCTCTCCTGGGTCCGTGGAGTAGAGTGGAGAAGACAGGTCAGCAATGATGTGTACCTGCTCCTTGGTCGGGAGTGCACTGGAATGCACATGTTGGAGCTCAACACCGTGGTGTGTAGCGCGTTGGAGCATAGCGCATTAGAGCATCTCTACACACGCCCTACGGAGCCGCGCGCTAATTTTTTTTTACAGCCCCAAAATAACGTTTTAACGCGCGGGATGACCGAGCATCTTCGGCAGACGCCCAAAAATATACTGCCCAACTAGCAACAGTAACATCTCCAGCAGACGCCCAAAATTAACCACGCGCGCCTGTACCCAGCTCGCCGCCCGTGGCCTGCTCGCCGCCATGGTCATGGCCACGCCCCGCCGCCCGTGGTCTGCTCGCCGCCGTGGCCGTGGCCGTGGCCGCGCTCCGCCCCGCCGTGGCCCGCCGCCGCCGTGGCCGTGGCCGCGCTCCGCCCCGCCGTGGCCCGCCGCCGCCGTGGCCGTGGCCGCGCTCCGCCCCGCCGTGGCCTGCTCGCCCCACCGTGGCCGTGACCGTGGTCTGCCCTGCCGTGGCCGCGCTCCTCCCCGCCCCGCCACCGCCGTGGCCGTGGCCGCGCCCGGGCCCCGCCGCCCGTGGCCGCGCCGCGGTCCGCCCCGCCGTGGCCGCGCTCCTCCCCGCCCCGCCGTGGCCGTGGCCGCGCTCCTCCCCGCCCCGCCGCCGTCGTGGCCGTGGCCGCACCCGCGCCCCGCCTCCCGTGGCCGGCTGGCGGGCTAGCGCGCGCACGCGAGGAGGCCGACGGCGGCCGCGGGCGCACGGGACCCTTTTCAGCGTGCGTGGGAAGTTCAGCGCGCTGGAGCGCATGCGCTAAATATACAGCCTGCGGTCCAGTTTCTTCCGGCGCACTGAACACTTTTTACAGCGTGCTCTATTATGTAGCGTCCGCTGTAGTGCTATGTTTAACTCCACGCGCGCTAAACTTGCGATTTTTTGGGCACGACGCTAATATTGGGCGTCTGTTGAAGATGCTCTTAGTGTGTACCTCACCCAAGCCCTAGTTTAGCACATTTTCCACGATAGCCTATCGGTGGATGATGTGTGTATTTTACACACGATTTTCCTTTAGTTTAACCCTGTTATTCTCTAGATTTATCTCAGCTTATCTTCGTTTTACCATTCAGTTTGTTTTTTCTTTGTTTTGTGTTTTGTATGGTTTTTAGGTGGATTATATCTCCCGTGGACCTTTCACGATATTTGGAGTTGATTTTGCGGTGAAACGGGGAGGAGCTGGGAGCATAATTTGCCGGATTTCACAAGAGTGACCTCATCATCAAACTGTGTCTCGTCGAGGCGAACAACTTTGATTTTTGGATCATCACATTGCACGGGCTTATGCAATTTTAAATTCACGTCAACTTTGGTTATTATGGTAAGAAGGTAAGAGTTAATCAAACGCACTATTTAATGCAATTAACAGCTCAAATCTATTTTATACTCTTACGTTTCATGTGAAAAGGGGAGGTAAGAGGGAGCATCTTAAAAAACCTAACAAGGCTATACCAAAATAATTTTAATATACCAAAACCGAACCGTACTTTAATTTCAATATTGTATTTACCGAAGTATTAAATACCGTACAAATAAAAAAATGTATAAATCAAACGTTATAAACCGAATGCAGAGTTACTCTTTCATACCGTCGTCATCAGTCCCACCTCACCAGCGACCCTCGGTCTTGTGAACTTAACCATAAGGTCGCCTCTTCCTACTCCCCCTCCGTCGTTGAGGGGCGGGTCTAGCCCAGCAAGCTGCCCCGGGCCGCCTTCATATACTGTAGCAATTGCTACACTATTTTGCTACAGTATACAAGGAATTTGGGCCTCATGCCCCGGGCCTGGGTCCTAGATCCGTCACTGGTTGTTGACTAGTAACTGCAGTATTGCCACTCCGATGATGTCGTCTCTACCTGCTCCGCCGCCGTCATCGACCTATCATCGCAGTTTTGTTTTTGCCAGAAAGACAAAACTAAAATATGAATTCAGTAGGTTAAGCTCGCACGTACGGCAGAGATTTTTAAAAATCCTATGGACTGAGCCGTATAGCTTTTTCGATAAAGGGCGATTTTATTATCTCAAAATGTAGCATCAAGCGGATACAAAGCATTATGAGTAACACCCGACCTCTGCATAATTAGGATGCACACGGCCCAATATGAAAGTCTGACAAAAAATGATGAAAAAAAACCCGACAAATCGGCAAGTAGAGCCCTATAGACCGACACTATGCCTATGTCGATGGAGGTGGTGGATCGATCCGAAGGTTATGTTGCCACCCATGTTAGGAAAAAACCTCCGTAGCCACCTGCTCCAATCGCATACACACCGCCTTGAACAGCGGTTGGTCCTCTGGTCATTGTAACATAGACCACGTACGTAGCAATTGCGTACACCGGAAAATAACCTGTAGAGGAGAAGCATTTTTTCCATTAAAAACCAAATCATTTCTACATAGCCAAATCGACCAAATTAAGGCATACGCTCCCACCCTTATTAGCGTTTTGAACCTATTTGAAATACCGTCCAACCAATGACCAAAAATATTGGCAACACTTGTGGGCGGATACAAATTTGACGCTATTTGGATGACTGACCACGTAGAATGTGCAAACTTGCATTGGAAAAGGAGGTGTTTGATTGTCTCGTCATGAGTACAAAAACAACACTTCTTACTCCCTTGCCAGTTGCGTCGTCCGAGATTGTCTTTGGTTAACACAACTCCCCTACGAAGATACCACATGGAAATTTTCACTTTTAGTGGAATCTTGAACTTTCAAATTTTCTTGTTATTACTCACTGATATCTCAGAATGTGTGAGCGCATGATACATAGAGTCTACAGTGAAAGACCCTGATGTAGTAAGGTTCCAGCGAAACACATCCCGGCCTTGTGTCAGATTAATCGAATCCAGTCGGGATAAAAGATTATGCCATGACACAAGTCGGGGGCCAATCAAATCCCGCCTGAACGAAATATTCGGCGGGGATGAACTGAGCACTTGCGCAATAGTATTATTCTTATCGCGAACAATGTTGTATAAGGCTGGATATTGTTCTCGGAGACTGGCATTGCCTAGCCAGATGTCTTCCCAAAAACGAATTTCCGACCCATCCTTTATCGCGAAAGACCCAAAGCGAAAGAGATGTTTCTTTGCCGCCATTAGGCCAGCCCAAAAGTGCGAATCGCCAGGTTTCCAAAATGCCTGGGACACCGCCTTTTGGCCTAGATACTTGTTGCGCAGCATGGTTTGCCAAATACCATCCTCAGTAAGAAGTTTGAACAATCATTTACTAAGTAGGGCCTCATTTTTGACCTGCAAGTCATGAATTCCGAGCCCACCTTAGTCTTTCGGCCTACAAACCACGCTTCATTTGGCCAGCTTGTATTTTTTCTTTTCACCGTCTCCTTGCCAAAAGAATCTGAATCTAAAATAATCCAATCTTTGTAGGACCCCTTTTGAGAGTTGGAAGAAAGAAAGTATATAGAGAACCATATTTGTGAGGACAGAGTTAATCAAAACCAACCGTCCTCCAACTGAGAGTAGTTTGCCTTTCCAACTACTCAACCGTTTCTCTAGACGCTCCTCTACAGGCTTCCACTCCGCAATGGTGAGGCGTCGATAATGAATCGGTATTCCCAGATATTTAATCGGGAATTGGCCATGTGCGCAACCAAATAGGTCAGCATAATCGGCCGCCGCCTCAACGGCTTCTCCAAAGCAAAACAATTCGCTTTTATTGAAGTTTGTTTTGAGACCCGACATTTGCTCAAACACTGAAAGCAAGAGTTTCAGGTTTCGAGCCTTGTCCAGATCATGTTCCATAAAAAGAATTGTGTCATCAGCATATCGTAAAATAGAGAGGCCACGATCCACAAGGTGTGGCACTACTCCTGCAATTTGGCCATCCTGCTTGGCGCGCTCAATCAGAATCGCCAACATGTCAGCGACAATGTTAAATAACATTGGGGACATGGAGTCACCCTGCCATAGTCCTTTTTTTGTCTGAAAGTAATGGCCTACATCATCATTGACTTTGATGGCCACACTACCTCCAGTTACAAAATTGTGGATCCACTGACGCCATTTATCGGAGAAACCTTTCATCCTTAGGGCCTGTTGAAGGAAAGACCACTTGACCTTGTCATAGGCCTTTTCAAAGTCAATTTTGAATATCACTCCACTCATGTTTTTTCGGTGCATCTCGTGGACGGTCTCATGCAGGATTACTACACCATCTAGTATATTTCGTCCTTGCATGAAGGCCGTTTGAGATGGACGGACAACATGGTTAGCTATCGAGTTTAACCTATTCGTAGCCACTTTGGTGAAAATCTTGAAGCTGACATTAAGGAGACATATGGGTCTGAACTGCTGAATCCGTTCAGCCTCCATAATCTTCGGCAACAAAACAATCTTGCCAAAATTTATCGTGAATAGGTCAAGTCGATCGGCATGAAGACAATTGAACAACTCCAAAAGATCAGTCTTGATGATATCACAGAAATTCTGATAGAATTCTGCGGGGAAACCATCAGGGCCTGAAGTTTTGTTGTGTTCCATTTGGAACACCGCCGCTCTCACCTCCTCTTCTGAGATAGGTGTTGTGAGGATATCGTTCTTTTCTGCCGTGACTTGCGGAATATCATCTGTTCGGGTCTCGTCAAGGGTGACATTCTCTTCATCCGACGCTCTGAACAGAGATTTGTAGTAGCTGGTGATATAGTTTTTGAGCTCCCTCTGACTTTCGATCCGCCCCTCATCCTGTTGGAGACTATGAATACATTTCTTCCTATGTCGACCATTGGCGAGCAATTGGTTCCTATGTCGACCATTGGCGAGCAATTGGAAGTATCTTGTATTACTATCTCCCATTAGGATGAAGTCAGCTTTGAACCTCTGGTAGTATTTGATCTCCTCTTCTCGCAAAAGACGGGCAACCTTCTCATTAGATTGATTTTTCAATTCAATCTCATGTTGAGATAAGGTGCGGGTCTCTACAATTTTGTCGAGGTCATCAATAATGGTACAAAGGCGCTACTTTTCTTTTTTATATAATCCGTTGATGTGTTTCGCCCATCAAAAGAGATGTTGTCTCATGGCCCTTATTTTATAATTTTATCTCTGAATGGCTGGCCTCTCCCAAACTTAACCACAAGGTGGCCTCTTCCAACTCCCCCTCCGCCGTTGACTGGTCGTTGCAGTATTGCCACTCCGATGATGCCGTTTCTATCTCCCCGGCCGCCGTCATCGACCTATCGTTGCGGTTTTGTTTTTGCCAGACACACGGAACTCAAAATATGAATCCGGTAGGTTAAGCTCGTATGTACGGCAGAGATTTTTATAAAAATCCTATGAACTGAGCAGTATGTATAGCTAGCAACTCTGAAAACGTCTGATATCCGTCCCAATCTGCATGGTCACCACCCCAGCTGCGCCCACCAATAAACAAAACTCTTGCCACATGGTACTTCTCCGACGAGCACCATATTCTTTGTCTGAAGTGCAGTATTCATTCTATTCTTTGACTGGTGTGGTCTGAACACTGAACTACTAGTACAGTCGTCGTCTTCGCGTGGTGGTTTGAACGGCCGCGTTCCTCAGTTTTCATGTCCTTGTTGATTTCTTCTTCACTCGTTGTTTTGACTCGATGAACGCACGTGCAAGCTCACTTCACTGGGAGACCGAGGATATATAAGCGGCTTGTTTGGAAACAGTCATCACACATCAACCTCCTCTTGGCACACTGCCGATCAACCATCAAGCTGCCCTTTGCCTAGCTAGCCAGCGAGAGTGAGAATCAATGGCATCCCGGCTGGAGCTGCTCATGTCGCAGGGGATGCGACTGTGGAGCTATCTGACCTCCTCACCCACCGCGACTGCAGGAAGCGGAGGTGCTCTTGCCAGTTCCAGAAGCCAGCCGAAGCACCGGATTCGTGACCCCCCTAGAGCCAGGGCAAACACGGTGAGGGCTCGTGAGACCCGGATTCGCCCGTTCTTAGACCGTCTGTCTGAAACTTAAAGGAATTTCATCGTTGCTCTGTGTCATTCTGAGTTAAATTCATAGTTGTCTTACCCTTTTCCGAATAGTCTCTGACATGTCCCACGCTATAGCACTCCATCTTCTTCTCTCTTGTCATCCGCACTTTGCCATGTGCACTGAACATCACAGAATATACAGCCATGTACTCTCTCAGCTGTTGATAATTTCAAACTTTCCTGCCACTTTCTTAGATTCCCCATGGTCAACTCCCGTCCACTAACTAGCACCGTAGACCCAGTCACCAACTTGAATCTGGTACTTGTCAACACTGCTTCAGCACCATCTGCACACTTTGTTTGACCACCAGTGCCTTGTACTATCAATGTGTCTCGTGCTTACCGCACGCCTCGCCGCTATCGCTGCGTTGACCCTCTACTGTCCCGGTCGATCAAGTCTCCAGAGTCGTGAACCCACACCACTCAACCCCCACTGCAGAGAACCACCGATCATCACCAACCGATGCCGAGTATCACGTCTCCATCACATCAGACCACTGTGCCCCAGTTCGAGCCATGTGTCCCTCGCTATCCCACTGAAATAGGCTTCGATTCTCCGGCATCTTACACCGTAGCCCATCCAGCAGCACAGAGTGAAGTCTTCCGCTAGACTCTAGCTCAAACTTCAACATGACTCCATGTAGCTGGCCGCGCTACCCCGCGCCCCGTCGACTTCAAGCTCTCTCGTGTGCACACTGCCTTGAATCAACCCCGCGTCAAAGTCTTGTCGAAGCGGCACAAGCCCTCAAGCTTGTACCACATATTTTCACGCCCCAGAAGTCGGTCATCATCAGCATCACGCTTTTATGCCGTCGTCGCTGAAATCACGGCCATCTTCTACTTTGACCAACATCCATCTCAACCTAGCCGAAATTATTCGACTGCAACCATGCTCCACCCTGCGTCTTGTTCGTCCACCCATTTGCATTGCTTGACGCCATGTGTTTGCATGATCCATGCCATGACTCGTTCCAGACTCCTCCGAGCCTTATATACACGTCGTCATCCTTGAAACTTGTCATTAGCCAATATGAATTACCCTCATGTGGTCTGAGGACGTAGTTGTAATTTTATTTACTGCTGGGGTCCTTCGTACTATGGATGAATCTTCAATATAATCCAGATTTTCTTTTTTGGCTAAATAAACTAGGCACCAAAACTTGAATTGCCACTTAAATTAGGGGTAAAACCATGAGTTAAACCCCATTTTTTTCATGATACTCGTGTAAATTACCAACGCTCCTAGTCTTATGAACTTAACCACTCGGACGAGGTCCACTGTTTCTCCTCCGCGTCTCCGCTCCTGAACTCGTCATTGCAGTTTTTGTTTTGCCAGAAAGTCAAAACCTGAATATATATCCGGTAGTTTAAGCTAGCTGGTTCGACCGAGACTTTGAAAACTCTTATGGACCGAGCAATAGCTGTACGTGGTATCTCTCCGCCCAGGGCCACAATTTTTGTCTAAAGTACATATATACGGTCGTCTTTTTATTCTTTGACGGTTGTGGTTTGTGGCTGAAGCAGAGTCTTCGTTTTCTCACACGGTGGTTTGAACGGCCGCGTATTCCTCTCCATCTCTGTCTCAAATTATTTATGTATTTATTTATTCATCCTTTTCACTCGACACTTAAACGCACGTAGTTCTCGGTGAGAGTTGGACATTATAAGTATCCACACAAGAACCTGCAGTTTGGAGGCAGTCATCACACATCTTGCTCCTCTTGACAGAACCACGTACGCTGCTGATCAACTAATCAAGCTCCTCTTTGCCTAGCTAGCTAGCTAGTGAGAAGAGAACCAATGGCGGCATCTATGCACTCCCAGCTGAAGCTACTCGTGTTGCAAGGGAGGCGACCGTGGAGCTATCCTATTCTTAACTCTTCTCTTACAAGTTCCAGGAGCGACCCTCCGCACAAGATTCATGATCCCACCGGTGATCATCCAGCCGATAAAGCCGGGGACACTCCCGCCGTTCAGCAGCCTCCACCCGCTCCTGCAGGTATGCACTCAGTGACTACTTATCTACTCTCAGCATGCATGCATGCATGCATTACACACATCTTTTTGCCTCCCAATCTCGTGATAATAATCCGTGGCGTTGCAGTTTCAGATCTTGACCACCTCCCAAGTCCTAAACACATAGGACGCGATGGTGCACTTGCGCCCGATCCGGCCGGCAAGCCGAAGCTTGGCAGTTCCACCAGTTTCCCTCGACACAAAATTTATGATCCTGTCCGCGGTTACTCCTTTCACGAAGAATCATGAAGGCCGGCATGGGACCCACGTGCACTGTTGTGGTGCACCCATCACTTGGGTGCACGAGCCTCCCGTAGGGTTTCTTCGGACGTCACCTTTTAGATTTTTTTTATGAAGACATATTGTTTCTCCAACATCCTGCTGAAGGAGGAATTCATTGCCAAACTTTAGCAATATCATCATGATGTTGTTCCCGATGAGCTTCGAGTGGTCCCACCTCCTGGACTATGGGTTTATAGTACTAGATAGATATGTAGAGATCTCCTTTTGCGAGTTTTTATATGTATTCATTATGTGAGCTCCAACATATGATTATGATTATATATGTGGTTTTTGTGTGGTGGATATTTTGTCATTAGTTGAATAGTTTCATATATTGTTTTAAGGGAAATTTCATATATTGTTGTTCATTTTGACTGTAAGATTAATTTAGTTTGTGGATGTCTATTGGATCTATGCTCTACTAGTCTAATTTTGTGTGTAGATATAAGTGTGTATTAGATGAAGTAGGCGGAGGGGTATGATTAGTCTAGTGACAGAGAAGATTAAAGAAGTTGTACCTGTTGGTATATTTTCTTTGATTTGTCCCACTGAGGATAAAAAGGGAGTTTTCTAGCTATCTCGCTTTCTTTTGTGGAATAAATTTACACTCAACAATATGTCCAAGTTCTTATTGCAGTTCTCGGTAGCTTGATGTTTATTACTTGGGTGTTGCATGAGTATTCTGAATCACGGGTGGAGTATAACCCAAGTGATTTACCATGTGTTGGAATCTTAGATGTATGGACACTATGAATCAATGTACAATGATTGGTATGACTGTGTGCCTGACTGGGTTGATCAAATATCATGTTTATGCATATTATTTTGCGCCCACCATGAGAGTGGTGATGTTGTGGACCAGAAAGATCTGGTTCGTGAATACATGATGGTTCCGCTCCAAAAAGACCCCCCATAAGACAGGGAGGAGTAGGCAACCTTCCTTCGGTGCCATGAGTGTTGGTGATATACAAGTCAAATTACCTATCGGCCTGCCTCCCATCACCACTCAAGTGGAACCCCCAACGTCCCAAAGATACCGCACCAACATCAGGAGAAGCGCCACCGCCACAGGAGGTGTCTGATAGTACACATCAAGGGAACTAGGAAACACTCCACAAAACATAAGGGAAGGGTAAAATGTGGTGTATACCGACACCATTCTGACTCCTACTCCTGAATGCACCATCGCACCGACATGGAGCCTTCCATAACTTGTGATGTATAAGGGATACTGGGGGCATCCTAGAAGGGGAGGTCTCCCTCTCCATAGGTTTAGCCTACACCATGTAGCAGGATTCTGGCGCTTCACGCCTGAATCTCCACCATCATCAGAACTCGTCGAGTCCCTCGCCATGCATTGTAGATCTTGATATTCTCCACATATATAAGGAAAGAGCAAGGCAGGAAGTAGCACTTTTACCCGCATTAGGGGTTGAACCTAGGTACTCCCTCCGTTCCAAAATATAAGGCACATCAGTTTTCATGCAAGTCAAATTTTCGTATGTTTGGGCAAGATTATAAAATACAATATCAACATATACAGTACAAAATAAATAAAATATGAAAATTTCTTTTCATGATGGATCTAATGATACAAATTTGGTATTGTAGATATTAATACTTTTTCCTAAAAGTTGGTCAACATGCACATGTTTGACTTTTGAAAAAATGAATACAACTTATATTTTAGAAAGGATGGAGCATATATCGTGTGTCTTTGTGTTCTTGTGCTTAAGACCCCCTAATCTCCCGATGTTACGTCCCCACGACTAAAAATTCCACGCAAAATCCCCCGACTAAAAATTCCACATAAAATCCCTCGACTACTAGCGTTGACCATTGGGACGTTAGGAGATCAGGGCAGATCTATGACAAGGGACATGATATCATCATCATCGGATAATGAATAGTCCAAAAGCAAGACGGCCAACTAAGAAACCCATCAGAAGGACTCGATGTGCCTTATTTAAGTAGAGTGCATCTTCGCATTTTCAATTTTCATGAAAACAATAGTTTCACTACTAAAAAATCATGCGCAAAAATTGTTACCTTTGTTGGGGTTTTCTCTAGTAATTGGTTAACCGTAGGTATATTGACAATCTTTACCACATGACGACATCGTATGCGTGTAGATATAAGTGTGTATTAGATGAAGTAGGCGGAGGGGTCTGATTAGTCTAGTGACAGAGAAGATTAAAGAAGTTGTACCTGTTGGTATATTTTCTTGATTCGTCTCACTGAGGATAAAAAGGGAGTTTTCTAGCCATCCCGGTATTCTTTTGTGGAATAAATTTACACTGAACAATATGTCCAAGTTCTTATTGCAGTTCTCGGTAGCTTGATGTTTATTACTTGGGTGTTGCATGAGTATTCTGAATCATGGGTGGAGTACGTATAACCCAAGTAATTTACCGTGTGTTGGAATCTTAGATGTATGGACACTATGAATCAATGTACAATGATTGGTATGACTTTGTGTATAACTAGGTTGTTCAAATATCATGTTTATGCATATTATTTTGCGCCCACCATGAGAGTGATGATGTTGTGGACCAGAAAGATCTGGTCCGTGAATACATGATGGTTCCGCGCCAAAAAGATCCCCCATAAGACAGGGAGGAGTAGGCAACCCTCCTATGAGTGTTGGTGATATATAAGTCAAATTACCTATCGGCCTGCCTCCCATCACCACTCAAGTGGAACCCCCAACGTCCCAAAGATACCGCACCAACATCAGGAGAAGCGCCACCGCCACAGGAGGCGTCTGATCGTACACATCAAGGGAACTAGAAAACACTCTACAAAACATAAGGGGAGGGTCAAATGTGGTGTATACCGGCACCGTTCTGACTCCTACTGTTGCATGCACCATCGCACCGACATGGAGCCTTCCATAACTTTCGATGTATAAGGGATATCGGGGGCATCCTAGAAGGGGAGGTCTCCCTCTCCATAGATTTAGCCTACACCATGTAGTAGGATTCTGGAACTTCACGCCCGAATCTCCACCATAATCAGAACTCGTCGAGTCCCTCGCCATGCATTGTAACTCTCGATATTCTTCACATATGTAAGGAAAGAGCAAGGCGTGAAGTAGGACTTTTACACGCATTAGGGTTTGAACCTAGGTACTACCTCCGTTCCAAAATATAAGGTGCATTAGTTTTCGTGCAAGTTAAATTTTCGTAGGTTTGGGCAAGATTATAGAATAAAATGTCAACTTATCTACTCTCAGCGTGCATGCATATGTTACACACCTCTTTTTGCTAATGATGTCCCCCGAACGAACCGTGTGATAATAATCCATGGCATTTGCAGTTTCAGATCTTGGGCACCTCCCAAATCCTAACCACATAGGATGCCTTGATGGTGCACTTGAGCCCGATATGGCCGGCAACCCGAAGCATGGCAGTTCCACCAGTTTCCCTCGACACAAAATTTATGATCTTGTCGGTGATTACTCCTTCCAGGAAGAATCACAAAGGCTTGTGATAGGGCATCCCGTGTTGGAAATATGCCCTAGAGGCAATAATAAAGTGGTTATTATTATATTTCCTTGTTCATAATAATCGTTTATTATCCATGCTATAATTGTATTGGTTGGAAACTCAAATACATGTGTGGATGCATAGACAACAACATGTCCCTAGTGCGCCTCTACCGGACTAGCTCGTTGATCAAAGATGGCTATGGTTTCCTAGCCATAGACATGAGTTGCCATTTGATAATGGGATCACATCATTAGGAGAATGATGTGATGGAGAAGACCCAAACTATAAGCGTAGCATATGATCGTATCAAATTTATTGCTATCATTTTCTGCATGTCAAGTATTTATTCCTATGACCATAAGATCATGCAACTCACTGACACCGGAGGAGAACCTTGTGTGTATCAAACGTCGCAACGTAACTGGGTGACTATAAAGATGCTCTACAGGTATCTCCGAGGGTGTCTGTTGAGTTGGCATGGATCAAGACTGGGATTTGTCACTCCGTATGACGGAGAGGTATCTCGAGGCCCACTCGGTAGTACAACATCACAATGAGCTTGCAAGCAATGTGACTAAAGAGTTAGTCACGAGATCTTGTATTACGGAACGAGTAAGGAGACTTGCCGGTAACGAGATTGAACTAGGTATGGAGATACCGATGACCGAATCTTGGGCAAGTAACATATCGATGGATAAAGGGAACTGCATCCGGGATTAGCTGAATCCTTTGCATCAAGGTTCGACCGATAAAGATCTTCGTAGAATATGTAGGAACCAATATGGATATCTAGGTCCCGCTATTGGTTATTGACCGTAGAGGTGTCTCGGTCATGTCTGCATAGTTCTCGAACCCGCAGGGTCTACACACTTAACGTTTGGTGATGATCTAAGTATAGTTGAGTTATTATGTTGGTGATCGAAGGTTGTTCGGAGTCCCGGATGAGATCCCGGACATGACGAGGAACTCCAAAATGGTCCGGAGGTAAAGATTGATATATCGGATGAAGGGATTTCGGATTTCGGAAGTGTTCCGGGAGGTACCGGGTTTCGTCGGAGAACCGAAAAGGGTTTCGGAGGGCCCCGGCAAGTGTTGGGGGGGCTCATGGGCCAAGGAAGAGGGGCACACAAGCCCACAAGGGGCTGGGCGCCACCCCAAACTCCAGCCCACTTGGCCAGGAGGGTGGGGCGCCACCCATAGGGCAGCCGGACCCCCCCCCCCGCCCCCTTGCTTGGGAGGCAAGGCTCCTAGGGGGTGCCACCCAAACCCTAGGGCGCCTCCCCTTGGTGGCCGCCGCCCCACCTAGGGGGAAACTCTAGGGAGCCCCACCCCTCCTCCCTTCCCCCTATATATAGAGGTGGAAGGGAGGGCAGCCGCACCCATCATTGCCATGGCGCTGCCCTTCCTCTCCCTCGTAGATCCTCTTCTTCTCTGCTAGGCTTGGTGAAGCCCTGCTGAGATTTCTCCACCACCACCGCCACCACGCCGTCGTGCTGCCAGAGAACTCGAGCTACTACTTCACCATCTCTCGCTGGATCGAGGAGGTGAAGGCGTCATCAAGCCGTACGTGTGTTGAACGCGGAGGTGCCGTCCGTTCGGCACTTGATCGGGAGTTCGTGAACGGATCATGATTGGATCACGAAGACGTTCGACTATATCAACCGTGTTTCTTAACGCTTCCGCTTAGAGATCTACAAGGGTATGTAGATCCAATCTCTCCTCTCGTAGATGTGCATCTCCTAGATTGATCTTGGTGAGTGTAGGAAATTTGTTGTTTCCCATGCAACGTTCCCCAACAGTGGCATCATGAGCTAGTTCTATGCGTAGATGACATCACGAGTAGAACACAAAGGAGTTTGTGGGCGTTGATATTCAGATTGCTTCCTTCCTTAGTCTTATCTTGATTCAGCGGTGTTGTGGGATGAAGCGGCCCGGTCCAACTATACATGTCCACGTACATGAGACTGGTTCCATCGACTGACATGCAACTTGATGCATAAAGATGGCTGGCGGGTGTCTGTCTCTCCCACCTTAGTTGAATTGGATTCGACAAAGGCGGTCCTTGTAGAAGGTTAAATAGCAACTTTAATATCACCGTTGTGGCTTTGCGTAGGTAAGAACGGTTCTTACTAGTTACCCATAGCAGCCACGTAAAACATGCAACAACAAAGTAGAGGACTTCTAACTTGTTTTCGCAGGGTATGTTGTGATATAATATGGCCAAAGACATGATGAGATATATTTGATGTATGAGATGATCATATTTTGTATAGATTATCACGACTTGCATGTCGATGAATACGGTAACCGGCAGGAGCCATAGGGTTGTCTTTCATTATTGTATGACCTGCGTGTCAATCATTAAGCGTTATGTAATGCTTTACTTTATCGCTAAGCGGTAGCAATAGTTGTAGAAGCATGGTTGGCGTGACAACCCTGATGGCGACACGATGATGGAGATCATGGTGTCATGCCGGTGACGATGGAGATCATGCCGGTGCTTTGAAGATGGAGATCAAAAGCACAAGATGATGGCCATATCATGTCACCTATGATTTGCATGTGATGTTAATCCTTTTATGCATCTTATTTTTCTTAGGACGACGGTAGCATTATAAGGTGATCCCTCACTAAAATTTCAAGATAAAATTGTGTTCTCCCCAAGTGTGCACCGTTGCGAAAGTTCGTCGTTTCGAAGCACCATGTGATGATCGGGTGTGATAGACTCTACGTTCGCATACAACGGGTGCAAGCCAATTTTGCACATGCAAAACACTTGGGTTAAACTTGACGAGCCTAACATGTACAGACATGGCCTCGGAACATAAGAGACCGAAAGGTCGAACATGAGTCATATAGTAGATATGATCATGGAGTTGTTCACCATTGAAACCAACTCATCTCACGTGATGATCGGACTTGGGTTGGTGAATTTGGATCATGTTACACTCGGACAACCGGTGGGATGTTGATTTGAGTGGGAGTTCTTAGGTAATATGATTAATTGAACTCATTATCTTGAACAATAGTCTAAATTGTCTTTGCAAATTATGTTGTAGATCAATGGCTCGCGCAGTAGCTCCCCTGAATTTCAATGTGTTCCTAGAGAAAGCCAAGCTGAAAGATGATGAAAGCAACTTTGTGGACTGGGCCCGTAATCTGAGGATTATCCTCACGGCTGCCCAAAAGTCTTATGTCCTTGATGAACCGCTTGGTGCGCCAACCCCTCCAGTGTCTGAGGACATTGTGAATGCCTGGCAGTCGTGTGTTGATGAATATTCAATAGTTCAGTGCGCCATGTTGTATGGCTTAGAATCGGGACTTCAAAGGCGTTTTGAACGTCATGGAGCATATGAGATGTTCCAGGAGTTGAAGTTTATTTTTGAGAAAAATGCCCGGATCGAGAGGTATGAGACTTCCGATAAGTTCTATACCTGCAAAATGGAGAAGAACAACTCTGTCAGTGAGCACATAGTCAGAATGTCTGGGTATTACAACCGTCTTGCTGAGTTGGGAGTTGAGCTCCCGCCTGATGTGATCACTGACAGAGTTCTTCAATCACTACCACCTAGCTACAAGAGCTTTATGTTGAACTATAACATGCAAGGAATGAACAAGTCAGTCTCCGAGCTGTTCGCGATGTTGAAAGTCACGGAAGTAGACATCCAGAAGGAGCATCAAGTGTTGATGGTCAATAAAACCACTGGTTTCAAGAAGAGCAAGGGAAAGAAGGGAAACTTCAAGAAGAGTGGCAAAGCAGTAGCTCCTCCCGTGAAGAAACCCAAGGCTGGACCCAAGCTGGAAACTGAGTGCTTCTATTGCAAGGGAACTGCCCACTGGAAGCGGAATTGCCCCAAGTATCTGGCCGACAAGAAGGGGGCCAACGTCAACAAAGGTATATATGATATACATGTTATTGATGTGTACCTTACCAGCTCTCGTTGTAGTGTCTGGGTATTTGATACCGGTTCGGTTGCTCACATTTGCAACTCAAAACAGGAACTACGGAATAGACGAAGGCTGGCGAAGGATGAAGTGACGATACACGTGGGAAATGGTTCGAAGGTTGATGTGACCGCCCTCGGCACGCTCGCTCTTTGATTACCATCGGGATTAGTGATGAACCTAAATAATTGTTATTTAGTGCCTGCATTCAGCATGAACATTATATCTGGATCTTGTTTAATGCGAGACGGTTACTCATTTAAATCAGAGAATAATGGTTGTTCTATTTATATGGGTAATATCTTTTATGGTCATGCACCCATTGTGAGGGGTTTATTCTTATTGAATCTCGATAGTGATGATACACATGTTCATAACATTGATGCCAAAAGATGTAGAATTGATAATGATAGTACCACTTTCTTGTGGCACTGCCGCTTCGGTCATATTGGTGTAAAGCGCATGAAGAAACTCCATGCTGATGGACTTTTGGAGTCACTTGATTTTGAATCACTTGACACATGCGAACCATGCCTCATGGGCAAGCTGACTAAAACCCCGTTTTCCAGAACAATGGAATGGGCAAGTGACTTGTTGGAAATCATACATACTGATGTGTGCGGTCCGATGAGTGTTGACGCGTGTGGTGAATATCGTTACTTTCTCATCTTCATCGATGATTTGAGTAGATATGGGTATATTTACTTAATGAAGCATAAGTCTGAAACATTTGAAAAGTTCAAGCAATTTCGGAGTGAAGTTGAGAATCATTGTAACAAGAAGTTTAAACTCCTGCAATCTGATCGAGGGGGAGAGTATCTGAGTTATGAGTTTGGCAATCCCTTAAGACAATGTGGAATTGTTTCACAGCTGACGCCACCTGGAACACCACAGCATAATGGTGTGTCCGAACGTTGTAATCGTACCTTATTGGATATGGTGCGTTCTATAATGTTCCTTACCGATCTGCCACTCTCGTTTTGGGGTTATGCACTAGAGACAACTGCATTCACTTTAAATATGGCACCATCTAAGTCCGTAGAGATGGCACCGTATGAACTATGGTTTGGCAAGAAACCTAAGTTGTCGTTTCTTAAGGTTTGGGGTTGCGATGCTTATGTCAAGAGGCTTCAGCCAGAAAAGCTCGAACCCAAAGCGGACAAATGCGTCTTCATAGGATACCCAAAGGAGATGATTGGGTATACCTTCTATCTCAGATCCGAGGGCAAAGTGTTTGTCGCTAAGAACGGGTCCTTTCTTGAGAAAGAGTTACTCTCGAAAGAATTGAGTGGGTGGAAGATAGAACTTGATGAGGTTGTTGAACCTTCACTTCAACCATAGAGTAGCGCAGCGCAGAAATATGTTCATGTGGCACCTACGTCAGTTGAAGAGGAAGCTAATGATAGTGATCATGAAGTTTTGGATCAAGTTACTATCGAACCTCGTAGGTCGACAAGGATACGTATTACTCCTGAGTGGTATGGTAACCCTATCTTAGAGGTCATGTTGTTGGACAACGATGAACCTACGAGCTATGGAGAAGTGATGGTGGGCCCGGATTCCGACAAATGGTTAGAGGCCATGAAATCCGAGATGGGATACATGTATGAAAACAAAGGATGGACTTTGGAAGTATTACCTGAAGGGAGAAAGGCCATCCAGAATAAATGGATCTTCAAGAAGAAGACGGACGCGGACTATAATGTCACCGTCTATAAAGCTCGATTTGTGGCAAAGGGGTTTTCACAAGTTCAAGGAGTTGACTACGATGAGACTTTCTCACCCATAGCGATGCTTAAGTCCGTCAGAATCATGTTGGCAATAGCTGCATTTTCGATTATGAAATCTGGCAGATAGATGTCAAAATAGTGTTCCTTAACGGTTTCCTTAAGGAAGAGTTGTATATGATGCAACCGGAAGGTTTTGTCGATCCAGAGAATGCTGACAAAGTGTGCAAGCTCCAGCGATCCATTTATGGACTGGTGCAAACATCTCGGAGTTGGAATCTTCTCTTTGATGAGGTGATCAAAGCGTTTGGGTTTATACAAGTTTACAGAGAAGGTTGTATTTACAAGAAAGTGAGTAGGAGCTCTATAGCATTTCTAATATTATATGTGGATGACATATTGCTGATTGGAAACAATATAGAACTTTTGGAAAACATGCAGGAATATTTGAACAAGAGTTTTTCAATGAAGGACCTAGGAGAAGCTCCTTTCATATTAGGCATCAAGATCTATAGAGATAGATCGAGACGCTTAATAGGACTTTCACAAAGCACATACCTTGATAGGATTTTGAAGAAGTTCAAAGAGGATCAGTCCAAGAAGGGGTTCTTGCCTGTTTTACAAGGTGTGAAGTTGAGTAAGACTCAATGCCCAGCGACTACAGAGGATAGAGAAAAGATGAGTGTCATCCCCTATGCTTCTGTCATGGGCTCTATCATGTATGTGATGCTGTGCACAAGACCAGATGTCAGCCTTGCCATAAGTATGGCCGGAAGGTTTCAAAGTGATCCAGGAGTGGAACACTGGACAGTGGTCAAGAATATCCTTAAGTACCTGAAAAGGACTAAGGAAATGTTTCTCGTTTATGGAGGTGATCAAGAGCTCCTCGTCGTAAAGGGTTACATCGATGCAAGCTTTAACACTGATCCGGATGACTTTAAGTCTCAAACCGGATACATATATATTCTAAATGGTGGAGCGGTAAGCTGGTGCAGCTCCAAGCAAAGCGTGGTGGCTTGCCTTCGGATTCTTCTCCAGTCTCACCGTCTGCATCGCTACCGTTGTGACTGCGAGGGGATGTTGAGTATATTGATTATTAGGAAAGACGAGATAGACTAGGATTTGTTCCTGCCTTGTCTTGTACTCCAAGTTGGTCATTGTACTCCTATATATATGCCCACGAGGCTCAAGCAATACATCGAACTATTCCACCAATCTCTCTATCCCTTCTAACATGGTATCGGCCTAACCGATCCAACACTAGCCGCCGCCCGCCGCTTCCGCACCGCATGCCGCCCCCGGGGAGGTCGGCCTCCATGACCACCAGTGGGGGCCGCATCGCCCGTACCTAGGGTTCGTCCGCCGGTCGTGTTGACCGGCTACCCTAGAGAGTCTTTTTCCCGAGCCCTTGCTCCGGGTTTTTCTGTCTCTCATCGGTCGCTTTGATCGGCGTCTACTTTTTGCTTTTCCGATCTAAGATCGGTTTGCGTCGCCTGCCGCCGCCGTCGACCCCCGTGCGCCTCTACTCCAACACCGGCGCGACCGGCCGGCTCCTTCACCGACCCAGTGGCCTCGCACGACAGGCGGCCCGTCACGGCCGTCGTCCGCGCACCGGCCCGCCCGTTGATCTACGCCGGCCGTCTCCGCCCTGCTCCGACCGGGATTCCTGCATCGCCCCGACCCGGCGGCCTCGCACCATGCGGCGGCCCATCATAGCCACCGTTCGCGCACCGGCCCGCCCATCGATCCACGCCACCTACCTCTGCCGCATCTGCATGGCGGCCCCGCGGTCTGCCTCGCCGGCCTCGTCCCCGGCTGAATCAGGCTCGTCGACTGCCTCAGCTTGGGTGCCGCTGCTATGTTGGTCGCTCGGGCCTCATTGCCCGGGCAACGGCGCTGTTTTGGCAGCCCAGGTGCTAGTGCTGACGCGCTCGTCCGCACGATGTCCCACGCCGTCCGTCATCGCCGGCTTCATCTCGGACTCCGCCGCCACCCCGCCTCCACCGAGCGGCGTCCCTGACCTCGCGCGCGATCGGCCTCATCTACGCCCCGCGACCGACCTGGCCCGTCGGTTGCTCGTGCCTCCGCATGTCCCGTGAAGATCATCCCCGATTTCAGCGCGCCCCTCCACCGATCGAGTAACAGGCTGCCACTGCGTCACCCCGTCGGGCCGCAGCGCCGCTGCCCCGTGGTTCTCCTCACGGCTGCATCGACTCGCGCATCGCCGCTGGGCCCCTTCGGGCCGTAGTGTCGCGATACACGGTCCCCGCCGTCGCCCCGAGGTCGTCCCCACGGTTGCACCGACCTGCGCTCCGCCGCTGCGCCGCCCCTTCGGGCTGTAGCGCCGCGGCCCACAGTCCCTGCTGGTGCCCGAGGTCTTCCCGCCGTCACCCCGACCCGCCTGCTGCCGCCGCGTCACCCCTTCGGGCCATGGCGCCATGGCCCGCAGTCCACCGCCGTCCCCGCGCGCCGACTTCCCATGGTATGTGCCGCGCCACCTCCCTTGGCGCGGGAATGCCACCGTTCGCCGTCACGCTGTCGGGTTCCTCGCCTACTTCGAGCACCGCCGCCGCACTCCTAACCAAGCCACCACCGACGCCGCCGTCAGGACGCCGCCGCTGCTACTGCCGTAGCCGCCGCCATCGCCCGTCCACCCCCTTCAACTTCATCCACAACCAGCCCGTCCTCAGTGTCGCCATCATCTACCCCGACCACTTGTTCTACTCCGACCATCGTTGGTGACATCGGCCCTGCACCGATGGACGCCGCAATCATCGTCGAGTTCTTCTCTGCTGGCCCGTTCGAATTCTCCGACATGGCGTACAGCTCGTGCAGGTCTCTCGCCTATGCATGCTCGGTGCTGGCAACACCGATGCGTGCCTTCGTCCACAACGTGTCCCCGGGCCTGGCAAGCCTGGGCGATGCTTCGTCAACTTCATCTTCGTCCGTCTACGCATGCCCGGTGCTGGCAACACCGATGCGTGCCTTCGTCCACGATGTGTCCCCGGGCTTGGCGAACCCGCCGCGACGCGTCGTCAACAATGTTTTCTTCCCGGTGCACCACTACTTCAACATCACTGCGCCCATGCCTAACTCGGCGCCTCCTTGCGCCCGCGGCTCCATGGCAACTTCCTCTACATCGACCACCCCGACTCGAGATCGACCACGGCGTTATTCGCACGGCTACCTCGACCACGGCCACACCACCCACGCTCTCGGCTACTTCGACAAATGGCACAAAGGGCTACCGCCTTGCTTGAGCAACCTCGTCGGTTCCACTCCAGCCAAGACTCCGCGATGCATGGACCGTTACGACTGTGGGGGGGGGGGTGTCCATCGGCTTGCCTTCGGATTCTTCTCCAGTCTCACCGTCTGCATCGCTACCGTTGTGACTGCGAGGGGATGTTGAGTATATTGATTATTAGGAAAGACGAGATAGACTAGGATTTGTTCCTGCCTTGTCTTGTACTCCAAGTTGGTCATTGTACTCCTATATATATGCTCACGAGGCTCAAGCAATACATCGAACTATTCTACCAATCTCTCTATCCCTTCTAACAATGCATAGACAACAACATGTCCCTAGTGAGCCTCTACCGGACTAGCTCGTTGATCAAAGATGGCTATGGTTTCCTAGCCATAGACATGAGTTGTCATTTGATAATGGGATCACATCATTAGGAGAATGATATGATGGACAAGACCCAAACTATAAGCATAGCATATGATCGTATCAAGTTTATTGCTGCATGTCAAGTATGTGTTCCTATGACCGGAGGAGTACCTTGTGTGTATCAAACGTCGCAACGTAACTGGGTGACTATAAAGATGCTCTACAGGTATCTCCGAGGGTGTCTATTGAGTGGGCATGGATCAAGATTGGGATTTTTCACTCCGTATGACAGAGAGGTATCTCGGGGCCCACTCAGTAATGCAACATCACAATGAGCTTGCAAGCAATGTGACTAAGGAGTTAGTCATAAGATCTTGTATTACAGAACGAGTAAAGAGACTTGACGGTAATGAGATTGAACTAGGTACGGAGATACCCATGATCGAATCTCAGGCAAGTAACATACCGATGGATAAAGGGAACTGCATACGGGATTAGCTGAATCCTTGGCATCAAGGTTCGACCGATAAAGATCTTCGTAGAATATGTAGGAACCAATATGTACATCCAGGTCCTGCTATTGGTTATTGACCGTAGAGGTGTCTCGGTCATGTCTGCATAGTTCTCAAACCCGCAGGGTCTACAAACTTAACGCCTAGTGATGATCTAAGTATAGTTGAGTTATTATGTTGGTGCCCGAAGGTTGTTCGGAGTCTCGGATGAGATCCCGCACATGACGAGGAACTCCGGAATGGTCCGGAGGTGAAGATTGATATATAGGATCAAGGGATTCGAATTTCGAAAGTGTTCCGGGAGGTACCAGGTTTCGTCGGAGAACCGAAAAGGGTTTCGGAGGGCCCCGACAAGTGTTGGGGGGCCTCATGGGCCAAGGAAGAGGGGCACACCAGCCCACAAGGGGCTGGGCGCCACCCCAAACCCCAGCCCACTCGGCCAGGAGGGTGGGGCGCCACCCCAAGGGCAGCCCCCCCCCCCCCCCCTTGCTTGGGAGGCAAGGCTCCTAGGGGGCACCACCCAAACCCTAGGGCGCCTCCCCTTGGTGGCCACCGCCCCACCTAGGGGGAAACCCTAGGGCGCCCCGCCCCTCCTCCCATCCCCCTATATATAGAGGTGGAGAGGGAGGGCAGCCGCACCCATCATTGCCACAGCGCTGCCCTTCCTCTCTCTCATAGATCCTCTTCTTCTTCGCTAGGCTTGGCGAAGCCCTGCTGAGATTTCTCCAACACCACCGCCACCACGCTGTCGTGCTGCCGGAGAACTCGAGCTACTACTTCACCATCGCTCGCTGAATCGTGGAGGTGAAGACGTCATCAAGCCGTACGTGTGTTGAACATGGAGGTGCCGTCCGTTCGGCACTTGATCGGGAGTTCGTGAACGGATCGTGATTGGATCGCGAAGACGTTCGACTACATCAACCGCGTTTCTTAATGCTTCCGCTTAGCGATCTTCAAGGGTATGTAGATCCAATCTCTCCTCTCGTAGATGTGCATCTCCTAGATTGATCTTGGGAGCGTACAATTTTTTTTGTTTCCCATGCAACGTTCCCCAACATCCTGATGGCACCCACCAAGGGCCCATGCACCATCGGGGCGCGAGCCTCCCCTAGGGTTTATTCGGATGCTTCTCGGCTGAGGCCTTCATCTATATACTAGACCACCTTTATATTTATTTTAATGAGGACATATTGTTTCTCCGGCATCCTGCCGAAGGAGGAATTCATTGCCGAACTTTAGCAATATCATCATCACATTGTTCCCGATGAGGTTCAAGGGGTCCCACCTCCTGTACTATGGGTTTGTTGTATAGCACAGATATGTAGAAATCTCTCTTTGTGTGTTTTATATGTATACATTATGTGAGATGCAGCATATGATTATGATAATCTATGTGGTTTTGTGGTGGATATTTTGTCATCAGTTTAATAATTTCATATGTTGTTCTTTAGGGAAATTTCATCCATTGTTGTTCGTTTTGATTATAAGATTGGTTTGTCAATGTATGTTGGATCTCCGCTCTACTATTCTAATTTGGACAGGTTACAGTAAGGGGATAATAACTGGAACAGTATGTATTAGATGAGGTAGATAGAGGGGTCTGATTAGCCTGGTGACAAAGAAGATTAAAGAACTTGCACCCGTTGGTATACTTTCTTGGTTCGTCTCATTGAGGATAAAAAGAGAGTTTTCTACCATATGGCATATGTCGTTAGCTGTAAAAAAACACATCAAAGCGAAAAAAGGGACTTTTCTAGCTATCTCGGTATTATTTTGTGGAATAGATTTACCCTCAACAATATGCCCAAGTTCTTATCACTGTTCTCGGTAGCTTGATATTTATCACTGTTCTCGGTAGCTTGATATTTATTACGCGGGTGTTGCATGGGTATTCTGCATCACATGTGGAGTATTACCCAAATGATTTACGGGCGTTGGAATCTTAGATGTATGGACACTATGAGTCGATGCAAAATTATTGGTATGACTATGTGTATCACTGGGTTGTTTAAATATCACGTTTATGATTATTATTTTGCGTCACCATGAGAGCGACGATGCTATGGACTAGCAAGATCTGGTTCTTGAATACATGACAGTTCCACTCCAAAAAGATCTCCCATATGACAGGGAGGACTAGGCAACCCTCCTTCGACGCCATGACTGTCGGTGATATATAAGTCAAATTACCTACGGCCTACCTCCCATCGCCGCTCATGTGGAACCCCCAAAGGCCCAAAGACACCACACCAACATTAGGAGAGAAGTGCCACCACCACGGGAGGAGTCTTCCGGTTGTATGACATCAACGTAATTAACTAGAAAACACTCTACAGAACGTAAGGAAAGGGTCAAATGTGGTGTATACCGACACTGTGTCTAACTACAACCCCCTGCATGCTCCGTCGCACTGACATGGAGCCTTCCATAACCTGTGATGTATAAGGGATATCGGGGGCATCCTAGAAGGCGAACGCTCCCTCTCCATAGATTTAGCCTACACCATGTAGCAGGATTCTGGCGCTTGACGCACGAATCTCCACCATCATTAGAACTCGCTGAGTCCCTCACCATGCATTATAATCCTCGATATTCTTCACATATATAAGGAAAGGGCAAGGCAGGAAGTAGGGCTTTTACCCGCATTGGGGGTTGAACCTAGGTATATATCGTGTGTCTTTGTGTTTTGTGCTTAAGACCCCCTAGTCTCCTGACATTACGTCCCTTCGACTAAAAATTACATGTAAAATCCCTCGACTATTAGCATTGACCATTGGGTCGTTATGAGATCAGGGCAGATCCATGACAAGGGACATGATATCGTCATCATCGGATAATGAATCATCCAAAAACACGATGGCCGGCTAAAAATCGCAACATGAGGACTCGGTGAGCCTTATTTAATGAGAGTGCATGTTGCAGTTTTTGTATTCATGAAAAAACAAAATAGTTTCACTACTACAGAACCAAGTGCTAAAATATGTTACTTGTGTTTGGTTTTTCGCTAGCAATTAGTTAACCATCGGTATTGACAATCTTTACCACACGACGACTACGTATGCGTGCGGATATAAGTACTAGAAAGATAGTAAGTAGACTATACATGGACCCCATTGATGATTTTTTGTGAGACAGGTGGTCTCACAAAATCCATCAATGGGGTCCAAGCCAATGCTCTTCCTTCTCCCTTTGAGGGTGGTCATAGAACAGAATCTCAAGATTTGACACCCGCACACCCCCATTAATGGACTTAGTCAACAATGCAAGCGATGATGCTATGGACCTGTGAGATCTTCTTCTTCAAGACGAGGCAGACTCGCTTCAACAAGATCTCCCACAATACGAGGAGGGGCAGGAACCCGCCTTCCATGCCATGACATCTTACTCTTCACCAATGAATTCCAACGCAGACAATTTTGGCGGGAAGGCATGATGCCATGGCTAGCTGGTGATCGCCTCCTAGATGCTATGGGTTATATGACATTGGATGAAGAGATGTGTTGACGGTTTCAAGCTCCCCGGCCGAAAAGGGGCTGAAATAGTATTTCAACATCCACACCATGTGAGCTGATTTTAACGCACCAAAAGCCGATAAAAAAAAGAGTAGCAAAGAACTTGCTGCTCAGTGGACCCAAGACATGATATACTTTTTTTTAGTTGAGACAAGCTATACCAAGATCTTGAAATTGGTGGAAATCGACCCCTCAAATTTGAGATTGAAAGCGGAGTGTGTCGTGTAGATGCCAAAGGTGTTGGTTGTCCAAAGGAACATACCAGTAATAAGAAAAGGAGGCTCAGAAGGTCAAGGAGGTTCCCCACATGTTTGAGAAAGCCCAAGCCTCCAAGGACTATCTAAGGGTCCCAAACACTTCGAGATTCATGTGATCCTTTCTCATACATTTTTACATTTAGAATCATGGGATTTATAGAAATCAACCCGCAATCCACATCTCTCCATCCCATCCATTAGTCTATGCATTTAATTGTTTTTTGAATGGAATGTCCAAACACCGTGTTTTTAGAAATCAACACGCAATCCAACTCTCTGCCTCCCATCCATTCATCCATGCATTTAATTTTTTCATTCAAACTTTAAAATTGTCATACATTTTCAATCATCAATTTAGATCCCTTTTCACCATTATCTTTGTCTAGACGGGATCTTTCAAACAAGAGCAGTGTTGAATATGATCACAAAATCTAACATTGTTATATTTTGATACTAGAATGAACATTGATGAAACTTTCTGACCAGTTTTGTATCGATGCGAAGTTTCATATAGCTTTCAGCGACTTCCGATGTGGTTTCATGCTTTCCTACAGTTTTGGTTCGTGTTTCAATGATTTTTGGAACATAAAACTTTCATATCCTGATACTCGAATGGAATATTAATTTATGGAACTTTTTGAAACAATTTTATTTGTCGTTGAAGGCTTCTTATGGTTTTCAATGAAGTTTTGGTACGTGTTTGCATTCAAAGTGGTTCAAGTTTCACTCGAGCTATTATGTATGTTTGATATCACTTGCAGTGAGTTTTGTTATGTTTTTTCATCATCTCATGCAGATTTTGCATAATTTCAATGTATTTCCTACTAGTTCGAGTTCAACTCAGATTTATGTCATAGCTCGGCTTAAACTATTTCCAAACTAATCGAAACCTCAAAAAATTCTTATTGAAACATGCACGAATTTAAAAAAAAAATGAAGGGTATATAGTCCGGGGTCTTGGACATACATGGGGAACTTGTGCTCTCCTTTGTGAAAAGGTTTGTGAAAATTGTTCTTGAAAGCCTTGCTCCCTCTTGTGAACTTAACCACTCCTACGAGGTCATCCCTTTCTCTTGTACCTCCCTCGTCAAACATAAAACTTAAAATATGAATCCGGTAGGTAAGCTCAGCTTCGACGATGTAGGAAACTGAATGAAGCAATAACAACTCCAAAACCATCCGTCCTAATCTGCATGGTCACTCAGTGCCAACCAATGAACAGAACTCTGTCCACCTGGTATTTCTCCGCACTACGCCAGATTTTTTTGTCTGAGTACAGTATTCTTTCTATTCTTTGACGGGTGTGGTTTGAGGTGCTCAAGTATGGTCTTCGTCTTCGCATAGCAGTTTGAACGGCCGCGTTCCTCTCTTTTACCGTGTTTGTTTATTTCTTCACTCGTCGTTTTGACTCGATGAACGCACGTTGTACGGTTGTAGTTCACTTCACTGTGACGGGTAGCTAAGCCGGGGTATATAAGCGGCTTGTTTGGAAACACTAATCACAAATCAACTTCCTCTTTGACAGAAGTACGGTCTACAGATCGATCAACTAATTAAGTTGTCCTTAGCCTAGCTAGCTAGCTGCTAGCGAGAATCAATGGCATCCTCGCTGGTGCTACTCAAGCCAGGAACTGTCGATGATGTTCCAGCTTCTCAAGCTGGGGACACTCCGGCCGCTCCTGCAGGTATGCACCCACCTATCTCCTCTCAACATGCATCTATGCATTACGCACTTCTACTTGCGGGGTCACACATGTTCTTCTTGCTACATCTTCTTGCTATTGATCATATCAGCGCCCTAACATATACTCTGTGGCGCTGCATTTTCAGAACATTTGGCGGAGAAACATTCTCCCAGTGACAAGGTTTACGGAAGCCAGATGCTTACCAGTTCAAAGAGCTACCCTCCACACAAGATTCATGATCCTCCCCGTAAATTAATGGCGTCTGTGCGCTCCCGACTGGTGCAACTCATGCCGCGGCAGCTAGGGAAGCGACTGTGGAGCTGTCTTACCTTCCATAGCTACAGGAACAACCCTAGCGCACCCGATTCATGAACCCAGGCATCCTTCACAAAAGGGAAAGTCTTTGCAAAAACCGCAGAGTCTGTAAGATCCTGATATAGTGGGCTAGAACAAAGATATCGGCTGTTATGTACTATTGTTGTTATATTGATTTTCCTTTCAACACAACATGTCTTGTATAGTATTGATTTTGTATACTGCTCCAATCGAATTGATCAAGAAATGTGCACGTTCACTAAGAGTTTTGTTTTCAAAGGGAGGTGCAAGTTATTGAACGTTGCCTCTTTGCGTCTTTGTGTTGGTCGTCGGTTACAAATCGTATCAAACCTGAAACCCTACCAAACATGTAGCTCATATATGTTCTTTGTGGGTAGTACTCATTTTGAAAGAACATTGGCCCGTGATGCAATCGTGGGATGACTAACAACTTGGAGAAAACCACAAAACTCCATATCCGTCGACGATATGTGAGAAATATTTCTAAAATACCACAACAAAACCATTTCTTACATATATACGTACTATCTAGTAACACAAACTCTAACATCCTACAAACACTAAGCCTAACATGCAAAATTTCATCTACAAGATCACATCCTTTAGACACTAACCCCAATTATTTTGCAATTGTAACCCTAACAAACAAGTTTTCATCTACTGAATTATATCCTCTAGACACTACCCATAACATTTTGTAACACTAACCCTAACATATAAAATTTCATATACATTTGATAAAGGGAAGGTACCCACTCCTGGGTCCGTGGAGTAGAGTTGCGAAGAAAGGTCAGCAATGATGTGTACATGCTCCTCAGTCGGAGTGCACTGGAATGTAATGTGTACCATGTTGGAGCTCAGCACCGTGGTGTGTAGCGCGATGGAGCATAGCGCATTAGTGTGTACCTCATCCGAGCCCTAGTGTAGCACATCGTCTACGATAGCCTATCGGTGGATGATGTGTGTATTTTACACACAATTTTCCTTGAGTTTAACCCTGTTATTCTCGAGATTCAGCTTATCTTCATTTTACCATTTAGTTTGTTTTTCTTTGTTTTGTGTTCTGTATGGTTTTTAGGTGGATTATATCTCCTGTGGACTTTTCACGATATTAGGAGTTTTTATTTGAAAAGGGGAACATATTAATATCAAGTAGATACCAAATACATCCAGCCTCTGCACTGACAAGATGCGTAAGAACATCCAGGATGCACACAGCCAAAAAAATAAAAGAAAAAAAAAAACCTTGCCACGGTGATCAATTACCCGCAGTAGCCGCACTCTAACCACCACCAAAGACAGCACCCGGACTAGAAAGAAGGTTCTCCACAAGCAACGCCTTCAGGAAGGAAACAATGCACAAGCCTTGTTGTTGCCCGATCAAAGATCGTAGGTTTTCACCCTAGAGAAAGACCGCATTCTCAAAACAATGCCTTCAACAAGGCCATTGCCAGGCACAACCAGTAAAGGACATACCTTGGTTTTTCACCAACGAAGAAGTCCTCCAATGCTGCCGCCCCCACTCGCGGAGGCTACTACTACAAGTCACGTACCACCAAGCTCACAGGAACTCATGCCCGGTCTGGACGGGAAGATATCCTGCAAGCCAAGTCCGAACAACTGCCTGTGAAGCAAAGTCTTCATCGCATCCAAGACCCCGCCTTCGCCACTTGCAGGTCCTCCAATCACGCCATGGCATTCTCCGCATGTGTTGATCCCTTGAAAATCTTAGTGAAGACATGTCCCAAGGTGTCAACAAGAACAGAGCTTTGCGATACCCCGGTGAAGCTGGTTATGCTGATGTTGCGGGTGCACACTACCGGCCCCTATCCATCCAAGGTGTCCAAAGAGCCCCATATACGCCCGTCCTTGTTTTCCTTTGAAGGAGAAGTCCGGAACTCACCGATTGCCAGATCAAAGAGGACTGCGTGTAGACCAGGGACTTCTAGCCCCAGATCAGGACGCACAGCCCCCGTGGCTGCAGCCGTCGGGTCACGATGCACCGCCCCTTCTGGCCCCAGATCTGGGCCGGAACGGGAATCCCGGTGACGGCCACCAAAGCCCCGACGAGGGGAGGTGTCGGCCCTCTAGGCACCAGCAACCTCCGGCCAGGGCACACAGCGACGGCGTCACGGCGAGGTCCAACCACTGGCGGCGAATCAGACGAGGGCTAGGGTTATGAGAGAGCGGAGGAGGAAAGGGGAAAGGGGTCACCGCCCCGCCGCCGCCTAACCATGGCGAGCCTTTGGCCGGCCGGGCCAACCGGCGGCGGCGAGATGGACGGAGAGGTGGGGGGTTAGCAGGCGGCGGCGTGCAGGGGTCTCAGCCCGTGTCGCCCCGAGAAGGACGGCGCGGGGGCAGGGCGACGATATTTGGAGTTGATTCTGCGGTGAAACGGGGAGGAGCTGGGAGCATAATTTGCCGGATTTCACGAGAGTGACCTCATCATCAAATTGTGTCTCATTGAGACGAACAACTTTGATTTTTGGATGATCACATTGCACGAACTTATGCAATTTAAAATTCACGTCAACTTGGTTATTCTGGTAAGAAGGTAAGAGTTAATCAAATTCACTACTTACTGCAATTAACGGCTCAGTTCTATTTTATACTCTTACCTTTCATGTGAAAGGGGAAGGTAAGGTAAAAGGGAGCATGTTGAAAAACCTCAGAAAGCTATACCAAAATAATTTTACAATATACCGAAACCGAACCGTACTTTAATTTCAGTACTGTATTTACCGTACAAATAAAAAAATCGTATAAATCAAAATGTATAAAGCGAATGCACAGTGTTGACTGGTCGCCTCTTCCTGCTCCCCCTCCCTCGTTGACTGGTCATGCAGTGTTGCCACTCCGGCGAGGACGTACGTCTCTATATGCTTCGGCGCCGTCAACGACCAATCATCGCAATTTTGTTTTTGCCAGAAACATGAAACTAAAATATGAATTCAGTAGGTTAAGCTCGTATGTACGGCAGAGATTTTTATAAAAATCCTATGGACTGAGCAGTATAGCTGGCAACTCTGAAAACGTCTGATATCCGTCCCAATATGCATGGTCACCACACCAATAAACAAAACTCTTGCCACATGCATGGTACTTCTCCGACCAGCGCCACATTCTTTGTCTGAAGTGCAGTATTCATTCTATTCTTTGACTGGTGTGGTCTGAACACTGAACTACTAGTACGGTCGTCGTCTTGGCGTGGTGGTTTGAACGGCCGCGTTCCTCAGTTTTCCTGTCCTTGCTGATTTCTTCTTCACTCGTCGTTTTGACTCCATGATCGCACGTGCAAGGGGAGAATATCATACGGAAACTAATATTCAATGAAAATTTCGTGGAAACCATATTTTAAAGTTACAAAAAAATCTGAAAAAAATGTGGGATGTTAAGAAGGTAATGTTTTATTGCTACACAAAATTTCAAGCTGAAAAACATTACGAGATGTGAGCTATGAAAAAGACAAATTCAGCCCCGAATAGTGACATTACTATTTGGCACTATTCAACGCTGATTTTGTCTTTTTCATAGCTCACATCTCGTATTGTGTTTCAACTTGAAATTTTGTGTGGCAATAAAACATCATCCTCTTAACATCCCACATTTTTTTCAGATTTTTTTGAAACTTCAAAACATCTTTTTCTCGTGGTTTTCACCGGTTTCCACCAAATGTTGGTTTCCGTATGATATTCTCCCCACGTGCAAGTTCACTTCAGTGGGAGAGCGAGGATATATAAGCGGCTTGTTTGGAGACAGTCATCACACGCACATCAACCTCCTCTTGGCACACTGCTAATCAACTATCATCAAGCTGCAGTGCCATTTGCCTAGCTAGGTAGCGAGAGTGAGAATCAATGGCATCCCGGCTGGAGCTGCTCATGTCGCAGGGAATGCGACTGTGGAGCTATCTTACCTCCTCATCGGCCGCTGCAGCAGGAACCGGAGTTGCTCTTGCATCCTCCGTTACTCTTGCCAGTTCCAGAAGCCAGCCTCAGCACCCGATTCGTGAACCCCCTAGACACAGGGCAAACGCGGGGAGAGCTCAAGAGTCAGAGAAACGGTGAGCTGAGCAGCTAGAATCCAGATCAAATTTGTATGCAATTTTGTCTTTCACGCAACATGTCATAGTAATGATTTTATATGCTGCTCTGATCAAATTGATGAAGAAGTGTGCAGTTCAGAATTTTGCTTTTGAATGGGAGGTGTAAGCTGGCTATTGAACTTTGCCGTTTTGCATCCTGTGTTGGTTGTGTGTTACAGGCTCGTATCAAACCTGTATGTAACATGTTCTTCTTTATCTCAAAAAGAAAAAAAAAACTCATGTATGTTCTCTGTAAATCAGCCTCTCGGTTGGAGGAACGACCATGTGTGCTGCGGATGGATGTGAGGTTGTTCATTTTCATCCACCTGAGTTTGATTTTACTGGAAGCGAACGTGCGCCTTGCCGCGCTGTTTTTGATCCATTAAAGGCAAAATAAGAAATTATATACATCTCAAAACAGCCACGCTTTATATATAAAGCAATCATCATGTCCAAACATCAAGTTCAACGGGCAAAAAGAAAAAAAAATAAGTCTGTTAGGCAACGTCACAAACATGCTCAAAAGATGGCGTCCTACCACACACAAAGAATCGATCATGCTGCCTAGCCGATCCCTATCACACTGCCTAGAAAGCGGGTGTCAGTGTTGCAAGGACATAAATTTGAATATGAAGCCCATGACACGCTGCAAAAAGACTTGTTCAATCACAGGCCATCGCCGCATACACTAACCAGAAGAGATGGCCCCTCCTACCGGTACGTGTAGCCTGGACTTCCATGAATTATCCAAAGTCTGGAGCCTACCACTCGGACCTCAAAGCCTCACGAACAAAGCTTCATAGGAGGCAGGTAGCACGACATAAGAAGAAAATGTGGGTCCTAGACTCTGGGACACCACACTAAGGGCATAGCCCATCGTTAGGGCCTTGTCGCTTCGCCACCTCCGTCCATCGCACAGAAGCTACCAAAAAGAAGATCTTGATTTTTAAAGGGAACGAAGCTTTCCACAAAGGAGTGGTCCACATCAGAGTTGGAGCCCGGCCTAGTGCACGATATGACGAGCCAACAGAGAAGTGTCGTGACGAGGCCAGAGGCCAAGAGGCCATGTCAGGAGAGTGGTGCCTTGGAAGGGCACAAGGTACAATTATAGCCTTAATTATCTACTGGGAGGTATGTGCGCTTTGTCGCGCTGTTTTTATTCCATGAAAGGCAAAAGAAAGAAACTATATACATCTCAAATCAGTCCCGCTTTATATATAAGTAACCATCAAGTTCAACTAACGAAAAGAAAAAAAATATAAGTCTACCAGGCAACATCACAAACATGCTCAAAAGATGGCGTCCTACCACACCAAGACCACACACAAAGAATCGATCATTCCACCTAGCCGATCCCTATCCCGCTGCCAAAAAAGTGGGTGTCAGTGCTGAATTAAAGACAAAAATTTAAACACGGAGTCTGTGGCACGCAACAAAAAGACCCGTTCAATCACTAGGGTTCAGGCCATCACCGCATACACTAACCAGAAGAGACGGCCCCTCCTATCGATACGTGTGGCCTGGACTTCCAAGAATTATCCAAAGTTCGAAGCCTGCCACTCGGACCTCAAAGCCTCATGGACAAAGCTTCATAGGAGGAGGGCAATAGGACATGAGAAGAAAATGTGGGTCCCGGACTCTGGAACACCGCACTGAGGGCATAGAGCCATGTTGCTTCGTCACATGCATCCACGAGGGGAAGGTGATCACACATAAGCTACCAAACGAAGATCTTGACCTTCGAGGGAGTGACACTTTCCATGAAGGAGTGGTCCACACCAGATTCGCAGCCCAGCCTAGTGCACAATATGGCGAGGCAACAGAGAAGAGTCCTGATAGGGCCTAGGGCCAAGAAGCCATGCCAGATAAGTGATGCCCTGCAAGTGAACATGGTATAGTTGTAGCCTTGTCAAAGTAAGAGTATCGATCTCACGAGTCTAGGGTATCCCCGCCTCCACTCGGCGCCGGCGTTGATCTACCTTGTCTTATGTGGCCTTAGGGCCATGGAGGCGTTGTGGATCTCGTCTATTTTTCGGTGGGTGGGCTTCTGCTTCATTTTAGGTGTTTTTTAGTCTATTTAGGGTTTGTCCCCTTCCCAGGAAGGCGAGACGGCGGCGGCTCCTTGAAGATGAAATAAAGTTCTCCCCAAGTAGCCCTCATCTCGGTAGCGCGTCTCGCGTCTTCAGTGGGCGTGTGGAGGTTCGTCTCCGACGGATCTCACTAGATTCAGTCGACGTTTGTCTTCAATGGATCCATGTGGATCGGGTCTTCATTGGTCTGTGTCATGTGTCTACCGGTAGCATCCTTCTGGTCTACACTTATCTTCGTCAGCAACGGTTGTTGTTCTGGTGTGATAGTCCTTTGGGGCCTTAGCATGCCGACTTTTCGATTGTTTGCTACGACAAGATTTCCTTGGCTTTCGTAAGGGAGGGGCGATGACAGTGACATGCCTTCGGCTCGTTCCAATGCTTATAGTCATCCCTAGATGGTCTATGAACATGAATGCAATTTTTGTTGTACTGCCATAATATTTGATGAACTGATTGAAGTATTTTTATACTCATATGTTTCAATTAACGAGGCTTCCTTCATATATATATACAGAAAAAAATAGGAAATATGAATACGAAAATCTGTTTCTGAGCTCAGGCTCAGCTGATCCTGATATCTACGCCGATGGTTCGCGTCAGGATCCGTGCGTCTTTTTGTATTTCACGGCGCGCCTGGCAGCTGCGCATTTATTGAGACGGGGCGTTGCATCGCCGTTTGTGGAACAGGAAGGTGAGGGATGGCTCGGCTGATTATCTGAGCCAGCATGAACCGTATGAAACCGCTCCCCACCGAGACGGCGTCGACCGGCCATAAATGCCGCCAGCTACTCGCTCGCCATGATCCTGCCACCTATCTAGGTGGAAAAAAAAAATACCAACAGCCTCAGCGTTGATTGTTTCATTGGTCGATCCTGTCACGATACCAGCAGTTCCAATCGCCACAATTTCCATTTTTTCAACAATAGGATGGATCACAAACAGCCGCCGGAAAATTCAAGTACCATTTCAGAGGAGCAGAAAACAGAGTTCATGCTCTTGGGTACAGCACCAGATACAAGCCTGTCTACACTGATGGAACTAAGGCTGGATCAGTCATCCACTGAAAACACACTAGAAAATCCACTCGATAGAAAGAAAATACATGCTACAATGTGAAACCACACAACTCAGGGCTCGGCAAACCCAAGCGGCCTTTTGCAGGTATTCCGTCGATGACCTTCTATTCCACAGTTCTTGCATTTGCCAGGTTTTCGTGGCTTTTTCGGCGCATCACCTCTTTTTGGGCATGTCGTCCTTTTATGACCCTTGCGGCGGCAAAGGCTGCAGAATCTGGTTCTCTTGCTTAACCCCTCGTACGGAGCCTTCTCCCGGCTGTTCGTCGGCCTTCCAGCCCCTCTGCGCTTGTCTGGGGCTGCAAGATTTTGCATTGCATTCACACTGACAGAATGCCCAGGACTACGGCACTGTTCAGTGTCCACCGGCACAAATGCAAGCTCGCCGTTAGCGGCTGGTATTGCAGCTGCATTTTCAATCAGTCGATCCTCGAAAGCCAACCCATCCCTTTTCTCAGCAAGAGCTGCTCCACTTCGTAGCAGAGCTTCGAGGCCTGCATGGACATGCTCGTAGGATGCAGCACTTGCGTCCCCCATCCGCACGACTTCCATGGCTTTCAAATACAGAGTCGCGTGTCTGCATGTGAATGACAGGTTCTGTGAACTGTCTTTCTGGTACTGAACCAGGTGGTCCGGGAGTACATCCCTTGCGTCCCTTGTCCACCGCCTCACAATATGGTGTTTAGGGATCTCCTCAAGATGAAGGATTTCCATTACCTACATGATGGAGAAAGAAGCATGTCAACCACCCCCTGCATTTTTTTTTCTTTCTCACTCCATATTTTCCTGATTTTTATTCATGAACACATGTGAAGCTAGTTAATTACCCTCAACGCATGGCTGCAAAGCATTCCAGTGTGCTCAAACTGACCACACTCGCAAGTGAATATTGTTTTGTCTTCGTTTATGGCCACCTCATACTCGACCCTACTCCACTTCTCTCTTTTCGCTGCATTGTTGTGAGTGGTGATGTACCTCCTCATCTTATCAACTTCAGTGACATTGTACGCCGTTCCTTCAATCAGTAGGCGACCAAATTCCTCAAACATGTTCCTAGTGTATATTTTGCTGGCATGCCGCTCTATTGCGAGGTTAGTCCGTCTCACCGGGCCGCCCTGCCACAAGTCACAAAAAAAAAGTAAACAGACTGTTTTTAGTGCATGGTATCACACCTCCTGTGTGGAAACATTGTTGTAAATCGGCACACATTTAGCCCAAGGGACAGACAGGAAACTTACAATCATGGTCCTTTTCTCCTCGTAGCTCTCATCGCGCTCACGGTCAAATTGGAGCCTCATGTACTGCCTGACAAAGACATGCATTGGGCTTGCAGGGGGCATGTATGATTTCAGCATGTGGTTTGCGCTCTCACTGCGCTGGGTGCTTGTCATCTTCGGCAAAACACGCCCCTGAAAATATGGCTTCGCCCATTTTCTCCTGGTTTCGTATATTTGTGTCATGTATGCATGACTCCTCAAGTTGTACTTGTCCAGAAGGGTCGCCCAAGCTGATTCAAACTCATCCTCCGTTAACATGTGGTTCACAACCTTGTGAAACTCAGCCTGAAAATCTCTCTTCTTCGTGTATAGTGGTCCCAACATTTCCTTCGCCTTCTTGAGGACATGCCATTTGCACCAACGGTGGACAGTGTCAGGGTAAGTCCTCTTAATCGCCACCTCCATAGCCCTGCATTGGTCTGCAAATATGAAAGCATTTTATTTTCCGTCAGTTTACACAAATAGTTTACAAATTATGGTCGTATTTTTTTACAGCTGATCTGAAAAGATATACGGCAATATATAACAATTTTTTTTCGTCGCGCGAGGAATCTGACCTGTGAGTATAGTTTGGGGGGCAGGCCCACCCATCATACGCAAGAATTCTGCAAAAACCCACTCAAAGCTCTCTTCCTGTTCATCACGCATCAATACCGCCGCCAGGATGATGCTCTGGTAGTGATTGTTAACTCCAACAAATAACCCGAATGGCATGTCGTACAGGTTTGTCCTGTATGTGGTGTTGAATGTGACGACATCCCCAAAGAATTTGAATTGCATGCGGCTGCTGCCATTAGCCCACATTAGATTCTTCACCTTACTGGACTTGTTAGCCAGCACCACATAGGTAAACCCAGGGTCGCTTGAGCGTATGTCAGCAAACACCTCAAGCATCTTCCGGACATCATCATCAGCTTGTTCACGGCTAATCTTCCCACATATATTCCTGAGAGTCCTCTTTGTGAATGGCACCTTCTCTACAGACCCGAAAAAACTTCCAATTATGCTGTAGACTTTCCCCAGGTTGACATTGTTTTCCCTTAGCTGCCTAATCAAATCCTTTGTGTACACATCTATGTGTTTATGGGACGGCCAGTGCACTTTCTCACCCATGGTGAGCGACATTGAATGATTGTGATTTTCCCGGTGCTCTGTGATGTACCAACTGTTGTCGGACGCTCGCAGCAGCCTGATCAGAGCTGGACACTCGCATCTGCATGACCTACTATTTCTGCCTCTGGTTTGCCCTGCAGGGAAATAACCAAACAAATAAAAAATTAAGTTATGTCAGCCTTGTGCATATTACTTCTACAGTTCCTCTTCCAAGCAGATTAGTACTCACCGAGCAACCACAAACGATCTCCTGCATGCTTTTTGTCCTTTCAGCATTTACCCTGCTTTTCCCATATCTTATCCCAAAGCCGATCTCCCACGAATAAAGATTGTAGAAATTGTATGCCTCGCCCAACGAGTCGAATTGAGCCCTAGTTCGGGCCGCATCACACTCTTGTCAGGTTGCTCTGCATATTTGCGGATTGTCAGCTCCAGAGCGCTCATCCTGGATGGGCATGGCGCGCAGTCCGGTGGTGCACTACCGAGACGCAACCTGCATTTGTTTGAAAACTTAAATGCATAACTTTTTATGAGAAATAGAATGTTGGCCTAATACATATTTATTTTTTGTAGCAGATTTCTTATGTAAATTTGAAGGAGCATGCGTGAATAATTTTCACCGTAACTGAAGATTTCATATGTTTGCATCTACAAAGATATTTTGCATTTTTTGCACACACAGTTAACCAAGCAACTTGATGGCCTAACAGAGCTCACTTCTAGCAGTATCTGTATGCAATAGGCAATTTTGCAAAAAATAAAAATAAAATAAAAAATGAAACGAAGATAGCAGCCACAGATGCATCAGCGGATGGTGGTGTGTTTCATGGCGTGGGGCATCTGGAATTGCTCGCTAACCTTTTAGTCCAGCCGGGGGCCTCTGGATTCACCCGGTCGGTTGACTGAGCAGACCTCGTTGGAGATGCAGCTCGGCGCCGCCGGGCATCCCCTTGCGCCACGGGCGAGCCATCTTCGCCGGCCACCTGAGCCACGCCTGACCCACTGTTCGCCGCACCAGCATCATGATCCCCAGCGCCATTATCTAACAAGTACAGGAGGGGAACCGGATCTGGTTGGTCAAGGTTATCAGCAAATTCCTCCGGAACGGGGAACCTACGAAATCGACAGCGAATCGACGGCATCAATGTGTGTTCTGGACTACGAAAATCTCATCCAAACTTTTCTACATGGCTACCAAAATGCAGAAATCCGAGGCGGGGGTGTGGGGGTGGGATACTAACCTGTCGACCGCATCAAGCAGAAACTCCATCCCCTCAGCGTCCATTGGTGCGCACGCCGCCGGCCAAGCACGGGCACCCCGGCGAAATCACCCCGCCGGACGTAGGCTACCACACCCGTTTTCTTGCCCACCAAGCAGTTGAGGGCGGCGGCCAGCGGCAGCCTCCTGAAGGAACCACGCGAATGGAAGGAGATATCATTTTGTTTTTTTCTCCGCTCGCACGTGCACGCTCAGTGTGCCCCGCCGAGGCGCCGACCGGCAGGCGGCTCAGACAGCGACCCCCGTCACGGACCCATTATCTGATCCCTGGCCCAGGCCAAAAAGCAAACGTCCAGGTCCACGGCCCAGTCGAAAAGTCACCGTCCTGGTCCACGGCCCAGACCGAGACTCCGCGCTGTCCGTCAGGCCTCTACGCTCGCGGCCCCGGTACTTTCCCCTGTTCGCTACCGTATTCATCCGTATCTCTCATTTATCAGCGTTCGCAACTGGCACGACAGCTGGATTTGTTCGCATCCCAACACTGGAACGGACGAGCCAGATATCGGGAGCAGCTGAGCCCGAGCTCCAAATCGCCCCTCTCGTATGAATACTCGTATATAGCCGCTTACCTCTTCTTCGCCGAGCTCTCCCAACAAAAAGGGCATAACCGCTTGAAGTAAGTGGATAGCTATCTCAAAAACAATAACAACACAAAGGGCATCTCCCCGAGCGCCCGCGCCCACAACCTGCTCGTCCAGAAGAGAACGCCGGCAGGCTGGCCGACCACCCCGCTATCGCCCACGCGCTCGAGCAAGTGTCAGCGCGGCGGCTCTACCTTACCGAGCAAGCCTTCGCGTTCCTTTTGGTCGAGCGTGGATGGCATGGTGAGGGCGACTCTCAGGACTTTGGACTGTGCCGGCGGCCCGTGCCTCTCGCTGCTTGGCCTCGACCGGCGACTTCGACGCGGCCGTGTGGGCGATCGAGGAGGACCAGCTACTAAAACGTCATGTCGGCGGCCAAGTGCAAGGCCGGCGACTTCCAGGCGCCCGCCAGGTGTTCGACGAAATGATGAAGGGGAGCTGCGACCCCAATGCCAACTCCTGGAACTACCTCCTCGGGGGGCTGCTCAAGAATCGCGGAGACACCGAAGCGTGCCACCTCGTTGAGGCCATGGAGAGGTCTGAAGTCTGAACTTGATGACGTCCAGAAATCACTGACGTATGATGTCCTCACACACAACGCCTGAAAAGCAGAGAAGACGGATTCGGCAAGAGATTCTCGATCAGATTTTCCTGGAAAAGCTGATGCCGAGGATTACAATCCACACATCAAGGGGTATGTCTATACTGGGAGAATCAAAGTTTCCAAGGATTTGCACAAGATGGGAAGGGGAGATCTGTCTGCTGAAGTGAAGTGCTTTTTTCAGAAAATCATTGTACGGTCAGGTTTGGAACACTGATTTATTTTTTAACTTATGGAGTCACCTAGTTGAGTGAAAATTGCTTGTCCATATACGATATTCATGCGCCATTTATGCTCTTCACTCCTCTCCACCCCATGTATAAGTAGATATCTTTGCCCTAAATCAGAAGGACACATTCCCTACTTTGTATAGATAAAAACATACATTAGCAGAAAAATTAGGACACATTACCTAATTTGACATGGATTTATTAGCTACCTCTGAAATGACTCAAACTGGATTCAGAAAGGGAAAAAAATAAGACAGTACATTACTATTCTTCTTTACATGAACTTATGTTGCTTGCTACTATCCTGCCAATTCTTTGCTTCATCAGACATGCATCTGTCTGAGGCCACATGCTTTATTCTAAGTATCTCAGTAGAAACTTGTCCCATACCCGGCCGCTCTTTGGGTGATGTCATGGAGCAAGAGAGGCCTATTCTTAAAAGTGGGATGACGCAATTCTTCATCATGTCAGTTGCATTGCTGCTATCTTGTAGCATTGTGGGGTCAACAACCTCATGAATATTCTTTGTAAATGCTCTATCAACAAATTCATGAAGGCTTATACCATCGTTGAATTTTTCATCAGTTGGACTACACCCTGTTATAAGTTGTAACAGAAGCACTCCGAAGCTATAGACATCACCCTTGGTCGATATCTTTTCGCTCATTCCATACTCTGCATTTACATGTAAAAAACATAATAAAATTAGAGAATCATCATTATTTGTACAACTCCATAAGGAACAAACAGAACCAATATCTTGCAAATAAGCTTATCTCACCTGGTGGGATGTATCCTATGGATCCTTTTAAGCGACTCAAACTTGCTGAACTATCTTGATGTGCATTTGCTGTGCTGAACAAGAATCTTGCTAGGCCAAAGTCGATGATGTACGCAGCCATGTCAAGACCCAGAAGTATATTGCTTGGCTTCAAGTCGCAGTGTATAACTGGAGGTGCACACTGATTGTGAAGGTAATCCAAAGCAACTGCCATATCCAAGGCTATGTTAGTCCTTTGGCTTAAACTCAGTATATTCTTTTCACCATCTTCAGGATCTTTTAGATGTAGCCACATTTCTAGGTTCCCATTTGGCATGTATGGGAACACTAGGGCCTTGAAATCTGCCCCAGTATGATCCACAGAAGAGCATGAGGTAATGATTTTTACAAGATTCCGATGGCGAACATTTCTTATGGCTTCACACTCTGCTATGAAGCTCCTCTCTGCCCCATTAATGTCAAGGTCAAAAATCTTGATGGCAACTTGATCTGCTTGAAACTGCAGACTTCCCTTATAAACCCTTCCAAATGATCCAGAACCAATTAAGTTTGCAGAAGAAAACCTATCAGTTGCCCTTACCAAGTCTTCATATGATATCTTCTGTATCTTCTTTATGTTCTCATTGTGATGTTGCAAATGGGGATTTGCTTGCATCCGTTTCCTCCAATAAATTGTTACAATACAAGAGAAAGGAATTGCAGTGGCAGCAACAATTGGCAATAGAATCACCAGGACTAGAACCAGTAGCCTCTGCTTTCTTTTGCTATCAGCCAGTGCCATACAAAGAGACATACCTCTCTTTGGGATTATTGTACACAGATGATCATTTCCTTCGATTGAGACCGCACCAGCGATGTCAAAAACACCGCCTGTCGGAACTGCTCCATCAAAATGGTTGAAGGATAAATTCAGGTCTTGAAGTGATTTCAAGGATTTGAGGAACTCTGGTACTTCTCCAGACAAATTGTTCCCAGAAATATCCATGTGTTTTATGCTGACTAAGTTGGCAAATGTTTGCGGAATCCTTCCTGCAAATAAGTTGTTTTGCATCTCAAGATACTCCAGGTCAACACACTGGCCGAGAGTTGATGGGATGTTGCCAGTCAACCTGTTATTTGACATGTTGATTTTCTTCAGATGAAGGAGACTTCCAACTTCATCTGGCATTCCTCCAGACAAGTAGTTGTTTGACAAGTCCAGCTCTATAGAAAGCGTAGAGATTGTCAAGATTTTACTTGGTATACGCCCGTCTAGTGAGTTGTGAGCAAGGTTGAGTATGTTGAGTTGAGTGCATCGTGCTATACTTGCAGGTATTCTTCCACTGAAGTTGTTATGATCCAATTCCAGCATACTCAGCTGGACAAGATTGCCAAAAGTATCTGGAATCTGACCTGAAACCATGTTATGCGCAAAGGATAGCTCGACCAATTTGTTCAATTTCCCAATTGTTGGTGGTATATTACCAGTGAAAAAATTGTATTCCATGTACAATATACTGAGGCTCTTAAGATTGCCAATCTCCGGTGGTATAGGTCCAGAAATTTGGTTGCTATTCAGCCACAACGAGTCAAGGCTATTTGAAAGATTTCCAATAGAACTTGGCAATTTCCCATTGAGATTGTTTCCATCCAGGGCAAGCATGTACAATCTGGAGCAGTTAGATAGTGAAGAGACAAATCCCCAGTCATCTGCTTCTAGCTTGTTGGATGCCAAATCGAGATGCACTAAATTTGGCAGTGAGCCGAAGAATGGTATGAATCCAATAAATCTATTACTGTTCAAGTCAAGCCAGCGTAGGTGGTAAGCTTTGAGAAGAGAGGCTGGGATTGGTCCATCAAAATTGTTTGCTGAGAGTATTAAGTCCTCGATATTATGCAGGGTGTAGCCGATGTCGAAGGGTAATATTCCAACAAGTGAGTTGTCAAATGTGCCAAGACTTTTCAGGGATGACATGTTGAATATAGAGGGTGGAACCGGTCCAGATAAGTTGTTTGTACTCAAGGTCAATACCTCTAATGTTGGAATATAACCTAAGCTCTCCGGGATGCTCCCAACTAAATGATTGTCTGTGAGACGAAGACGAAGTAGGGAGGAAAGGTTCCCTAGTGAGGAAGGTATTCTTCCTGAAAGATGGTTTCCCCCTAAATAGAGATGCTTAAGAGGGGAAGAGGTGACAGTAACAGAAGGTATGGGACCAACGAAATTGTTCTGTGTGAGACAAATGGCACCAAGTGACAAAAGTGTTGAGGAGAGCCTTTGGGAGTTCTCCAGTAAGACTATTGCTCATGAGCCTAAGTACTTGAAGAGATGAACTATTTGCCAAGGACTCGGGGATGACCCCTCCAAGAGCATTGATCCCGAGATCAACATATGTGAGATGACGGCAGCTGCCCAAAGACGGCAGTATGTTGCCGGTAAGTGTGTTGCTGGCCAGATCTATATGCGCAGCTCAGGCAGGTTTCCGAAAGCAGGAGGGATGCTCCCTTGGAGCTTGTTTTTGCTAAGGTTAATCTCTTGAAGGCGCTTGCATTGGCTAAGGCTAGCTGGGATCTCTCCGCTGAGGGAATTTTTCCTCAAGCCCAGGACTTGGAGTTGGGAACATGCAGAGAGTTGGGGCGGGATGGTACCTTCCAAAGTGTTCATGCTGAGGTTGAGGTTGGTGAGTCGGCTCAGGAGGCCAAGCTCGGACGGCACGCCGCCACCGAAGCTGTTGTTGGACAGCTGGAGCCTTGCCAGCCAAGTGAGGTTAGCGATGCAAGGCCGGATGGAGCCCAAGATGCCTTGGGATTCAAGGTCCAGCGCAATGACACGCTGAGGGGACATCGCACCGCAGGTGATCCCGTGCCAGTTGCAGAACTCCATGGACATGTTGCTCCATGAAGTTAGAACCCCGGCGGGTGCCGAGAGCCCGGACTTGAAGCACAGGAGGGCTTGTCTATCGCTCTCTGATTCATCGCAGATGCCTAGTAATGGTAGGCTGCAGAAGAAACCCAAGAAGAGGCAGAGAAGCCGACAGAAGCCTGGAAACAACAAAGTTGCCATTACTCTGCTATTGGCCTGTATGAATGGAAGCTCTCGCTTCGCAAGAGGATGTTTAAGTGTGGTGTGACGGTACAGCTCACTGCACCCGCTTTAAGTAGAAGGGCGGCAATGCAATTTGATCATTCAGTTCTGACGGAGGAGCAGGTACGCAATACCATAACAGAATGTGTGATGACACTGATGATGCTGGCACACACACGCAACCAAGTGACGCATGATAGAAAAGAAACACCTAGTTTAGGGTAAGCATATGATTGACTGACTACTCGTACTGTAAGCAAAAAACATGCAGGCCCAGGTCTGCGGGAAATGCACTGGTTGATTAATGAGGCGAGAAGCTTCCTCACAGGAGAGAGGCAGAGAAATGTTTCAAAGGTGAGGATGCAGGTTAATAGTTAGAACAAATATAATCGTTTGGTTGCGGTCCTCTCCAGCCAAACTAGATGGTTTCTTCAACTTCAAGTGGGAATATACTATCCCTGGCCAAAAAAAAAAAACCCTCAGAATACGAATCCGATAGAGTAACTGGGCTCAGACGACTGAGACACAAAAGAAATCTTATGGAAGCAATAGCTACTAGCTACTATAGCTAGCAACTCCGGAAACGATATCCGCATTGAGCCAAACTGGGCCAGGGCCACAATATTTGTCTGAAGTGCAGTCTTCTCTGTATTCTTTGACGGGTATGGTCTGAAGTAGCATAGTCTTCGTCTTTGCACATGGTTGGTATGAACGGAAGCGTTCACTATTTAATTGTTCAGTATTTATTCGTTCTTTTGACTAGTTGAACGCGTGTGGTAGTTGTAGTTCACTGGGTAAGAATGAGATAGGTAGCTAAGCTGAGTGCCTTGGTGAGACGACGTAGATGGAGTAACTCGACTCGGATGACTGAGACTTAATAGAAATCTTATGGAAGTAATAGCTACTAGCTAGCAACTCTGAAAATGAAATCCGCAATGAGCCAAACTGTGCCAGCGCCACAATTTTTGTCTGAAGTGCAGTCTTCTCTCTATTCTTTGACGGGTATGGTCTGAAGTAGCATAGTCTCGTCTTCGTCTTCACACATGGTGGTATGAGCCGTGTTCCCTCTTTAATTATTCGCTATTTATTCATCATTTTGACTAGTCGAGCGCGTGTAGTAGTTCACTGGGTAAGAATGAGATAGATAGCTCAGCTGAGTGCGTTGGTGATATCAATCTGCATGTATAAGTACCCACGCAGGAGGCTTGTTTGGAGGCAGTCATCAGTGACAGAACCACCTACTACTCAAGTACTGATCGAGTACTAATTAAGCTGTCCCTTTGCATAGGTAGCAAGTGAGAATCAATGGCGGCATATATCGGCTCCCAGCTAGTCATGTCGCACGGGAAGGGACGTCTGTTGAGCTCTCGTTCCTCCTCATCCTCCGTCGGGCGAATAACTGTTACGCCTCTGGCTGCTCAAGTAGCCCGAGTCACTCGGGCCGTCCAGCATCCTCCACCCGCCCCAGGTTCACTCGGCTGCTTATCTACTCTGCATGCACCCATTCAGTAATTAATTACACACATCTTCTTGCTAACATATATACTCCATGGCATTGCAGTTTCAGATGGACCTCGTCCTGATGGTTCATGGAGCACACTTCAGGTCGATCTGGCCAACAAGACGGACAAGGTTCATCCGGGTTGTGGTGACCCTCCCTGCGGAAACACCTATTCTTCGAACGGAACTGACACGTCCGTTGGTGCGTCCCAGGACTCCAAGGCCAAAGAGGATGGCTCGACACGGCCCAAGAGAAAGAGGAAGCCCAATCACCCTTTTGATCCAGCTACGAGGGAGCTGTGAGGATAATTAGCCGAGGGCTGAGACGAGTGAGGCATCTGAGTTATCATTTGGCTGTAATCTGTTCTCCCTTCCCCTTTTCCCATCTTGAACCTGCCCTTCTTCCTTCTCCAGATCCCCAATCTCCTTCCCCAAAAACCTTGTATCTGGATATGAATCAGTGCTAGTTAGCGAAGAGGAACGTAACAGAAACTAATGGCGTCTATGCGCTTCCAGCTGGCGCTACTCATGTCGCAGCACGGGAAGCGGCTGTGGAGCTATCTTACCTTCCTTAGCTTGCAGGATCACGTGCTGTGTTGTGATTAGTATAAACACAATTGGATAGAGTATAAACTCAATTTGCTGAATAAATTTGCCCCAACAGTGTTGTGTTTAGTATATGTTAGAGTTATATTGATGATGGCCTTTGGCCTTTTTGTATTCTTGCCTTTTGGCATCCTCATGTACATCATATATATGGTGGCTTTGGCCTTCTAGTAATACAAGTTGCTTTCCTAACATGGTATCAGAGCTCTAGTTTTTTTTTTGGGCACGCGCAACTCGTGCTTCTTTCGATCTCATCTCGCGTCCGCCGTTGCTCTCGGCGTCGCTGTGTTCTGGCTCCGTGTTTTCCGCTGCTGCCTGCTGCTCCCGAGCTGGCTGCCGCTTGATTTCTGTCGTTTCGCTGACACCACAGAATCGATCCACCTGCCTGTCTGTCTGTCTGTGTACGGCGTGCTCCGGCCTCAATTGCTCTTCTTTGGGCTGCTGCCTGCTGGTGTACGTGCGTGTTCCCTACACGGCCTGTATTGCTCTTTTGGGCTCTTGGTGGGCGGTGGGCTACTCTGCCAGTTGGCCTGCTTCGTTCAGCTGCCTGGCTTGAGGCCCTATAGTTCTGTTGTTCTCTATTTAAAAAAAAAGAAAAAAAAAGAGAGGTGCAATGCTTTCGTCGGGTACACCTCTCCCGCGCTGCCAGATGTCTTTCGACGGTATTCCGTTCATTGATCCTGTCTCGCACATGTGCCGTTCCTCGGTGCTTGGTGCTCGCCCGCTTGGAGGTGGTGGTTGTCGCTCTACTTCGTCACCTTATGCGACATCCACCGGTGTTGCTGGCCACTCTACATCGACTCCTTCGGCAGCTGCACCGCCTCCTTTAGACGCTTCTTTGCATGGTGTTGGTTGTTCTTCAGCGACTCTTCCCACGACTTCCACACCTGGTGATTGTCGCCCTACGTCGACTCCTCTCGCGGCTTCCGTGTGCGCCGGTGACCGCTCTACATCGACTCGTTACTCTCAGTCGACTCTACACGCGGCTTCCACGGGTGGAAGCGACTACTCATCGTCGACGGGTGTTTCTACCTCGACCTCCTCTGTTGTGTCTCTATCTGCGCATGAGATTGCATAGCTGAAATGCCTGCTTGATGCTTGGGATTCTTCACCGATGGTTTCTGCAGGTTCTGTGACTGACTCTTCTGGCACTGAGAAACCACCTTCTACTCATTCAGGTACATCCCCATGAATTCTTGATACTGGAGCGTCTTTTCATATGACTTATGATTCTTCCACTTTGACCTCTGTTCGACCTGTCGATGTAGGGTAACGCAGCAGAAAACAAAAAATTTCCGACCTACGCACCAGCCCAGGACCACTATGGAGACTGCATACAAGGTTTGATCATATTCGTTACCGACTCGTAGCGCAGCGGAAGTAGAGTCGATGACGATCGGCGGTGCAGATCCCCGCAGCTAGGATTTACAACCTCCCAACCGCGAGGATGTATCCCCTCGTCTTCCCTTCAGACAGCCCTCCGGGAGGCGGTCGAACAGTCCCCCGGACGGTGTCGCGGACAGCCCTTCGGGAGGACCTTCGAAACTCGAACGGTTACTCGGACAGCCCTTCGGGAGGACTCACAGAACTCGGACCGTCACTTGGACAGCCCTTCGGGAGGCACTCTCGAACAGCCCCTCGGGCACTAAGATCGAAACTACGACCTCTCTACAGAGTTGCACACATACGGTGTCATCTATCCGGCAGGGCTTCGCCGTCCAGAACTAGTTCCCACCGGAACCCAGACAGCCTTTCGGCTCTACGAAACTCTTTTCGTGGGAGGGAGAGAGAAGCCAGATCATTGCATGGCACTTGCATGTGAGAAGGGATGAAGGATTTGAGCTGCCCCCTCTCCTCCTTATATAGGAAAACCAAGGGGTAGGATGGCATTCAAGAAATACCAAAATACCCATGAAGGAAACTCTTTCCAAGGGCATAAGAGAGAAACCAAAGGACATGTGGAGCTCCGGCCACCCCCTAGGGGTCCCCCCCAAAGGGGGCTCTCATCCATCCACATCACCTTCTAGAAGCCTTTAGCAAAAGCCCTAAAAGGTGGTTTTCCAAAAAATTCCAAAAAGCACTTTCACTATTCACGACGACATTTTTCAGCGTCCGTTCGAACTGAAAATATTTATGTGGGCTTAGAACATTTCTAGTACCCACTAAAATAATTTTCAACGCGTTCTGGAACAATTCCAGTTTAGTGATTTCATCTGCGAAAAGCATCTGAAGCGGTTCCGGCAGCCCCGGAACATTTCCGGTTTTTCTTCCAGAAGTTTCCAGAATGATTCTGGCATCCTCCAAGAATTATCAAGCATGTGCCGAAACCATTTTGACTTAATGGTATCCCCTGAAACAACTTTTCAGTTTCACCGGAACTCATCCGGTGACCTCTCTCTGCGGAACTTTTCCGCTGTCCGAAACTTTTCGGTGTCCGAAACTTTTTCGGTGATTTTCTCTCAGACTCCCTGTCTAGTATTCAGCAGATAGATGACCCTTAAGCGTGTGACCCTATAGGTTCGGTGAAGTATAGACATGACCTGGAACCCCTTCCGATCAATGATCAACATCGGAGCCATGGACACCCATATTGACCCCTATACCCACACGAATGAATATTCGAGTGAATCTCCAGTTGCCGTGTGCTATTCCTATTGCTTCGCGATATGTTACAAATACCCGAGGTGAGACATGTTGGCATTCCCGTGGATCAACAACTTGTCCACTATGCTAGTTACCTCGTTACCGGTATTGTTCTCTTTTCTCGTTACTCTGTTCCGGCATCCCTGTGATCAAATCACCCTGTGTCTGGCCAGACGATGATGGATACCGTAACACCGAGAGGGCCCAGAGATATCTCTCCATCGTCGGAGAAGCAAATCCCAATCTTGAGCTATCAAGTTACTTGACATACTTTCCCATGAACCCGTAAGCCGCCGTAATAGCCATCCAGTTACGGATGACGTTTAACAAACCCCAAAGTTCATGAATCAAGCATGAAGAAACTCGATACTCTCATAGTCTGAGGAATTATGCAAACGTTAACCATCTCTGTGTTATTAACCATTAACTTGTGATGAAAGAATCTCATAGCATAACATCAATTTGGGTCGATTCAACACAAATGTTCTGCTAACAATTGTGCCCTCAAAATTGCCGGCATAGTCATGCCCATGATCAGGAAAACAGGATCATCATGCAATACTTGAGCCAGTCATAGAGGCTTGACTAGGAATACATTTTACCGTTTATTATCCCACACGTGCACATGAGTTTCCCTCCAAGCCTCGTTTTATTTGTAGACTCGAGAATCATTGCAGTTATAGCATGGAACATAAACCTAATTATGAACAGGGAGATAATCAATAACATTTATTATTGCCTCTAGGGCATATCTCCTACAGTCGAGTCTCCTGTTCGTGTCCTTACGGCTGATGGCACTCCCCTCCCTGTAGCTAGTCGAGGCACTCTTAGCACTTCTTCATTTCATGTTCCCTCTGTCGCTCATGTTCCTCGACTTACTATGCAGCTCATATCTGGTGGTCAAATTGTTAACTCTAGTTGTAGGGTCATTCTTGACTTTGATTCATGTTCTGTTCAGGATCGTTGCACGGGCGCTCTGCTCGGTGCTGGCCCTCGACGCTCTGATGGTCTATGGGAGCTTGACTGGCTTCGTCTTCCCTCCGCTACCACCACCGCCACTCTCGCAGCCCCTATAGCTGCATCTACCAGCTCTTTTTAGTAGTGGCATCATCGTCTTGGTCATTTATGTGGTTCTCGTCTCTCATCTTTGCTTCATCGCGGTGTTCTGGGGTCTGTCTCCGGTAACGCTTCGTTGGATTGTCTGGGTTGTAGGCTTGGTAAGCAGATTCAGCTACCCTACCCTCATAGTGAGTCAGTGTCCAAGCGTCCTTTTGATCTCGTTCACTCTAATGTTTGGGGTCCAGCTCCCTTCGCTTCGAAAGGGGGTCATCGCTATTATATTATCTTCATAGACGATTTTTCTCGGTACACTTGGATCTATTTCATGTCTTCTCGTAGTGAGGTCTTACCTATATACAAAAAAAATTGCTGCCATGGTTCATACCCAGTTTTCTACTCCTATTCGTGTTTTTCACGCAGATTCAGCTGGTGAGTATATCTCCCATGCATTGTGAGGATTTCTTGCTGAGTAGGGTACTCTTACTCAGTTCTCTTGCCCTGGTGCTCATGCTCAGAATGGTGTGGCTGAGTGCAAGCATCGTCACCTTCTTGAGACGGCGCGTGCAATGATGATTGCCGCCTCTCTTCCGCCTCACTTCTGGGCTGAGGCTGTTATGACATCCACCTATCTCATCAACATTCAACCTTCTGCTGCTCTACAGAGTGGTATTCCTCTCGAGCGTCTTTCTGGTCATTCTCCTGATTATTCGGCGCTCCGTTTGTTTGGTTGTGTCTGCTATATTTTGCTTGCCCCTCGTGAACGCACCAAACTGACCACTTAGTCTGTTGAGTGTGTCTTTCTTGGATACAGTGATGGGCATAAGGGCTATCGGTGTTGGGATCCTGTCGATCGCCGGATGCGTATTTCCCGGGATGTGACCTTTGATGAATCTCATCCCTTCTACCCGCGTCCATCCTCCTCGGCTTTTTCTACGGAGGACATCTCTTTTCTTACTTTTCCGGATACACCTCCCTCTGTGCCTAGTATTCCTACTCCTCATCCCGCTGTTGCAGACCCGACGCCGTCCTCTCCTACGGTTTCTTCTTCTCCCTCATCGCATGACTCTCCACATTCATCGCCGATAACTTCCCCTTCTCCACCTTCATCGCCGATACATTCCCCGTCTCCACCTCCAGTGATTCCACCTCTTCTGTCCTTTCCTTTCCATTATACTCGTCGTTCACGTGTTGTGAATGAGTCTACCGATGTGCCCTCTACTTCTGGTGTGTCATCTTCCTCCTCTCACCTGACTTATGGTCTTCGTTCTCGGCCTTGTCCGCCTCCTGACCGATATTCTCCTTCTCGCTATGGTCTTTTGGCCGTTCTTGAGCCGACTTCTTATCGAGATGCTATTGTTCATCCTGAATGGCAGTTCGCGATGGCAGAGGAGATTGCTGCCCTTGAGCGCAACGGTACGTGGGACCTGGTTTCTCTCCCCCCCCCTCCCACCCGCCCCGTGTTCATCCTATCACTTGTAAGTGGGTCTATAAGATTAAGACTCGCTCTGATGGTTCTCTTGAGCGTTATAAAGCTCGTCTTGTGGCTCGTGGATTTCAACAGGAGCATGGTTGTGATTACGATGATACTTTTGCTCCTGTGGCCCATATGACCACTGTCCGCACACTTCTCGCCGTGGCCTCTGTTTGCCACTGGTCCGTGTCTCAGCTTGATGTTAAGAATGCCTTTCTTAATGGTGAGTTGCATGAGGAAGTTTATATGCAGCCACCATCTGGGTATTCAGTTCCTGATGGCATGGTTTGCCGTCTTCGTCGCTCTCTATATGGCCTTAAGCAAGTCCCCCGCGCTTGGTTTGAGCGTTTTGCCTCTGTGGTCACTGCAGCTGGTTTTTCACCCAGTGCTCATGATCCAGCATTGTTTGTCCACCTTTCTGCTCGTGGTCGCACTCTTCTTCTTCTATATGTTGATGACATGATCATCACTAGCGACGATTCTGAGTACATTGCCTTTGTCAAGGCCCGTCTCAGTGAGCAGTTTCTTATGTCTGATCTTGGTCCCCTTCGTTACTTTCTTGGGATTGAGGTTTCCTTCTCCTCTGATGGCTTTTCTATTTCCCAAGAAAAGTATATCCAGGATCTTCTTGCTCGTGCGGCTCTTAGTGATGAGCGCACCGCAGAGACTCCTATGGAGCTCAACGTTAACCTTCGTGCTTCTGATGGTGAGCTCTTGTCTGATCCGACGCGTTATCGTCATCTTGTTGGGAGTCTTGTCTATCTTGCTGTCACTCGTCCGGATATCTCCTATCATGTTCATATTCTGAGTCAGTTTGTTTCCGCTCCCACTTCAATTCACTATAGTCACCTTCTTCGTGTTCTACGATATCTTCGTGGCACGATCTCTCATCGTCTCTTTTTTCCACGTTCCAGCTCGTTACAGCTCCAGGCCTATTCAGATGCTACGTGGGCTAGTGATCCTTCGGATCGCTGTTCACTTTCTGCTTACTGTGTTTTTCTTGGTGGTTCTCTCATTGCCTGGAAGACGAATAAACAGACTTCAGTTTCTCGTTCGAGTGCAGAGGCCGAGTTGAGAGCTATGGCTCTTCTGACGGCAGAGGTGACTTGGTTACGATGGCTACTGGAGGATTTTGGTGTTTCTGTTACTACACCTACCACCCTCTTGTCCGACAGTACAAGTGCTATCAGTATTGCGCGGGACCCTGTGAAGCATGAGCTTACCAAGCATATTGGTGTTGATGCTTATTATGTGCGCGCTGCTGTGCAGGATCATGTTATTGCTCTTCAGTATGTGCCTTCCGAGTTACAGCTAGCGGACTTCTTCACGAAGGCACAGACTAGAGCGCAACATAGATTTCACCTCTCCAAACTCAGTGTTGTGGAGCCACCATGAGTTTGAGGGGTGTTAGAGTTATATTGATGATGGCCTTTGGCTTTTTGTACTCTTGCCTTTTGACATCCTCATGTACATCATATATATGGTGGCTTTGGCCTCCTAGTAATACAAGTTGCTTTCCTAACAGTATAAACTCAATTGGACAGAGCATGTGCTGAGCGTTTATCGCTTTCTTTTGGTTATAATAAAGCTTCTGGTGTCAGTAATTTGGGCCGGAGTGGAGGTCTTGTGATCTTTTGGAATGAGAAAATAAAGCTTGAAGTTAAAGGGTACTCAAAATATCATATAGATGCGGTCATTGAAGAGTTGGGTTCTGAGGCATGGCGTTTGTCATGCATCTATGGGGAAGCTCAAGTCCTGGAAAAAAAGTACAAAACTTGGGATACTCTGAAATCTTTTGTCGTATCGGACGTCCAGCCATGGCTTGTGATTGGAGACTTTAACGAGGTTCTCCATCACTCCGAGCACGACGGGATTGGTCAGCGAAGCCAGTAGCAGCTTGATGGCTTCAGGGATGCATTGGATATATGTAGCTTGGCTGATCTAGGCTATTCTGGTAGGCCATGGGCATTTGAGAAAAAAGTCGTTGGTGGATCCTATACTAGAGTCAGACTGGACAGAGCAGTAGCTGATCCTTCGTGGTGTGCTTTATTCCCTTCGGCCAGCTAGATCATGAAATTGCGGCTTGCTCCGATCATGTACCGTTTGCGCACGAGGAGGGGTGTGTGTCCTTTTAAATATGAACTTATGTGGGAGACGCACCCCAAATTATTATTTTTTGGTTGAATCAGGATGGAAGAAGAATCCTTCAAGCATGTCAGTTAAGGAGGTGCATGAGAAACTTCTGTCGCTGTCAGGCGACCTTGCGAACTGGGATCGGCAAACTTTCGAAAGTGTGAGAGCGGAGATTAAATAACTGAATAGAGAATTGGAGATTATGCGCAATGTTCCTGCTCGTGTTGGCCCTATTCATGTCGACTTGACCACAGAGCGCCTCGTGAATTTATACTATACTGAGGAGATCCTTTGGAAGCAAAGATTAAAAGTTGAATGCCTTGGTCATGGTGATAAAAATACATGTTACTTCATCTTTGGGCCTCTATGCGCAGAAGATTTTTTTTTTGATAAAATCCCTTGCTAGAGCGAATGGTGGGGTGATTGACGACCAAATTGAGTTGGAGGCAGTTACAACTCAATTCTATAAGGAGCTATTCACTTCTGAAGGAGTGTCAAATATGCAAGAAGTTTTAAACTCTGCCCCCCAATAAAATCACCCTTGCAATACGTGCCTTTTTGTCAGCTCCTTATACAGTTGAAGAGGTAAAAAATGCTTTGTTTCAAATGTTCCCTACTAAAGACCCGGTCAGATGGAATCGCGGCACACTTTTTTCAGAAACAGTGGGATTTCTATGGGGATGAGGTGACAAAGGTTGTTCTTCGAATTGTCGAGGGTGAAGAGAGTGCGGAGAGCATAAATAATACATGTCTGGTTTTGAGTCCCAAGGTGAAGAATCCAACCTTGCTTACACAATTCCACACCATAAGACTTTGCGATGTCCTTTATAAGATTGCTTCTAAAGTGATTGCTAATCAGTTGAAAGAAGTGCTTCTGGAGATTATTTCAGCTGAACAGTCTGCTTTCGTTCCGGGCCGTCTCATCACAAATAATATTATTGTTGCGAATGAGTGTTTACACTTCATGAAGAGGAACAAAGCTTTGAGCACTGTCATTGTGCGCTAAAATTCGACATGATGAATGCATCTGACATAGTGGAGTGGGCCTATCTAGGAGCAATTATGCTTAAACTAGGTTTTCTGACAAATGGGTGTAATTGTGCTGGATCTTGTCAAATCTGTCTCATACTCAATTTTGTTGATTGGTAAGAAGTTTGAGGATTTTAAATCGTCAAGAGGTATCCGTCGGGAAGACCCCATATCATCTTACATGTTCTTGTTGGCAGCAGAGGGCCCTTCAGGCCTCCTCAAATCTAGATATCAGTCATCTCCGATTGGTGGAATTCAAGTGGCTCCATCGGTGCCATGCGTTGACCACCTTTTATTTGCATATGATAGCTTCTTGTTTTTCAAGGCAATTGGTTTAGGTGCGACAGAGATGTCAAACGTGTTGGATTCTTATTGTCAAGCGTCAGGACAAATGAAGCGGTCAGAGGCATGTGGCAAGATTCCCTAGAACCCACAATAGCGGAGTATGATTCAATGGTGGCATACATTACTGAACTTAAGACTTTGTTTTGGAATTTCAAATCAATAAAATGGTGGCATGCATCATTCTGATGCAGAGGTCGGGGGATATCCTCCTTTTCGAGAAAAAAATGCGCTCCCAGCTAGTCATGCTGTACGAGAAGCGATGTTTCTTGAGCTCTCGTTCCTCCTCATCCTCCGTCGGGCCAAGAACTGTTGCGCCTCCAGCTGCTCAAGTAGCCCGAAACACTCGGGCCGTCCAGCATTCTCCGCCCACTCCAGATTCACTCGGCCACTTATCTACTCTGCATGCACCCATTCAGTAATTAATTACACACATCTTCTTGCAAACATATATACTCCGTGGCATTGCAGTTTTAGATGGACCTCGTCCTGATGGTTCAGGAAGCACATTACAGGTTCCAACAACAGGGGTGAAAGAAACCATATGATTACCAGTTCCAACAGGGTTCATCCGGGTTGTGAAGCTCCCTGCGGGAAAAGCTATTCTCCGAACGAAACGTCTGTTGGTGCGTCCCAGAAATCCAAGGCCGAAGAGAATGGCTCGACAAGGCCCAAGAGAAAGAGGAAGCCTAATCGCCATTTCGATCCAGCTACGTGGGAGCTGTGAGGATAATTAGCCAATGGCTGAGACGAGTGAGGCATCGAGTTATCATTTGGCCGTAATCTGTTCTCCCTTCCTCTGTTCCCCTCTCGAACCTACCCTTCTTCCTCCTGCAGACCCCCAATCTCCTCCCCCCAAAACCTTGTATCTAGATATGAATCAGCGCTGCTTAGCGAAGATGAAGGTAACAAAAACTAATGGCATCTATGTGCTCCTAGCTGGCGCTACTCATGTCGTAGCAGGGGAAGCAACCTATCTTTCCTACCTTATCTGCCGGAGCAACGCTGAGAGCACCCGATTTATGAACCCGGGCATCCTTGAGAAAAAGATCCTGACCTGATACAGTGGGCTAGAATCAAGATCTCGGCAGTTACGTACTATTCCTGTCAATTGATTTTCCTTTCGACGCAACATGTCATGTATAGTATTCCCTCCGTCCCAAAATAAGTGACTCAACTTTGTACTAACTCTGGAGTCATTTATTTTGGGACCGACTAAAGTTAGTACAAAGTTGAGTCACTTATTTTTGGACGGAGTTAGTATAAAGTTGAGTCACTTATTTTGGGTCGACGGAGGGAGTATTGATTATGTATACTGCTCCAATAGAATTGATCGAGAAATGTGCACGTTCACTCATAGTTTTGTTTTCAAAGGGAGGTGTAAGTTATTGAAAGTTGCGTCTTGTGTTTGTTGTCTGTTACAGATCGTATCAAACCCAAAACACTATCAAACATGTAGGATGTAGCTCATATAGGTTCTTTGTGGGTAGTACTCATTGGGAAAGAACATTGGTCCATGATGCATTGGTGGGATGACACACAACTTGGAGAAAACCACAAAACTCCATATCCGTTGACGATATGTGATAAATGTTTCTAAAATACCACAAAAAAACCATTTCTTACATTATACAACCTATCTAGTAACACTAACTCTAACATCCTATAGACACTAAGCGTAACATGCAAAATTTCATGCACAAGATCACTTTCCTTACGCAGTAACCCTAAAATTTGGCAATGGTAACCCTAACATACAAATTTTCGTCTAGAAAATCACATCCTCTAGACACTAAGCATAACATTCTGTAACACTAACCCTAAAATATAAAATTTCATATACATTTGATAAGGAGAAGGTACCCACTCCTGGGTCCGTGTAGTAGAGTGGAGAAGAGAGGTCGACAATTATGTGTACCTGCTCCTTAGTCGGAGTGCACTGGAAAGCAATGTGTACCATGTTGGAGCTCAACACCTTGGTGTGTAGCACGTTGGAGCATACCGCATCCGTGTGTACCTAGCATGTCGTCCACGATATCCTACTGGTGGATGATGTGTGTATTTTACACACAATTTTCCTTGAGTTTTAACCCTACTATTCTCGAGATTTATCTCGGCTTATCATGCTAACAATTACCATTTAGTTTGTTTTCCTTTGTTTTGTGTTTTGTATGGTTTCTAGGTGGATTATATCTCCCGCGGACTTTTCGCGATAATTGGAGTTCATTCTGCGGTGAAACCGGGAGGAGCTGGGAGCATAATTTGTTGGATTTCAAAGTGACCTGATCATCAAACTGTGTCTCGTCGAGGCGAGCAACTTTGCTTTTTTTTATCATCTCATTGCAAGGACTTATGCAATTTCTAGATCCAAAAACTCTGAGTCAACAAACCAGGGCAGAGACCAGTAGCAAAGTTGGCAACGGTAAGATCATACACGCTCGTACCCTGCCTAGATAGACACGAAACCACATGTAAACCTCTTCATCCTATCACTGTTTTGGGTGTCGTTTGATGTGTTGGATTCGTGGGAAGACAAGGAACATACTAAAGACACAAAGGTCACATCTTAGCCTTTGGATCTCAAGGAGAGGAGAAGGATACATGGAGGAGAGACAATAGTGTGGATTTATATTCATCTCCAACCCCAGTCGCCACACCCGTTCACCAAGTTCCAATAAGAGTACAACTCCAATCAGATCAAGAGGCATTCAAGGGATGCTTTTAGCGCAAATCTAATGTTAAAATGGGTTGGACCATGTACCCAATGGGACATGAGTACAGTCATCTAGGAACTGGGCCGGCTCCATACCCGTAAATGGAGCAATGCCCCAAAAAAGCTTGTAATGTAGCGATAATCCACTTATGAGCCCAGGCTCAGCTGCACCAGCGCTAACTAAAAAAAATCAAAATAAATACTATAAAAATTCAAAAAATTCTAATTTTTTGTGTGGTAGATAAATTTATGCGTGAGGTCCGTTCTAATTTTCAACTCATTTGGACATCTGAGCAGCTCTCGGCAAAAAAGACAAATTCGGGTCTGTAAAAAAGATTACTGTTCACGCACTGTTCTGACCCGATTTGTCTTTTTTGCGGAGAGCTGCTCAGATGTCCTAATGAGTTGAAAATTAGAGCGGACCTCACGCATCAATTTATCTTCCGCACAAAAAAATTGAAATTTGTTGAATTTTTCTAGTATTTGTTTTGATATTTTTGCTGATCAGGTGCAGAGGAGCCTGAGCACCAAACGCTGCACTCTGTAATGTAGTCATTTTCTTTAGACACCAAATGCCTCTCGCATCAAAAAGTTAATCGACAGACCAAAGGCCCAAAATAGCTTGTAATGTAGTCATTTTCTTTGTACAAGAGTCAAATTCCCTGCATGCATATATACTTATATATAGTTATGTATTGTTTGTACAAAAAAACATGCGTCTTAAGTCATAAATTATAAAATATTATCCTACCAAAGTTGTACTAAGTGAGCGACAATTAATATGGATTGGAGGAAATATGTCATTTTTAAATTAAGGTTATGTACCGAAATAGGATATGTATGAGCGGCTGCGTTTGTACTGTATTCAACAAAAAAACTTTGATATATACCAAAACCAAATAATATTTTAGTTTCCTACCATATTTACTGAAATATCAAATACCATACAAAGCAAAAAATCGCATAAGCCGAACCATATAAACTGAATAAACCAAACTAGATGGTACGGCGCGCTCTGTTGTGCCCACTATAGTTGCGTCTGTCATTCTTGGCATTCATAAAGGTACATCTTCTTAGGTTTCCATTGAACAATATATAATCAAATTAATAAAAGGAGAAGTAGAAATGTTGGTGTACGAAATGGATTCATACATTCAAAATTAAATAAATTATGTACTTTTAGAATTTTCCATGTACTTCGAATTTTTTTGACATAGTTTAAAAAAATATTCATATAACTAAAAGTGTATTCATTGATTAATGTTCATGTAATATTAAAAAGATTATGCACTTTTCAAAAATATTAATGCAATTTGAAAAAGTTTCCATGTAGTTTTAAAAAGTGTGAACAAATTTAATTCATGTATTTTTAGGAAATGTTCGTGTCACTAAGAATCATGCCTTTTAAAATTGTTAATGTAAGAGAAGTGTTCACTTATTTTCAAAAAATGTTCAAATAATTTAAACCCATTTCAAAAAATATGCGTGTAATTTTAAATAGTGTCCACAATTTACGATTTTTTCTACGTGTAGTCTTGCAAAGTGTTCACACATTTGAAGAAGAATATACACGTGTTTTTGTCAGTTAAATACGTATATACTTTTAAACAAAAGAAAAAAGAGAAATAGGAAAGAAAATAAATATGACAAAAAATAGAAAATAAAACCGAAAACTAAATACAGAATTGGAAAGGGAAAAAGAAAAACCATCGCCATGATCACGCATGTCTTCTTCACTATCTTCATTGCTGTCTTCTTCACTTGTCGTTTTGGCTCGATGAACGCATGTGTTGGTAGTTCACTTCACTGGGAGAGGTAGCTAAGCTCAGGAGATATATAAACTTGCACAAGCGGCTTGTTTGGACACAGTCATCAGTCACCACTCATCGCTTCCTCTTGACAGAACCACGCACACTACTGATCAACTATCAAGCCGCCCTTTGCCTAGCTAGCTAGCGAGAGTGAGAATCAATGGCATCCCGGCTGGAGCTGCTCATGTCGCAGGGGCTGCGACTGTGGAGCTATCTTACCTCCTCATCCGCCGCTGCAGGAGGAACCGGAGTTGCTCTTGCATCCTCCGTTACTCTGGGGAGGAACCGGAGTTGCTCTTGCATCCTCCGCCAGTTCCAGAAGCCAGCCTAAGCACCGGATCTCCCCCCCCCCCCCCCCCCTAAAAACAGGGCAAACAGTTTGCAGAGGATTCGATGACGCGCAGCCGCCTGTCAGATATCTGAGCAGCTAGAATCAAGACGTCGTCTCCAATAGAATTTGTATACAGTTTTCCCTTCGACGCAGGAAACACGTCATAGTAATGATTTTGTATACTGCTCCAATCGACTTGATCAAGAAATACGCAGCTCAGAATTTTGTTTTGAAAGGGGAGGGGAGCTGTAAGCTATCGAACTTTGCCGCTGTGCATCGTGTGCTGGTTGTCTGTTACAGTCTCGTATCAAACTGATATATGTTCGTGTGCTGGAGGTCTGTAACTCATATATGTTCTTCTTTATTACAAATAATAATAATAATCTCATATACGTCCTCTGTAAATCAGCTTCTCGGTTGGAGGAACGACCATGTGCTGCTGATGGATGTAAGGCTGTTCATTTTCACAACCTGAGTTCGATTCTACTGGAAGCGAATGCGCTCCTTGCGACGCCGTGTTTATTTCATGAAAGGCAAAAAAGGAAATTATATACTTCTTGAAATAGACTCGCTTTATATATAAAGTAACTACCATGTTCAAACATAGTTCAAGTACGAAAAAAAAACAAGTCTCCTGGGGCAACGTCACAAATATTGCCCAAAAGAAAAGAAAAGCGATACAAAACTTCACGGAGTCGCGAGAGAACTAGCTAGGCAGCAAAGCAATACATCGTCCTGCCCCACACAAAGCATTAATCATGCCCGATGGAGTCGATCCCGGCGAATCTCGGGTAAGGGGTCCCGAGCTGATAGCCTAAATGTGATGGTAACAGTAGACGCAAAGTTTTTCTCGGGTTCGGACTCTCTCGAAGAGATAATACCCTACGTCATGCTTTTGTTTGTATTCATTGTGGATGGAGTATAGAGTACAGGTATGTCTACCACAAGATTGTTTATGATCCTCTACGTGCCTTATGTTACCCCTTGATTATATAGATACCGAGGGGTCTAGGGTTACAGATATGTCCGCTACGTATATGGTAGATCGTGGTGTAGTCGACATCTAAGTCTTTAAGTATGCGCCAAGTCTTTGAGTACCTTCCTTGTTCATGCCGTGGGTTTTTTGGATATGGCCTATTAGTGGGGGTCCTCAGCCCGGCCCACCTAACCAGGAGAGGACGTGGTGGGTACCCCTTAGTTCAGGACACCATCAGTAGCCCCTGAATAGGTCTTCAAGTCGGGAACACTCCTTGGCTCTTCTGAACTGCTCGTCGTCTTCAGTCGTCGGTCTTGAAAGTTGGTTCAACAATTCTTTCTGTTAGATAAAACGATAATAAACGAGACAGGAGAAACACAGATTTTTACGTGGAAACCCTTGCGGGAGAAAATCACAAACGCACGAAGGCGCAATCACTATGACGGAGGAGTATTACAAGTACGAGACGATAGATCGTCTTTAGGTGCGACTACATGAGGTATATATGAGGGCAATACATAAGAGTCATTAGAGGACAAGTAAACGAGCTGTACTCGTACGCGTCGACGTCAACGCAACGTCCACATCATTTGTACTATGTCTAGTCCAATACGGTAGAATTTGGATCATAATTTAACAATCTCTACCTTAAGCCAAATTCCCACCGGTAGTCGAAGAAAGTAAATAACTTTATCCAAATCAGCATAAACACCTTGTGCGTCAAAGTTCATAGGACTAGTGAGAAATGCCAACTAAGCCTGAGCAAAGCTCAAACTTATTGGTAGGAACTGGCTTTGTCATCATATCTGCAGGACTATCATGAGTACTTATCTTGCATACATTCAAATCACCTTCAGCAATAACATCTCGAATATAGTGAAATCTGACATCAATGTGCTTCGTTCTCTCATGATACATTGGATTCTTTATAAGACATATGGCACTTTGACTATGGTAGGGCAAGATGAATCTCCACACAACTTAGCATACAAACCTCTCAACCAGATAGCTTCTTCGCATGCCTCAGAAATAGCAGTGTACTCGACATCAGTAGAGGAACAAGTCACAATAGACTACAAAGTTGCTCTCCAACTTACAGCACAACCACCAATGGTGAAAACATAACCTGTGAGTGATCTTCTCTTATTCAAATCACCAGCAAAATCAGAATCAACAAAACCAACAAGTCCATCTCTAGTTTTTCCAAACTATAAATAAGCATTAGAAGTACCTCGCAGGTATCTGAAAATCCAATGAACTACTTTCCAATGCTTTTTTCCAAGATTAGCCATGTATCTACGAACAACACTCAATGCATATGATAAATCCAGAAGAGAACAAACCATAGCATACAAAAGGGAACCAACTGCACTCGAATAGGGAACTGTAGACATGTACTTAATATCCGCATCTGACTTAAGACATAAAGTTGATGATAATTTAAAGTGCGGAGTACTCACCGGCTTGGCATTATGCATATTAAAACGACAAAGAACTTTATCAATATATCCCTTCTGACTTATATATACTTTTCTAGATGGTCTATCTCTGGATATTTTCATGCCAAGTATTTTCTTTGCTGCAGCTAAATCCTTCATCTCAAATTCATTACTCAATTGCTTCCTTAGTTCATTAATATATGACATGTTGATACGTCTCCAACGTATCTATAATTTTTTTATTTTTCCATGCTATTATAGTATCAATTTTAGATGTTTATTATGCAATTATATATCATTTTTTGGTACTAACCTATTAACCTAGTGCCCAGTGTCAATTGTTGTTTTTTGCTTATTTTTTGTTTTTCAGGAAATCAATATCAAAGAGAGTCCAAACGGAGAAAAAACTTTGGACTAATTTTTCTGGACCAGAAGAGACCCTAGAAGGTTCAGGAGAAGACCCAACGAGCCACGAGGGAGCGTGATAATGTATCTATAAATTTTTTATTGTTCCATGCTATTATAGTATCAATCTTGGATGTTTTATATGCAATTATATATCATTTTTTGGGAGTAACCTATTAACCCAGTGCCCAGTGCGAGTTGTTGTTTTTTTGCCTTTTTTGGCTTTTCAGGAAATCAATACCAAACAAAGGCCAAATGGAGAAAAAACTTTGGATTAATTTTTCTGGACCAAAAGAGACCCTAGAAGATTCGGGAGAAGACTTGAAGAGCTACGAGGGAGAGACAAGCTCAGGAGGCACGCCCCCAAGGCTTGTGGGCCCCTCGTGGCACCTCTTAACCTAATTCCACCTCTATAAATTCTCAAATATGCCCTTGACATCAGAGAGCCACCCGAAATTCTTTTTCCACCACCGCAAGTTCCTGTTCTCACGAGATCCCATATTGAGGCATTCTCCGGTACTCTGCCGAAGGCGGAACCGGTCACGGAGGGGCTCTATATCAACCTTGCTGCCCTTCCGATGATGTGTGAATAGTTTACCACAGACCTACGGGTCCATAGCTAGTAGTTAGATGGCTTCTTCTCTTTCTTTGATCTTCAATACAATGTTCTCCTCGATGTTCTTGGAGATCTATTCGATGTAATGACTTTTTGCGGTGTGTTTGTTGGGATCCGATGAATTGTGAGTTTATGATCAGATTTATCCATGAATATTATTTGAGTTTTCTCTGAACTCTTTTATGCATGATTGTTATAGCTTTGTATTTCTCTCCGATCTATTGATTTGGTTTGGCCAACTAGATTGATTTTTCTTACAATGGGAGAGGTGCTTTGTGATGGGTTCGATCTTGCGGTGCTCAATCCCAGTGACAGAAGGGGACATGATACATATTTGTATCATTGCCATTAAGGAGAAAAAGATGGGGTTTATTCATGCGTGAGTTTTCTTTGTCTACATCATGTCATCTTGCTTAAGGCGTTACACCATTCTTTATGAACTTAATACTTTAGATGCATGCTGGATAGTGGTCGATGTGTGGAGTAATAGTAGTAGATGCAGGTAGGAGTCGGCCTACTTGTCTCGGACGTGATACCTATATACATGATCATTACCTTGGATATCGTCATGATTATTTTCTTTCCTATCAATTGCCCAACAGTAATTTGTTTACCGACCGTATGCTATTTTGAACAGAGAAGCCTCTAGTGAAAACTATGGCCCTCGGGTCTACTTTTATCATATATTAAAATCCAAAAATACCTTGCTGCAATTTTACTTTATTTATTTTATTTTGTATTTTTGTGCTATCTATCTATCACTACGAGATTCGATCCTTGCAATTAACCACCGAGGGATTAACAACCCCTTGTTCGCGTTGGGTGCAAGTATTTGTTATTTTATGTGTAGGTACTACTAACGAGGTGTTGCGTGGTTCTCCTACTAGATTGATAATCTTGGTTCTTAACTGAGGGAAATACTTATCTCTACTGTACTGCAGCATCCTCTCCTCTAGGAGGAAATCCCAACGCAGCCCACAAGTAGCACATGCTCTTTGCAGCAATTAACATATTTTTAACACAAAGAAGCAAATAAATAGCTGAACCATTGACAGTGTTCAATAAACACTACTATCATAAATAAACCTTTTGAAACCTTGAGAGAGCATAAACGTGTCAAATATCTTGTTCCATTGTCTAGGGGATTGCTTCAATCCATAAAGAGATTTCTTTAACTTACAGACAAGCTTTTCTTTTCCAGGAATAACAAAACCTTCAGGTTGTTCCATACAAATATCCTCTTCTAATTCTCCATGTAAGAATGCAGTTTTAACATCTAATTGTTCAAGCTCAAAATCATTCATGGCAACAATACTGAATAAAGTGTGAATAGAGCTATGCTTCACAACAGGAGAAAAGACTTCGTTATAGTCAATACCTGGAATCTGGCTATAACCTTTAGCAACTAACTTTGCTTTATATCTTGTCTCATCATTAGTAGAAACACCTTCTTTCCTTTTGAAAACCCACTTGCAACAAATAGGTTTCTTCTCTCTAGGTAATCTTACTAAATCACAAGTGCCATTCTTTTCAAGTGATTCCATCTCATCATGCATAGCGGTCATCCACTTATTACTATCACCAGAAATAATAACCTCGGAATATGAAGAAGGCTCAGGATTACCTTCAATTTCCTCTGCAACAGATAAAGCAAAAGAAACCATATTGCACTCTTCAATTAACCTTTCAGGTTTATTAATACCCCACCTAAACCTGTCATGTGCGAGATTCCAACCGGGTGGAACAATAGGCTGCTTTGGAGTGACATGCTCATCATCAACGACGGGATCATCATGCGCATCAACATTTTCCTTATCAGATGTATCACCTGAATCAATAACATGCTCCATCTGAATACGTGTATCCCTTTGCATCAAGGGCACTCACAAAAATAAGATTTATCTTCATCTTCGGAATGTACCGAACATCTGTCAAAGTTCTGATTGTGCCATCAAACATCTTCATTCGAACGGAACCTATGCCTTCAATATTGCATGGTGAATTATCAAAACCCAAAACGAAACCACCAGTAGTAAAATCAAAAGTAGTAAACCAATCTCTATGCAGGCACATATGAAAAGTACATGCAGTGTCAAGTACCCAATCATCATTGGTCTCGGCGCATCCAGCAATAACAACAAGAGCATCATCGGAACTATCATTACGAGAAACATTAGCAGAATTTTCACCTTGTTTGTTACCTTTCCTCTTTTCTTTGTTCTGCAACTTGAAACACTCAGAGATGTCATGTTTGTCTCTCTTTCAATATCTATAATACTGTTTCTTATCTCTGGATTGCGACCGGCCCCTGTAGCCGTACTTACTCTTGCCTCTGTTTCCATTATGTGAGTTCTTCTCCTTTATTTTGCCACAAACAGATAATCCCTCGGCTTGGGATGAATTTGAACCATCATGAGGCACCATTAATTTCATCTTCTCCTTAGAGTAAGGCTTCATAAACTTCATTAAGCGTGAGAGTATCATGACTGTATAATATGGTGTCTCGGAAATTGGTATAAGAACTTGGTAGTGAACAAAGTAACATTAAAGCAGTATCTTCCTCGTCATATTTAACATCCATTGCAGCTAGATCGAATATGATCTCTTTAAATTCTGAAATATGATTCAAAACATTACCTCCCTAGGGTAACCTGTGTAGGAATAACTTTTGCTTCAGATGCATCTTGCTGGTGAGTCCTTTTGTCATGCAAATTTCTTCCAGCTTTAACCATAGAGCAGCGGCAGTTTCCTCGCTCAAAACTTCCTGCAAAATATTATTATGCAAATTGAGTTGGATTTGGGACAAAGCCTTACGATCCTTTCTTTTCTCCTCATCAGTCCAGTCCTGAATTTATTCTTCACAAAACTATCCCGTGCATCATCATAGTTGGCATGTGCCAACAACGCCCGCATCTTGACTCGTCATAGGGTAAACCTTGTGTCACGGTCCAACAGCGGAAGATCATACTTCATGGTAGCCATGAGTCAACAAATCTGTAAACAAAGTAATACAAGTCCGAAGTAAAACAATTCTTGACAGAATTAATATGCAGATCAAGGAACTAGTAAATAGATAGCACCTAGTAAGCGTCGGGTGTGGACGAAGCAGTAAAAAACCCAAACTGTAGCAATTAGGTAACAAAGTGCGTTGTAGCTTGAGGTGACGGGGTACTAGTAGAAGTGCTAGTACACTAGTACTGCCAGCCCTCGGTCTTCACGTGAGGGCGTGGTGGATGGTCACATCGCTTGCTCCCGAAGCCTTGGGTTGATGCGCCTGTTGGCTCTCGTGGATGTCACAGATTGCGTACGGCGGCTCCCAACAAACAAGGGGACTGCTACACGTCCGTCCGCTGATTTTTTTAAAAGATCGGTTGGCTCGCGTGCCGTCAGATCTGGCGCATTGGCGCCCTCCATCATTGTAATCCATCGTTGCAACATACGTCTGATTGCGGAAAATTTCTGCAACAAAGGTCTTGTTGCATAATTTTTTTACAACTGAGTTTTGTTGCAGTTTTTTTTACAACACATGCTTTGTTGGAGATTTTTTTTCGTCTTCATCTTTATGCATTTTTTTTGCAACTGAGGTTTTGTTGCAGATTTTTTTCAATAGAGGCTTTGTTGCATGATTTCTTTTTTCATCTTCGTCTTTTTGCAACATAGCTAATGTTACGAAAGAAACTTATGCAACATTGGTGAGGGGATTGCGGAAGGACTTCTGTAACATGGATGATGTTGAACCAAATTAGAGGTAGAACATCGTGCAGAACAGGAGCTTGGGAAGAACACGGGAGGCGACTGCTCACAAAGGAGCTAGATCCAGATCCTGCAACATACGAGTTGTTGCGGTAGGCAAACCGCAACAAGCGCTCAGTTAAAAAAATGTAAGAGATAATTTTAGGTGAGCCCACGCAGGACACGCGTCGCACGGACGATGCGGCGGACGTCCGCGTGGGATCCACCAGCTGAAGCTAAACAATCTCGTCATGGGATTGATGCAAATATGTACTCGCAGCGGAACACAGCGATTGGGCAGCGATGTAATCTGAGTCGGTCTCGGTCTCACCGGATCGCGCCGGCTGCTCGAGCGGAAATCGACCTCGCTAGGACTAGCGGATCGACAAGTCGCATGCGGCGACGCCCACGGAACCCTAGCTTCTCTCGTCTCAAATCTCGTATTAACTTGGCTCTGTATACCACTTGTTAGATAAAACAAGAATAAACGAGACACGAGACACACAGATTTTTACGTAAAAACCCTTGCGGGAGAAAACCACTTATGCATGTAGGCACAATCACTATGATGAAGGAGTATTACAAGTACGAGACAACAAACTATCTTTAGGTGCGACTACATGGGTATATATGAGGGCAATACATAAGAGTCCTTGGAGGACAAGTAAACGAGTTGTACTCGTACACGTCGACGTCAACGCAACACCTACACCGTTTGTACTACGTCTAGTCCTATACGGTAGAATTTCAATCATAATTTAACACTTTCCATCTTCAATCTCGAGGATCATCGAGGTGTTTTCGAAGAGTTCGTACGTCGGGCATCCGAGGAGCCCCGTCTAGGTTCCCTTAGTCCCTATCAGACGCTTTATTATTTTCACACCGCACCTCGGGTCAAAGTTTTTCCCGCGTGGCGGTGCCTCAGCCTCGAAGTATTCCTGCACCAAGACCGAGCTGACAGGTAGGTCGCACTCTCACAACCCTAACCGATTTTATCCATCTTCCCACACAACAGGTAGGCTGTAGATCGTGATTTCCATCCCATCCTTAACAAATATGTCTGATTTTGTGTGATTTGTTTCTGATTCTTTTTAAACTTCCTTATCTCGTGATTGCCTGTGACCCTCACCTCTTATTTATTAAACCTTTGCCTCCTTTATCTTCAAAGCTAACAAGCAAATTTAGCCCAAGTATTTTTGAGTTTTGAAGTGCAGGAAGCAATGGCTCGCTCGTGAGATGAGAGGCAGACCTCTTCCCAAGAGGAGGAGGATCTGAAACTCGAAGGCCATGACTCACCAGGAAGCAAGAGGGAGAGGACCCGTCATGTTCGCGATTGGACTTCTTCTGAGGATGATCCAGAGGACGAGCCCTTAGAGGATCAAGAGGAGGAGGGGAAGAAGAAGCCGGAGGCAATCCCCATTGAGTCCGTCAAGGTCATCACCATCGGAGACTATCTTGAATTCGTCAAGAACACTTCAATCGACATGGGCATGTGTGGTTTTAGCAATTGCACTATCCATGACCCGATGGGAGAGTCTCAATAGATCGACCCCAAGGCACGAGGGAGCACACCATCGGTGCACGCATAACCATAGGACCCCCAAGGAAGAGACGCCTCGCCAACCCTAAACCCTCTGCTCATACCGAGGTACATGCTAGTATTTCTAAAACTAAAAATAAAATTTTGAATGAGAAAATCAGGGAGATGTAGGTGGCACTCGCTGCAAACATGCGGGATGCGCTGAATACAAGCCTGAGAATCATCGCCAACCAAGACGAGACGCTGGGCATATATAGGTCACGCATTGCAGACTTAGAAGTGCCCAACAACCTTCTCATCAACACGCTCACCAGCGTCACCCTACTTTCACCAGAAGAGAACACTGGTACCAATAAAAAGAAGACTAAATGAATCCAACCGGCTTAGCATGTTAAGTTTGTGGAGATTTTGAAGCCCTTTGTATCCCTTATCATTTTGATCTAGTTAATTTTCAGTTAAAGGTTTTTAGTTCGTTTGAATAAAAATAGACAATCATGCTTCCTGCTGATTGAGGAAAGAATCTTATATCCGATTAGTCATTGATGTTTTTATTAATGTTCTATTATCATATTCCTGAAATTGTGTTGGGTATCAAATTCTATTGTGTGCTAAGTATTCCCACTTAAGAGAGAAGATTATAAGTCTTCCACATCTTTAGTGTCGATCAGATAGAAGAGGCTAACAAGTAGATGAGATAAATCACCCATATTTCAGTTTCTCTAATAAATACTTGGTGAAGTCATGTGCCTAGTGATCTAAGTTAATCTAAAGAGCAAGTTACTCCACAGGTAAGAACTCTTCTGAATTAATTAAAATGCCTATAAAACCCCCGTTATTAATATAAAGAACCATGCTTATCTTTTCATGTTACACCTAAAAGCAAAAGCAATTCGAAGTGACATGGGCATAGGCCTGGCTCTTTGAAAAGAGAAGGGGGGAATAAAATTAGAAAGCCGGTGTAACTTGTTCGGCAGAAAGACAGGTGAATTATCACATAGAGTTGAAACACGTCTATTAACAGATAAATAAGGTGTGGAAGGCTTCATGCTCATCTAATTAAGACGGAGATATGATAGTGCACAGTATGATTGTTTATAGAATATGAATTCTTAAATTATTTGATGGACTCATTCATTTTCGTTATCCGCATCTCATAATAAAGATGTCCTCTTTCTTACAATCTGCGGCATTTGCTCGAGGACGAGCGAACCTCTAAGTTTGGGGAAGTTGATGAGTCAAAAATGTAATAATTTTGATAGTTATTTGATGCCTACACAGTAGGCTTTGCGGAATTTTACTGCGTTCGCGCTTTGCTTTTTGTCAGTTTTCCTCAGGAAACTTCTTTTGAAGAAAATAGCATTGCATGGAAGGAATCTCAGGAAATTATGATGGAATCACGTTATTCAATGTGATAATAGACTACCATAAAAAGAATGTGGCAAAGGGAGGAAGAAGGAGATCACGCGGTAAAACCTGAGAAAAAGACGGCGTAGCATACAAGTGCACGCGCTCGTATGCGCGGTTGTATGGCGCGTCGATGCAGCCTTCTTGTCCACTACTTCCACCCTGTGAAGCCAGATCGGGGGAACAAACGCATAGAGCCGACAGAAACACATCCAAAAGGTAGAACCCTAGCCTCCGGAGGGCTTTTGGAGGGGGAATTGATCCAAGGACTTTACCGCCACAACTCTTCATCAAGAGGGCTTCATCATCATCACCACCACTATCATCATCATATCATCCCCATCTATTTGTAATGCATTAGTTGGAGTGGATTCAATCTTGTGCTACTTGTGTTGGATCACTATGTTCATCATAATTCACCTCATCTCGTTTGTGCCCTTGATGTGTGAGTAGTTTCCATAGTTCGTAGGGATATCGTGGAACCCAAGTGTGTATTAAATCGTTTGGTATTAGGATTTGATATCCTCTTTGTAAATTTATGTTAATAGTCTTCTTGATGTTGGGTGAAGTCGACCATCCAACATATGCCAATTTTGGATGGAAGGTTACAACTGCTCGCGAACCGGCTGGTTGCGGAGGTAGGTACATGACAGGGCCTATCTCCCCTCGTCACGGATCGTTGCAACAGGGGATAAATGGAGACCACCTATAGGTTGTGTCCACAGGGACCTTTTGCCCCTTAATAACCGTTTGGTAACCGAAGTGGGGAAGAATGGTGGTGGCGTATGTGATACGGGGCTGCCGCGTGTATACATGTATGTCCTGGCCGGTGTTTTCCATAACGTGTCTAACTCCTCTTGAAGTAGCCCCAGATACAGATTAATATTATTTTCCGGTTGTTTCGGCCCTTGAATCAGCATGCTCATGCGTATGTACTTTGACTTCATGCACAACCAGGGGGGAGGTTGTACATCCATACAAACACAGGCCATGTTCTATGGTTGTTCTGGTTTCCAAACGGATTCATGCCATCGGTACTCGCGCCAAGCACGATGTTCCTTGCATCCTCCGCGAAATATCTATGTTCCGCGTTGAATGCTCGCCACTGGCTAGCATCCGCGAGGTGTCTCAGCTTTGGATCATCTCCGTCGTCGGGCTTCACCCTCTCCGCGTGCCAGCGCATGAGCTTTGCTTCTTTAGGATCTACGAAATAACGCTGCAGACGGGGAGTGATTGGTAAGTACCATACAACTTGCTGAGGACATTTCTTCCCGGCCTTCTTGTATCGAGAAGCATTGCACACCGGACAGCTTGCTTTTTTCGCGTCCTCCTTCCGATAAATGATGCAATCGTTGATGCATGCATGGTATCTAATGTGGGGAAATCAAGAGGGCACATGATCTTCTTGGCCTCATCTACACTAGTAGGACACAGGTTCCCCACGGCAAGAAATTTCTTATGTAGATACTTGAAATGCTCATTGAGGCTTGCGTCTGTCCATTTGTTTTTGGCCTTGTCTTTAGAAGTTCGAGTGTGAAACTCAAGCGGGTCACCTCGGGATCGCAACTATCATATAATGGAGTGTTAGAGTCTACCACCAGTTGTGCCAGCTTGGCCTCCTGTCTAGAAGCGGCTCTGTCGCTAGTTGTATTCTTGCGAAGCTCCTCTCGATCATGAGGGTCCTGCATTACTGAACTTAGTCGCGTCGAAGGCTGCTGCGTATCCGCCTCTTCTCCGCTGTGTCCGGCCTCTTCTCTGCCATGCACGGCGCCCTCTTCCCCACCATGTACGGTGTCTTCTCCACCGTCATGTCCTGCGCCCTCTTCCCCACCGTGTCCGGCCTCTTCTCCACCGCCATGTCCTGCGCCCTCGTCTCCGGGTCCATCATCGTCGGGCATCTCTTCGTCTACCCACATGTCGTTATTTTCTGCCATGTGGATATCCTCATCATCATCTTCAATTATCCATCGAGTATAGCCATCCATGAAACCATGCATGAGCAGGTGCGCCTTCAAACTGCCACGGTCAAAGGGGTCCAAGATGATGATTAGTTTGCATTTTCTACACGGACATATAATCCCAGTCTGGTTATTTGAATACATGTCTTGCACCGCGGATCGTAACCATCTTTCCACCACCCTGTGACGACCCCAGCTTAATCGTGCACTAACCATACACGCAAATGCACACGATCAAGCCTAAGGACTCACTTGAAGATATCACAACACAACTCTAAATCATAAATAAAGTCATACAAGCTTTATATTATAAGCCAGTGCCTCGAGGGCTCGAATACATAGCTCGATGGCATACAAGCATCAGATATCTGAGTACATATATAAAAAGAAGGACAGAACAAGCCTTTAAGAAAGCGGGGCAAAATAAAACACTATGATCGAAAGGCGTAGGCCACCTGCCTAGGACCCTCCGAACCTACTGCTGGTCGTCGGTCGGCTCCTCATAGTAGTACTCGCCGGGAGGGTAGTAGTAGTAGCCGTAGTCATCAACGGGGGCAGCGGTCTCAGGGGCTCCGTCATCTGGTTGCATCAAACGGATATGGGGAGAAAAAGAAAGCAAAGCAACTGTGAGTACTCATCCGAAGTACTCAGCAAGCAAGGATCTACACTACATATGCAACATTATCAAAGGAGGCTGTATATGTGGACTGGGCTGCAGAAATGCCAGAATAGAGAGGAAAGCCTAGTCCTATCGAAGACTTGCAGCATTAGAAGAGTGCAGATTAGCATAAAGTAAAGTAGTAGTAGTGTTATCAACCTCGCCCAGAGATCCTTTCTCGACACCCTGCGAGAAAGCAATCCCAGAGCCATACTATCCAGTTATCATCTCAAGTGTCCAGTTCTAGTTGTACCGATCAGGATACAACTCCGAGTGTCCGTTACCGTAGGACAGGCTATTGATAGATTAGTTCTTCCCTGCAGGGGCGCACCAACTTACCCACCACGCTCACTTAACTCCGGCCGGACACACTTTCATGGGTCATGCCCGGCCTCGGCCAAACGATACGCCGCAACCCGACCGAATACTTAACAGAGAGGTCAGCACGCTGGACTAAACCTATGCCCCTAGGGGTCTTGGGCCATCGCCCCGGGAACTCCTGCACGTTGCGTCAGGCGGCCGAAAGCAGACCTAGCCCCCTTAATACAAGCGTGGGCTTAACCAGTCCAATTCGGCGCGCGCCGCTCAGTCGTTGACGTCTATTAAGCTCCGGCTGAAGTATACGACGCAGAACGCCCATACTATGCCCACGTGATGGTTTGTGCTATCAGGCCAGAGGCCCCTCGGATCAAATATCCAAACCGTTAGTGTGTTGGTAGTGCGGTAACGAGCAGAGACTCACGAAAGATGTGACCCTGTCGCCCCGTCTCGAGGACTTGCGGCAAGGGCTAAGAATGCCCGACCACACCTCGTGTTCAGCTCTCGGGCACCATCCAGGTCCACCCGACTCCACATCTCTCGCAATTAAGCTCGCGCGGGTACCCCTCAGGGCCGATCCGTCTTTAGTAACATGGTTCAATGTAAAGTCATAGTAACCATAGTAACTGTGTGTCTAATACCAAGGGAACCCTGAGGAATCACCCTCGATGGAATTCCACCTGATGTTATCATCAAGGTGAACGAAGGAGGAATCACCCTCGAGGTCCACACTCGAGAAGTTGCACGACGACGTCGTTATCGGGGGTGGTGTAGGAGGCATCACCCTCGCTGACTACGACCGATTAACTAACCTACAAGGTTATCATCAGAAGTGCTGATGAGGTATCACCCTCGGCACTCGATAGTAACCAAGTAGTGTCGAGCAACTAAGGGGGAAGTGATGTGCGGTGCCGGGACCTGGTCTTCGATCCCGTTGATCGGGTCTTCTGATAATCCAGCGGGGCAGTCGGGATAAAGTGGGGTCTCTGATAGGTCTCTACCCAACCTATACTAAACATTTTAGGATAGGCAGATAGGTAACAATAGCAGGTTACAATAAACAGACTATGCAGCAGAAATAGGATAACAGCAGCAGCAGTAACTTCTAATGCAAGCATAAGAGAGAGGAGAATAGGCGATATCGATATGCTCAAAAGGGGGGTGCTTGCCTGGTTGCTTTGGAAACACCAACGGGTCTTCGACGAGGTAGACGATCATCGGGTCACCATCGGTCTCGGGGTCTATCGAGAGAGAAGAGGGGGAAGAAACAATAAATAAAGGCAGACAAATACAATCACAGAAGCATAGCATGGCAGCACGTTATTCAAGAGGAGCCCTAATGTAGTACTACGCAAGTTAGTGGGAGCGGAAATTATCCGGGAGGGTTCTCCCAGCTCCGGGTGATTATCGGACAGATGAAACGGAGGGGAAAGTTCCATGTTCAGGTAGTTAGGGGCACCTAACAGGCATGTGGAGGGCATATTCGGATTCGTCTCGTTTTTCTGATCGTTTTTCATATATAAATCTTTTTCATCCGAGCTACGGTTATTTTTCTATGAATTTTTAAAGGTTTATCAATATTCTAAAATTATTTTATTTAACAGAATTAATTATTGCGTCAGCAGTGTGTCACGATGACTTTAGCAGGTCAACAGATCGGTCCAGGTCAAATCTGACCTGTGGGACCCACCTGTCACTGTCACAGGGCTAATTAGGAAATTAGTTAAACTAACATCAGCTAATTAAAGGGGTGGGCCCCCCATGTCAGTGTCTATGTTATCTATCAGATTAATTTTTAAAACCTAATTAGTTTAGTTAATCGCTGGGGCCCACATGTCAGCGTCAGAGGGGTGAACAGTGCCGCGCGTTGACCGTAGTCAACGCGGTCAACTGCGGCCAGGGGGCCCACTGGCAGTGGCTCGGGGTGGACCCCATGCGGTGCCAAGTCAGCACGTCACCGGTGAGAGCTCCGGCGAGGCCGTTTGCGACAGCGCAACTCCGGCGAGATGCGGGTTTCCGCTACACGGCACCAAATCGCGCGCCGCGACCACAATTCAGACGAGGGACGAGCGCCGCGTCGATCTGGACAACTGGCGCGAGCTCTGGTGGCCTATATCGTCGACTACGACGAGCGCGGGCGGCGGCCGGAATCGGGCTTCTCCGAAAACGCGGCTACGCGGCGCGCTCGGGCGAACTAGCTTCGCGGGCGAGCTCTACGGGACCCCTGGATCTCATCAGGGCTATGCATTTGAGCAAAACGACACGGGAATGAGGGAATCGCCAGCAATGGCGGCAGCGAGCTACGGTTCCGACCGGCGCCGTCGATCTAGCACGGAAGCAAGCAACCGAAGGAGGTCAAGGGAGAGGGGGAAGCTCACCGAGCGGCGCAAGTTGGCCCGTGGCGGCTTTGTAGCAGCAGAGGGCTCGGGTTCGCCGGAGCAGTGCCGGAGATGTAGAGGAAGATGACGGCTCGATGCGGACGATGGAGGTCTCCTCGGCTCGAACTGAAAGACGGAGGCAACGTGGACGATGACGACGCTCCTCCTGGACATCAGCTGACGGTGTGAGGAGCTCGGTGGGCGCGTGCACGACGGTGGTCCGGCGATGGCTGCGTCGGCCTCCTCTGGAGGGAAGGGGAAACGAGCGAGGAGGACGAGTGGGAGGGGGGAGGAGTGAGCGAAGCGACCAAGGCGACGACGACACGGGGAGGGAAACAGGTGAGTTGGGCTGGGCCTCGCGGCCCAGTGCCAGGTAAGTCTTCGCCTCCCCTTTTTTTTCTGTTTTCCCTTTTTATTTAAAATAGAGTCAACAAAAGAATTTTGTGGGCCACCAGATCAATTTAGAAAAATATGGAAGTGAGCCATAATATTTCCTAGTAATACTTGACACTGCCTCAAGAAGTTTGGGAGCAAAAGGAAAAGGTTAGGTATTTTTATAAATTGAAGAAGACAAATTAAATGCTGCTGGACCACTGTTTTAGTTGCTTGGGTTAATTTGGAGATTTTAATAATGTCTGTTTTATTTTTATAATTACTTTGAGATTATTTGCAATACTATGAACATTTTAGTTTTACTGTTTGAAGAAATATTAATTTGACTTAAGTTTGGAATTTGAATTATTTTCTAGATGCATTTTATTTAGGATGATCATGGTGACCTGGCTAATTAATTATCAAAATGGCAGGGTTAAGATCTGGGGATGTTACAAATCTCCTCCACTACAAGAAATCTTGTCCCGAGATTTAAGTGGGGAAGTAAAGAGTAACTTCGGGAGAACTGACCCTTATAGGGTTAATTATCTGGTGAACAATTCAGGGAATGCGGCAGAGTTATATCTCGAGTTGAAACTTAAGAAAACATCGAGAGCAAAGTATGAAGGTATAGTAGGAAGTTTCAAGCGAATGGACATCCGATCGATACCTGAACAGAGTGTGAGAAGGGGTTCAGAGCATTGGGAATAGATCATCTCTCGAAGGGTGGCTCATGATAACACACAAAGTCAAGTGCAAAGTATATTTCGATATCAAGGTTGTACAGGGGAGTTAGGTTCCGATCCTTTGGAACTATGATGAGGGTCGATCGAGAGTAGGGAGAACGGTGTCATCTTACCGGTCACGACAACAAGGTATGTCAGAGGATAGTCTGTCAGTTATGTCGGTAACAACATTGGTACCAAGGGCGAGGGATGAAGAGAACCATTTTCCTGCTCGTAAGAACGAGGCGGACCAATAAGGCAAAGTTCTCGTCCATCGGTGGTTACCGGAATGTCATCAACAATAGTAACAGGGTCTTTCTGACAGAGTTGTAGACCGAGACGTTTCCATAAGCAGAGAGTTAATACTGCTTAGGTCATATAGATCACAAGAAAGGTTAAACAAACCAATGGAAAGGAAAATGAATTTATCGGATTAAACAGATCAATGGAAAGGAAAATGTGTTTTCTCATAAGAACTAGGAGCATGTCCTTCCCAAGGAAAGGTGGATCATGATGTACATGATAGGACAACAAGTTCAAAAAGAGTTTAGTTAAAGGGGCGAGGGAAGATTCATGATATTACCCATACAACGGTGTTTGGATAATTGATGAAGAGACATGCAGCATTGCGTTTTCACTGTTCTCAATGATATTCAGAATGCCATAGTCATGCTCCAAGGTAGCGATAACATGGTGTGTCAAGTAAGGGTTGGATCAAATAATCAAAAGAGATACAAAGGAACGCTTCCAAGATTATCTTGGAATGCAAGGAATAACCAAACACAACCAGGTTTGTGTTGGCAGAAAGTCAAGATGACATCTCTGAAGAAGCCAAAGTGTTGACGGGGATCACGACAAATTTTGTCGAGAGACTCTATGAAGTTGCCATCGAGCAGCAACGACATCAAGCAAAAGGAATGATGAAGCGAAGGCTATTGGATCCACGGATACGACACAAGCTCGAAATCAAGCTTGTTGCTCGAGGTGAAATGATAAGATGGGGAAGATCGAGTTAAAAGTTGGCATGATGAAAATATAATCGATCAGGCTAGGAATGATGTGATGGGGTAATAAACTTCCCAGTAACAAATACTAGGGGTAATACCGGAAGGTAAATCGGAGTAGAGTTGGACGGGGGAAATGATTTGCAGAGGATAAATATTTTAACTTATCCGGGAAATGGAATCAAGGAGGAATATGGTCGGAACCTCGATTGCAAAGAATTAATTTATAGATACAAGATGAACTTGTACCTAGTAAATAATTATTTTTACGAGTAGCTTCCATGATAAGTTCTACATCGGGTCCATGGGCATGAACACAAAGGTTCAAGGTCGACTCCCACTTCTTCAATGAACAACTTCTCATTCACTGCTCTCTGTTAAGAATGTTTAGAGTTTGAAAGTTTAACTGGTGGAATACCAGAAGGTATGGCACAAGAAGACTTTTGGGTTCTCTTAGATAGCGAAGGCATAGACACAACCCATAGGGGCATTTTACGGATCTATACCACACGCTTATAGAAGCAACAGTCAACATCTCAAAATAGGATATGGACGAAAAGAATTAAATGATACCACATTGCCGAAGGCAATTGTAACAGGGGAAGAACTCACAAGGATAGAAGATGAAGGACATTGTCGTGTAATAATCCAACAAAAGATCAGGTGGTCGGCAAAGGATCTGATGGGAGTATCGGTACTTGAAAGTACATGTAGTCCCCATGTGTGGTTTTGGTAATTAAATGACAATCCTTATGGACTAATGTTTGAATTGAGATATTGGTAATCATGTCTTGAAGAAATGAAGCATAGTGAAGAATTCAATATGTCCTTCAAGACGTCAAGATTAAACATGGAGTAGAGATATCGGTTGACCAAGATGAAGCTCGAAGACTGAAGTCCAAATGGTCAACACACAATTGCAAATAATGTACCACACATGATCTTGTGGTATGGTAAGAAAGTGTTAATTGCACTTTGTGTACTAACCCATACTATGTCTTGTTTATGTTTATGAGGGTTAGGTTATTCTCATGGGCTCGCATCGAGAGAAAGATTCCAAGTGTCCATGAGAGGATGACATCAAGTGTTCATGATCATGGCTGACAAGGGCAAGTTCAAGATAACCATCCCGAAGGATTACATGCTTGAAGCTTGTGGATGATCACATGATGGACAAGTGAAGATGAATACAAAGCAAAGCTTCCCACATTGTGTATGGGGGAGCTACTTGAAGACTTCACCAATGTCTTGCCTTCAACTTGAGCCAAGACGAAACATCAACATCAAGCTCAAGTGAAAGGCTCGAGTCAAAGGTATTAGTTCCTTTGGCGTTAGTGTTGTGGAGTGATGACCACCGAAGAAACATATGCACTCAAGTATGGTTTCTCGATAGCTATGTAGTGTAGCTCTTTTATGATTCTTGAGTTATAGGGATCTCGCACTATTAAGAGGGGATCAAAGGGGTTAGTGATAGATTTGCTCAAGTCAACATCTTCTATTTCTACTTCCTCACATCATATTCCAACATAGGCATATTTCACTCCTATCCAATACAAATACAATATGACTATACATCTATCAAAGAAAATCCAAAGCCAAATAGGTTACCCAAATACATGATAAAAGCTTTGCATAATTTGCATCCTCCATTTTGGTTCATCTTGGGTGGTTCTCTATGTGAGAACCTGGGCTTTTTCCATAGCTTCAAAACGAGCCCAAGATCATCAAAATCGGAGTCCGGATGTGAAAGTTATGCATGTTTTAGTTTTGGGGTTCCTGCTGTTTTTTATTGGCCGGACATCCGGGACTTGGCCGGATGTCCGGGCTCCCGGGACGCCCCGGATGTCCGGGATCCTCCCGGATATCTGGCCGTAGATGTCCAGAAACGTTACCGAAATGTTGTTTCTGTACGCCGGATGTCCGGCACTTGGCCGGATGTCCGGGGCCCCAAGTTTGGCCAGATGTCCGGGCTTCGGCCAGATGTCCAGGCCCTGTAACCTGTTTTTCTGCGTACGTGTGTGCACACTTCATAGCGGCCGGATGTCTGTCCCCAGGCCCGGATGTCCGGCCCGGCACAACCACTTACACTCCAACGGCCATATTTGCACTACCACTATATATATCCCTCTACCCATCCGGTAGAGGGTTGACTACTCCACTAAATAGAACCCTAGAACACCTAAGTGGCTCCCTCTCACTCTTCCACACCAAATCCTAGATCCCGGAAGCATTCGTGAGAGTTCTTGAGAGTTGTTCCGATCAAAAGATAGATCCACTCCCTCTCCCTCTTGTGACCAAAGGAATTCGTGATTTGAGCAAGTCTTGAGCATTTCCCCCTTGATCTTGTTACTCTTGGAGGTTGGAGACTCCTAGGCGGTAGGAGTGCTCCGGTGAGGAATCAACTTGTGATTTGTCCCCCGGAAAGTTTGTGAAGGTTTGGAGGCCGCCTCAAGGTCTACCACTAGTGGTTGGGAATCGCCTTCGTGGTGATATCTCAAGGGGAGAATAGGGTGAGCCTTCGTGGTGTTGGTGTGCCTTCGTGGTAACATCCATCCCTCCAACGGTGACTAGCTTCCCTCCAAGGAAGTGAACATCGGGATACATCCTCGTCTCCGTGTCTTCGGTTATTTCTAACCCTAGCCACTACTTGTGGTTTACTTTGGTCACTTGACCTTGCATTCACTATATATATTGTTGTCCTCATTATATTGTGTTGGTTACCATATCATAGACATTATTTAGGCCAACACTTTATAGTCCGCAATTCATACTTGCTACTATTGATATATCCTATGCTTAGTGTGAATTGCTAGCTTGTAACATTCATTTCCATATCTTGTGACATAACTTGTGTAAGCTTGTAGTGCTTACTTGAGTTTGCTTGTATCATTCAATTCCATATATTGTGATACAATTTGTGTAAGCTTGTATTGCTTACTTGTGGTTGTGTGTATTATTCATTTCCATATCTCGTGATATACATTGAGTAAGTTTGTGTGACTTACTTGTGCTTACTCATATCCTCGTTGTTCTCATCTTGTTTATCCTAAGTTGTTGGTGCACTTAGTAAGCCTAGTATATTTAGGATTTGTGATTGAAAAGTATCCGCTTAGTTTATTTCCGCATTAGGATATAGCCAAATCCGTAAAAGATTTTAAAACGCCTATTCACCCCCCCCCCCTCTAGGCGACATCATGGTCCTTTCAATTGGTATCAGAGCTAGGTCTCTCCTTATTAGGCTTAACCGCCTAGAGAGTAACGATGTCGACTAGTGAACTAGTGCAGGATGACACATTTTGTTTTAATGGCACAAATTACATTATGTGGAGATTACGCATGCTTTGTCACTTTCGGGCCATGGGTCCAAATGCTTTGCGGATTGTGGTTGTAGGGAATTCAAATCTAAAGGATGGACAATCTCCGTCACTTGATGATATGCATCTTGATAGTGAAGCTTTAAGTGTCATTCACCAAGCTATGACCTTCGAGGTGTTCAAGTCAATCTCGTCTTGTTCGTTGGCTCATGAGGCTTGGACCAAAATTGAAGATATATATGGTGGGTCCAATCTTGATGAAGACAATATTCTTTTCGGGGAGTTAATGGAGGAGTTCTCCACATTTTTAAATCATGAAGAGCTCTCTATTGCTTCCACCTCCGATTACTTGCATACCTCAACATCTTTCACTTCACCAACATGTGGCATACCACAAGGTAATGACATGGTGAGTGAAGAAATATCTCGTGATGATGGTATTAAGCTCATCATTGATGGTCTTGCTTATGTTGATACTAGTGATGTATCTTCTATGGACACGAGCATATCTAACACCGAAAACGTCGTACATTCTTGTGTAGAGAGTCCATGCATATCATCTAATGATGCACTCATAAATTCTTGTGATGATATGCTTGGTCGTTTGTGTTGCCATATTCAAAATGTCGTGATTCCCTCTAGTTCTCTTTGTGAAACTAACCATGTAGAGGAAATCAAGAAAAATGAGGCACGCTTGGTTTATGAAGAACCCTCTTCTCCAAAAGAATCATCATCAACCCCCTGTGTTCACATGTGCCTCATGGCAAGAGGTAATGACGAGGTATCATCTTCTCTTAGTGATAATGATGGTAGTTGTAATGAGGAAGATGATGAAGTCTTGACTCAAAATCTCAATGAGATTGGGAAAACTCTTCGCAGAGCTAAAAATAACACTTATAAAAGGTTCCAAGATGTTCTTGCTTGCTTTCAAAAATGTAATGACTTATTTCTTTACGAGCAAGCAAAAGGTGAACAACTTGAACATGAACTTTCTATGGCTCATCAATGTCTTAGTGACTTGAGGTGTTTAAAAGAAGAGATTTAAGTTACTCATTGTAAACTTAAAGAGGATTTTGAGCACCTTGACCTTGACTACAAGAAGATCAAAGGAGAGCTCACCAAACTCTCTAAGTCTCATGGGGAACTTCAAGCTACTCATGCGGAGTCTCTAGCTTCTACATGCTCCTCTCATATTGATAATGATGCTTGTGCTACTAACTCTATCTTGTGTGAAGCATCGATATTAAAAGAAAATGTTGAGCTGAGGACTCAACTTGATTTGCTAACTAGCAATTATGGGAAATTGGAAAAAGTCATAAAAAGCTCTCAGGCACTCATGAGGATCTTCTAATCTCTCATGATGGGTTAAAGTTAGCTCATGAGGCTATGGTCACCAAGGTAAAATCTTGTGAGTCTCATGTGGATATTAGCACATCTTCTACTCGAAATGCCTTATTGCCATGTGCTAGTCCTTGCAATTCCTCTCTACATGATATTGGTACATCTTATGATGAATTGCTCACCATGCCATGTTGCTCTAACAATGAAGTTTCTACTTCCTCTAGTTCTTTTGTTAATACTAACCTTGTAGAGGAAAATAAAGAGCTCAAGGCCCAAGTCACTAGTTTGAAGAAAGACTTGGAAAAATATTGTGATAATATCTTGAGTGTGCAAAAGGACCCTCAAGACAAAATAGGACTTGATTTCATCTCCAACAAGAAGAAGTCCAAGAACAAGAAAAAGGGACAAGATCAAGTCAAGAATTCAGCCAACATTATTTGCTTCAAGTGCAAGAATGTTGGACACCATGTGAGATCTTGTCCATTGAAGAAGAAGGCTTCAAGTGTGAAGTATCAAGGGAAGTGGCCTCAAGTTCAATCTCAAGATAATGAAAGGCCTCTTCCCATGCCTAACCATGATAATGTTCTCCAAGTTGAGAAGGTAAAGAAGAAGAGAAAGGGGAGCACATGTTGCTATATTTGCCGTGAGAAGTGACACATATCTTCATCATGTCCCAACGGTAATGTCTCTAAGCCTCCAATTGTCAATGATCATTATTCACTTAGAAAGGATAATGTGGGCAATTTGTTTGCCAAGTTTGTTGGTGCCCAAAGTGGTTTGAAAGTTGATAAGACCATTTGGGTTGCCAAACCTATTGTGACTAACTTCTTAGGACCCAACTTGGTTGGGGACCATCAAGCTCAAACTTGATCAATAGGTGTGTGGAGGACATTGGAGACTTGACTAGTTCATGTAGAAAAATGATTTTCACCATGTATTATGGTTCAAACCAAGTCATCTGGATTATCATCATATTTGCCATTCCAATGCTCCTCGTGGCAGTAACTTGTATTTATATTGTCTACATTGAAAGTTACTAGTCCCTCTCATGTTTAGGTTTTGTATCTAGCATGTGTTTGTATATGTTGTGCCTCCTATTATGCTTGATTTGAGTTATCTAGCATGTGTAAGTCGCAATGCACTTCATATATTTGTGTGTGTGGTTCCGAGCCTTTATTGCTTCATTAGTTGAATCTTATTTGGCTCTTGTGAGATATTAATGGATCATCACATTATGGGGGAGTGTTATGTTTATGTATATCACAAACCTTAAATGTGTATATATGTGGGATACCACCTAGTATTGTTAGTACAATATTATCTAGTTACCATGTGGTATGTTAAGCTCATTTGAAATTCAAATTCCCATTCATTAATTATCTTTGGTTGGATTTCACTTATATCTTGTTGATAATATATGAATAATCACATTATGAGGGATCGATGTGCTTTATGCATATCACAATCCTTGCAAATGTGAACAACTGAGGAATGCTACTTAGCATTTATATTTGAGATTATCTTATATCTATGTGGCATGCAATGCCTTGTTTATATATGGCTTTCTTGTGCGGTTTTGCCCATGGTTATCTTAAAAATCGTATTTGGAAAATTGTTTGATTAAAGTCATTCCAATTGTTGCTTTGCATGATGATCTATCTAATTGGAATGTTAATAATATGCTATCCAAGCATTGTGTTTATTTCTAAACTCTCATGTTATGCTTGTGTTAGTATAGATGATCATGTACTTATTTGGTTTCTACACCGAATGATAACTCAAAACACCATTTTGTTCGAGTTCATCTTATTGGTTTGTATGGAGTTATGGTAGTTTGTTATCTCATTGTTTATAGTGTCCTATATCTACTTGAGTGAGATATTCCCATGAGTATGTGTGCAATGCATATCTTATATGCTCATTGGTTTTCCTTGGTTCATATGTTGAACTTTGTGTGCTATCATATGTTGATTTGTCACTTTGAGTCATTTTGGACAACATGAATGACTAGTGATGTTATTGGAAGTATTAACGGTTATGTGTTCATTTGTCCAATTTGTATCTCCCTGGATTTTGGTAGGCTTGTGCATGCGTATTTACTATGTGTAAATTCGCATGCCTTGTTTGCCTTATTTGATCCAATATATATATGGTAAATCCATCAAATTCTTAATAGCTAAGATGTGCATGAAATTCAAATTCATATCAATATGCACATATTTAAGTGATTTTACCCTATATTTTGTAGTTATGCTAACTACTTCGGACCCAATAAGTTTGGGGACCATATTGTACTTAAATTATTTTAGGTACATTTGAGAAGCATTGGGTGCTTGGCTTATTCATGAAGGTGGTGGCACTATGAGGAAATTAGAACCAAGCTTGAACCATTACCTACTACATCATCCCAATGCTATCTCGATAACAAGTATCTACTTCATGCATACATTTCTTGCATTCGACCTTGTGTAGGTTGCATCATGGCATGAATTTCTTGACTCGCTCTTGTCATACTTGTTTCCTTTCTCAAAGCATCCCAACAATGATCTCTTGTTGCTAATTGTGATGTCTTTGATGGTTGTGTGTTTGAAGTTCATTAATATACAATAAGATTATATTAAGCCATGTGCTATGCTTTCAAGCAAAGATCTCATTGGTATATTTTATGACTCCCGTTTGGATATCTTATTCTTTCCTTTTGTAACTATTTCATGTGTACATCCTTCTTTGTGGATATATATCATCATGATTGTCATCTACCTAGAATCTTATACACGTGAGAGAAGTTACATCTCTAGTTGATATCCCTATTCTTAGTGCACTCATGTTTGGTGAAGATTGTTGTCCTCGTGCTTGTCTTGACAAGCCTATTATTTCCTATCTTCATCATGGGTTGTCACAAGCTTTGATTTATCATTTGCTATTAGTGAGCTTGTGAACCCATTTGCTTGATGTGTGTGTGACCTTCTTAACTTCGCGTGTGTGGGAAGGACATGTCTTGCACCTTGTATCTCATTTACTCAAGACTATGTTGATGCTTAATTCTCATCCTTATAGTAGTCTTCTCAAGTGCTTTGACGTGACTCACACACATCATTTTGGTTGTGCCTATTCTTAGGTTGCCTCATTTACATGTTGCTCAACCATATGTTTGTTACAAATGCTAGGCTTCTTTTCTTATCTATGCGTGCTTGCAGTTGTTTTCTGTTCCTATTGATTTTGGGGGAGTGATGATCCTATTTTGTGCACTTGTATCCAAATAAAAAAAATCTAAATAGTGCACAAATCATGGTGAGCTTCTCTATTTTCCTTAGAACACTCCTTTGCCCAAATCATAATATTCTTTTATCCTTTTGGCTCGTCGGTTCTTTTGATTGCTTGCTTCACTTTGTGTTATGCAAATGAGATCAATTTGTGCCATGTGCTTTGTGCCATGTGCCTTGCTCTTATGCTAGGATCGCAGTTGTATAATAATGGATTCACTTGTGGATATCATGTTCTTATCAATTGCGTCTATTTTGTGTATACAAGTTTCTTTGTGGATACATATCATGATTATTATTGGCCACTTAGAAATTTTATACATGAGAAAGCTCATATCTTTCCTTGATATCATTTATTCCTTGTCGGCCACTTTGTTTGTTTCCTTTTATTCTTAAGGTGGCTTCGGTAAGAGGTTGTGTCATGAGTGCTTGTATGTTTTGCATATAATCTTGTGCACTCATGTGTTTTGAATGTATTTTGGACCCATCCTTGACATGATGATCACATTGGATTTTTCTATTTTATCTTGTCCAAAATATGTTCTTTGGATCTTTTGAATGTTTTCCTCCCATGTCTAATCTTATTTTCATATCATACTATCTTGTTACATTCTATAGATCCTAAATATGGGTTGAGCTCCTCAAATTTTTCATCATTGAATATGTGCATTTGATTTCACTCACATTTTTGCGATATGCACACATTAAGGAGGAACTCATACTATATTGGTCTTCTAGATTTTTTCGTCCATTTTGGCATTTGTTGCCAATGGGGGAGAAGTTTAGAGGGTTTAAGATAAGTATTTTTGAAGTGCTTATTGTCACTCATGCATATCTACCCTTGTTATATATTCTTGTTGCATGGATGAGTATCGTATATAGAGAAAACTCTCCTAGTTTATGTCAACCAACATATGCAATGACATTCAAAGTTCATTCACACATGCATATATTGTGGGGGAGTTTGCTCTATATACTATGGGTGTACTATCATCAAATGCTTGTGTAGTGTCTTGATGATACTACAACCATCCCAAGTATATAATTTATCCTCAGATAAATTGCATGCTTGTTTAAAAATTCATTATATAAACCCTCTTGTTGAGATTGTCATCAATTGCCAAAATGGGGGAGATTGAAAGTACATGTAGTCCCCATGTGTGGTTTTGGTAATTAAATGACAATCCTTATGGACTAATGTTTGAATTGAGATATTGGTAATCATGTCTTGAAGAAATGAAGCATAGTGAAGAATTCAATATGTCCTTCAAGACGTCAAGATTAAACATGGAGTAGAGATATCGGTTGACCAAGATGAAGCTCGAAGATTGAAGTCCAAATGGTCAACACACAAGTGCAAATAATGTACCACACATGATCTTGTGGTATGGTAAGAAAGTGTCAATTGCACTTTGTGTACTAACCCATACTATGTCTTGTTTATGTTTATGAGGGTTAGGTTATTCTCATGGGCTCGCATCGAGAGAAAGATTCCAAGTGTCCATGAGAGGATGACATCAAGTGTTCATGATCATGGCTGACAAGGGCAAGTTCAAGATAACCATCCCGAAGGATTACATGCTTGAAGCTTGTGGATGATCACATGATGGACAAGTGAAGATGAATACAAAGCAAAGCTTCCCACATTGTGTATGGGGGAGCTACTTGAAGAATTCACCAATGTTTTGCCTTCAACTTGAGCCAAGAAGAAACATCAACATCAAGCTCAAGTGAAAGGCTCGAGTCAAAGGTATTAGTTCCTTTGGCGTTAGTGTTGTGGAGTGATGACCACCGAAGAAACATATACACTCAAGTATGTTTTCTTGATAGCTATATAGTGTAGCTCTTTTATGATTCTTGAGTTATAGGGATCTCGCACTATTAAGAGGGGATCAAAGGGGTTAGTGATAGATTTTCTCAAGTAAACATCTTCTATTTCTACTTCCTCACATCATATTCCAACATAGGCATATTTCACTCCTATCCAATACAAATACAATATGCCTATACATCTATCAAAGAAAATCCAAAGCCAAATAGGTTACCCAAATACATGATAAAAGCTTTGCATAATTTGCATCCTCCATTTTGGTTCATCTTGGGTGGTTCTCTATGTGAGGACCTGGGCTTTTTCCATAGCTTCAAAACGAGCTCAAGATCATCAAAATCGGAGTCCGGATGTGAAAGTTATGCATGTTTTAGTTTTGGGGTTCCTGCTGTTTTTTATTGGCCGGACATCCGGGACTTGGCCGGACATCCGGGACTTGGCCGGATGTCCGGGCTCCCGAGACGCCCCGGATGTCCGGGATCCTCCCGGATATCCGGCCGTAGATGTCCAGAAACGTTACCGAAATGTTGTCTGTGTACGCCGGATGTCCGGCACTTGGCCGGATGTCCGGGGCCCCAAGTTTGGCCAGATGTCCGGGGCCCCAAGTTTGGCCAGATGTCCGGGTTTCTGCCAGATGTCCGGGCCCTGTAACCTGTTTTTCTGTGTACGTGTGTGCACACTTCATAGCAGCCGGATGTCCGGCCCCAGGCCCGGATGTCCGGCCCGGCACAACCACTTACACTCCAACGGCCATATTTGCACTACCACTATATATATCCCTCTACCCATCCGATAGAGGGTTGACTACTCCACTAAATAGAACCCTAGAACACCTAAGTGGCTCCCTCTCACTCTTCCACACCAAATCCTAGATCCCGGAAGCATTCGTGAGAGTTCTTGAGAGTTGTTCCGATCAAAAGATAGATCCACTCCCTCTCCCTCTTGTGACCAAAGGAATTCGTGATTTGAGCAAGTCTTGAGCATTTCCCCCTTGATCTTGTTACTCTTGGAGGTTGGAGACTCCTAGGCGGTAGGAGTGCTCCGGTGAGGAATCAACTTGTGATTTGTCCCCCGGAAAGTTTGTGAAGGTTTGGAGGCCGCCTCAAGGTCTACCACTAGTGGTTGGGAATCGCCTTCGTGGTGATATCTCAAGGGGAGAATAGGGTGAGCATTCGTGGCGTTGGTGTGCCTTCGTGGTAACATCCATCCCTCCAACGGTGACTAGCTTCCCTCCAAGGAAGTGAACATCGGGATACATCCTCGTCTCCGTGTCTTCGGTTATTTCTAACCCTAGCCACGACTTGTGGTTTACTTTGGTCACTTGACCTTGCATTCACTATATATATTGTTGTCCTCATTATATTGTGTTGGTTACCATATCGTAGAGATTATTTAGGCCAACACTTTATAGTCCGCAATTCATACTTGCTACTATTGATATATCCTATGCTTAGTGTGAATTGCTAGCTTGTAACATTCATTTCCATATCTTGTGACATAACTTGTGTAAGTTTGTAGTGCTTACTTGAGTTTGCTCGTATCATTCAATTCCATATATTGTGATACAATTTGTGTAAGCTTGTATTGCTTACTTGTGGTTGTGTGTATTATTCATTTCCATATCTCGTGATATACATTGAGTAAGTTTGTGTGACTTACTTGTGCTTACTCATATCCTCGTTGTTCTCATCTTGTTTATCCTAAGTTGTTGGTGCACTTAGTGAGCCTAGTATATTTAGGATTTGTGATTGAAAAGTATCCGCTTAGTTTATTTCCGCATTAGGTTATAGCCAAATCCGTAAAAGATTTTAAAACGCCTATTCACCCCCCCCCCCTAGGCGACATCCTGGTCCTTTCAGTACTCAACCAAAAGAAGAAGACTACAAAGGCATCGGTTCAGGGAAACATCTGAATAAGTCAAAGCTTTAAATATGAAGGGTTTTCGGTACCAAAATCGGGGGATCAGAGGCAGACGCTCTGATCAAAAGATGAGTAAGTTGGATCGAGTTGGACGGACAATCAATTGCAACTTGATTGGTCGAGAACCAGCTCATGTCCGGAATGACGTCTGAGCCGGAAGAATGAATTAGTAGGAAAGAGTTGATGATCGCGAGTATTCGCACACTTGTTGAATCAATGGGATCAGAATGATAGTGTCAAGGGATGTCAACGAGGATTACTTGACATATGGAACTATCCATAATGCAAGAAGATCAGAAAAATATCAAAAGCACTAGGCTGCAGAGGATTTTTGGGAGATCGGAAAGCAATATGAAATATTTCAGGAACACAAGAACAATTGGGGATGGACGGATCCCCAGTAATATGAGGGGTTAACCGCAGTGCGAAAGAAGCTGCACGGCAGTAGGCTCAAAGGATTCTCGGATTAATGAGGAGTATTTCGGGGTATCTCGTACATAAAGGAGTAACTGGGAATGAGGATACAAATGGCAAGGGAGTGTAGTTATTCATAGTGATTATCGGTGGTAAGGATTTGCAATGACTAAGGGCACAAGGGTCTCGGTTAACGTCGAGGAGTATCTTCAGAATCTTCTGATGAAGCAGACGGTCATCTGTAGTGAAGGGGCTCTCCGGGAGGAAGTGGTTACGAGAACCTAGTGTTGGAGTTAGCAAAATCTTTAACCCGAATAAAAGAGAGATCAGAGTCCCAGAGTAAAGACGAGGAATAAAAGATCCTAATACCACTCAGTTGGCGACGTGGGCCCGTAAGCCACACAGCGAAGTTAGTAAAACAGTTTTGGACGTCTAGACTCAACTTCGGCCAAGGAGTTGGAAAGGGGGGTTCCTACAGGCAGTCGGCTCTGATACCAACCTGTGACGACCCCGGCTTAATCGTGCACTAACCATACACGCAAATGCACATGATCAAGCCTAAGGACTCACATGAAGATATCACAACACAACTCTAAATCATAAATAAAGTCATACAAGATTTATATTACAAGCCAGGGCCTCGAGGGCTCGAATACATAGCTCGATGGCATACAAGCATCAGCGGAAGCATCAGATATCTGAGTACAGATATAAAAACAAGGACAGAAGAAGCCTTTAAGAAGGCGGGGAAAAATAAAACACTATGATCGAAAGGCGTAGGCCTCCTGCCTAGGACCCTCCGAACCTACTACTGGTCGTCGGTCGGCTCCTCGTAGTAGTACTCGCCGGGAGGGTAGTAGTAGTAGCCGTAGTCGTCAACGTGGGCAACGGTCTCAGGGGCTCCGTCATCTGGTTGCATCAAACGGATATGGGGAGAAAAAGAAAGCAAAGCAACCGTGAGTACTCATCCGAAGTACTCAGCAAGCAAGGATTTACACTACATATGCAACATTATCAAAGGAGGCTGTATATGTGGACTGGGCTGCAGAAATGCCAGAATAGAGAGGAAAGTCTAGTCCTATCGAAGACTATCATCTTCAGTATCTTCATCGGTCTTGCAGCATTAGAAGAGTGCAGATTAGCATAAAGTAAAGTAGTAGTAGTGTTATCAACCTCGCCCAGAGATCCTTTCTCGACGCCATACTATCCAGTTATCATCTCAAGTGTCCAGTTCTAGTTGTACCGATCGGGATACAACTCCGAGTGTCCGTTACCGTAGGACAGGCTATTGATAGATTAGTTCTTCCCTGCAGGGGTGCACCAACTTACCCACCACGCTCGCTTTACTCCGGCCGGACACACTTTCCTGGGTCATGCCCGGCCTCGACCAAACGATACGCCACAACCCGACCGAATACTTAACAGAGAGGTCAGCACGCCGGACTAAACCTATGCCCCCAGGGGTCTTGGCCATCACCCCAGGAACTCCTGCACGTTGCGTCAAGCGGCCGAAAGCAGACCTAGCCCCCTTAATACAAGCGCGGGCTTAACCAGTCAAATTCAGCGCGCGCCGCTAAGTCGCTAACGTCTATTAAGCTCCGGCTGAAGTATACGACGCAGAACGCCCATACTATGCCCACGTGATGGTTAGTGCTATCAGGCCAGAGGCCCCTCGGATCAAATATCCAAACCGTTAGTGTGTTGGTAGTGCGGTAACGAGCGGAGACTCACGAAAGATGTGACCCCGTCGCCCCGTCTCGAGGACTTGCGGCAATGGCTAAGAATGCCCGGCCACGCCTCGTGTTCAGCTCTCGGGCACCATCCAGGTCCACCCGACTCCACATCTCTCGCAATTAAGCTCGCGCGGGTACCCCTCAGGGCCGACCCGTCTTTTGTAACATGGTTCATTGTAAAGTCATAGTAACCATAGTAACCGTGTGTCTAATACCAAGGGAACCCTGAGGAATCACCCTTGATGGAATTCCACCTGATGTTATCGTCAAGGTGAACGAAGGAGGAATCACCCTCAAGGTCCACACTCGAGAAGTTGCACGACGACGTCGTTATCGGGGGTGGTGTAGGAGGCATCACCCTCGCTGACCACGACCGATTAACTAACCTACAAGGTTATCATCAGAAGTGCTGACAAGGTATCACCCTCGGCACTCGATAGTAACCCAGTAGTGTCGAGCAACTAAGGGCGAAGTGATGTGTGGTGCCGGGGCCTGGTCTTCGATCCCGTTGATCGGGTCTTCTGATAATCCAGCGGGGCAGTCAGGATAAAGTGGGGTCTCTTATAGGTCTCTACCCAACCTATACTAAACAGTTTAGGATAAGTAGGTAGGTAACAATAGCAGGTTACAATAAACAGGCTATGCAGCAGAAATAGGATAACAGCAGCAGTAGTAACTTCTAATGCAAGCATAAGAGAGAGGAGAATAGGCGATATCGATATGCTCAAAAGGGGGGTGCTTGCCTGGTTGCTTTGCAAACACCAACGGGTCTTCGACGAGGTAGACGATCATCGGGTCACCATCGGTCTCGGGGTCTATCGAGAGAGAAGAGGGGGAAGAAACAATAAATAAAGGCAGACAAATGCAATCACAGAAGCATAGCATGGCAGCACGTTATTCGAGAGGAGCCCTAATGTAGTACTACGCAAGTTAGCGGGAGCGGAAATTATCCGGGAGGGTTCTCCCAGCTCCGGGTGATTATCGGACAGATGAAACGGAGGGGAAAGTTCCATGTTCAGGTAGTTAGGGGCACCTAACAGGCATGTGGAGGGCATATTCGGATTCGTCTCGTTTTTCTGATCGTTTTTCATATATAAATCTTTTTCATCCGAGCTACGGTTATTTTTCTATGAATTTTTAAAGGTTTATCAATATTCTGGAATTATTTTATTTAACAGAATTAATTATTGCGTCAGCAGTGTGTCACGATGACGTCAGCAGGTCAACAGATCGGTCCAGGTCAAATTTGACCTGTGGGACCCTCCTGTCACTGTCACAGGGCTAATTAGGAAATTAGTTAAACTAACAGCAGCTAATTAGAGGGGTGGGCCCCCCATGTCAGTGTCTATGTTATTTATCAGATTAATTTTTAAAACCTAATTAGTTTAGTTAACCACTGGGGCCCACATGTCAGCTTCAGAGGGGTGAACAGTGCCGCGCGTTGACCGTAGTCAACACGGTCAACTGCGGCCAGGGGGCCCACTAGCAGTGGCTCGGGGTGGACCCTATGCGGTGCCAAGTCAGCGCGTCGCCGGCGAGAGCTCCGGCGAGGCCGTTTGCGACGGCGCAACTCCGGCGAGATGCGGGTTTCTGCTATACGGCACCAAATCGCGCGCCGCGACCACCATTCGGACAAGGGACGAGCGCCGCGTCGATTTGGACAACTGGCGCGAGCTCTGGTGGCCTATATCGTCGACTACGACGAGCGCGGGCGGCGGCCGGAATCGGGCTTCTCCGGAAACGCGGCTACGCGGCGCGCTCGGGCGAACTAGCTTCGCGGGCGAGCTCTACGGGACCCCTGGATCTCATCAGGGCTATGCATTTGAGTAAAACGCCACGGGAGTGAGGGAATCGCCGGCAATGGCGGTAGCGAGCTACGGTTCCGAGCGGCGCTGTCGATCTAGCGCGCAAGCAAGCAACCGAAGGAGGTAAGGGGAGAGGGGGAAGCTCACCGAGCGGCGCAAGTTGGCCCATGGCGGCTTTGTAGCAGCAGAGGGCTCGGGTTCGCCGGAGCAGTGCCGGAGATGTAGAGGAAGGGGACGGCTCGATGCGGACGATGGAGGTCTCCCCGGCTCGAACTGAAAGGCGGAGGCGACGTGGACGTTGGCGGTGCTCCTCCTGGACATCAGCTGATGGTGTGAGGAGCTCGGTGGGCGCGTGCACGACGGTGGTCCGGCGATGGCTGCATCGGCCTCCTCTAGAGAGAAGGGGAAACGAGCGAGGAGGATGAGTGAGAGGGGGAAGGAGTGAGCGAAGCGACCAGGGAGGATGGATGAGGGGTTGCTCTTATCCACCTGCTGTCGGTGGCGTCGATGGCGTCGCCGTGTCGCCGTTTCGCCGGCGCTCGCACGCGACCAAGGCGACGACGACACGGGGTGGGAAACAGGTGAGTTGGGCTGGGCCTCGCGGCCCAGTGCCAGGTAAGTCTTCGCCCCCCTTTTTTTCTGTTTTCCCTTTTTATTTAAAACAGAGTCAGCAAAAGAATTTTGTGGGCCGCCAGATCAATTTAGAAAAATGTGGAAGTGAGCCATAATATTTCCTTGTAATACTTGGCACTGCCTCAAGAAGTTTGGGAGCAAAAGGAAAAGGTTAGGTATTTTTATAAATTGAAGAGGACAAATTAAATGATGCTGGACCACTGTTTTAGTTGCTTGGGTTAATTTGGAGATTTTAATAATGTCTATTTTATTTTTATAATTACTTTGAGATTATTTGCACTACTATGAACATTTTAGTTTTACTGTTTGAAGAAATATTAATTTAACTTAAGTTTGGAATTTGAATTATTTTCTAGATGCATTTTATTTAGGATGATCATGGTGACTAGGCTAATTAATTATCAAAATGGCAGGGTTAAGATCTGGGGATGTTACACACCCTTCCACTGATCTTCATGATTGCCTGCGCGGTATAATAAGCAAAAGAATTTTAACCATGCATGCATATATATGGCTATATCAAAGGCATACTAAAGTTCGGCATGCCCGTCCCTAAAAATAGGACATATAGAGTTTGCCTGAAATTCGCTAAAACGGAAATAAATCGACATTTCGGCAAAACATAAGCAACTCATGTCACGCACGATCCGACAAGTACACATAGGCGGCAACTCATGCCACACGCACATTCTCACCATCATAGCGCAAACACAAATATTTCCATTCTTACAAAGCACAATTTTTTACTCACCTATCATCTCGAGAGAGGGATCGAGCACACAAGTACGGTAGATGGCCGGTGCCGCTAGCTAGAGGGATCGAAAGTAGTGGAAGGAGGGAGGGAAAGCTAGCTAGCTAGCATGGTAGATCTAGTTGGAAGGAGATGCTCTACCTAACTAGTGGAGAGGGAGGGAAAGCTTGCTAGTGGCATGAGTGGGGAAGAGAGGAGGGAGAGACAAATAAATTCAAGTGAGGAAGAGAAGAAGCCATTGATGGAGCTCATTAATGGAGGAGATGGTGGATGGGGGCATTAATGGGGAGAGAAGAGAGGTAGGAAAAGGAAGAAGTAAGTGAGGGAGGTAGAGGAGGGAGAGGGGGAGGAGGGGAGGATGGGAGAAAAAGGTGGCTGCTGCGTGTAGCAGTAGCGCTGTTAGCGCACCGACGCTACTACTAAGACCCATAGCAATAGCGCGTGTCGGTTGCCCAGCGCTACTGCTAATCTGGGCCCACCTTCTGGCCCTGTGCACACATAGTGGTAGCGGTCGGCCAGCGACACGCGCTAATGCTATGGATCTTAGCAGTTCGTTCGTTTTGGCCCACCGCTACTGCTAAGTGGTCCCACTGCCACCCTGAGTAGGTGCAGTAGGTTGAGGGGCAACTCTTTGTGTTTTTGGTCGAGGTGAAGATACCCCGAACAAACCCCTCAAAGGATTGTTTTCCATAGTGACAAGTGACAATAAATTTCAGTACGTAATATAAAATTTCCTTACTGATTTCCACTTACCAAGAGCGCTTCACTCCCCGGCAACGGCGCCAGAAAAGAGTCTTGATGACCCACAAGTATAGGTGATCAATCGTAGTCCTTTCGATAAGGAAGAGTGTAGAACCCAACGAGGAGCAGAAGGAAATGATAAGTGGTTTTCAGCAAGGTAATTTCTGCAAGCACTGAAATTGTTGGTAATTGGTAGTTTGATAGCAAGATAATTCGAACAAGCAAGTAACGGTAACGGTAGATAAAGTGCAGCAAGGTAGCCCAATCCTTTTGTGGAAAAGGACAGGCCAAGACGGACTCTTATAACAAGCAAAGCGTTTTTGAGGACACGCGGGAATTTCATCTAGTCACTTTCATCATGTTGGTTTGATTCGCGTTCGCTACTTTGATAATTTGATATGTGGGTGGACCGGTGCTTGGGTTTTGTTCTTATTTGAACAAGCCTCCCACTTATGATTAACCCCCTGGCAAGCATCCGCAACTACGAGAAAAGTATGAAGATAAAATCTAACCATAGCATTAAACATATGGATCCAAATCAGTCCCTTACGAAATAGCGCATAAACTAGGGTTTAAGCTTCTGTCACTCTAGCAACCCATCATCTAATAACTACTCCACAATGCATTCCCTTAGACTCAAAGATGGTGAAGTTCTATGTAGTCGATGTTCACATGACACCACTAAGGGAATCACAACATACATATCATCAAAATATCAAACACATATCAAATTCACATGATTACTTGCAACATGACTTCTTTTGTGACCTCAAGAACAAAAGTAACTACTCACAAATAATATTCATGATCAAGATCAGAGGGGTATTAAATAACATAATGGATCTGAACATATAATCTTACACCAAATAAACCATATACTAATCAACTACAAGATGTAATCAACACTACTAGTCTCCCACAGGTATCAATCTGAGATTCCGGTACAAAGATTGAACACAAGAGATGAACTAGGGTTTGAGATGAGATGCTGCTGTTGAAGATGTTGATGGAGATCGGCCTCCCAAAGATGAGAGGGTTGTTGGTGATGACGACGGCTTCGATTTCCCCCTCTGAGAGGGAAGTTCCCCTGGCGGAATCGCTCCGCCGGAGGGCAAAAGTGCTCCTGCCCAAGTTCCGCCTCGAGACGGCGGAGCTCCGTCCTGAAAGTCCTCTCCTTATTTTTTTCTAGGTCAAAAGACCTTATGTACCAGAAGATGGGCATCGGAGGTGGGCTGGGCTGGCCACAACCCACCAGTGCGCGCCCTGGTGTCTTGTGGTCACCAAGTGGACCTCCTCCGGTAGTTATTTGCTCCAGTATTTTTTATATATTACAAAATAATTCTCCGTAAATTTTCAGCTCATTTGGAGATGTGCAGAATAGGTATCTCTGACATAGCTTTTTCAGGTTCAGAATTTTAGCTGCCGGTATTCTCCCTCTTTATGTAAACCTTGCATATTATAATAGAAAAGGCATTAGAATTACTCCATAAAGCATTATTATGCATAAAAATATTATAAATAGCAGTAGGAAAACATGATGCAAAATGGACGTATCAGAGCGACCTCTCTTTTATAGGCACAGGAGAAAGAGGCGAACATGCAGCGACGGGAGGTGAAGCAAAAGGGAAGACGAAGCGAACAGGCAGCACCCGAAGAGTGCAAGGTTCGTATTCAACGTCCACTGCAGAAAAACCTTTTAGCTCCCGTGTGACCTTTCGTATACCAGTCGTGCGTGGCAAAAATTTAGACAACGGCTCGGCTCATTCCCGCAACCCGTGGCGCGGCGCGTCATTACGAGGCATGGCGTGGCGGGAGGCGGAGGAGGAGCGTGCGTGTATATCTCTCTTATTCTCATGCTCATACATGTGGGGAAACAACCTCACTTATATGGAAGTCAAACTCCTACTAGGCGAGCAGTATGGGACTAAACTTTAGTCCCACCTCTTGCCTTGCATGAATTGGCTGAGTGGGCCTCTAGGATTTATTAGGAATTCTGAAAATGTTATTGGGTTAGCCCAAAAATAGAGTAAATTCCAGCAGTATCTATACCGGCTCCACCCATAAATAGAAACATATAAAGTGGCTAAAGAATCTGACGTAGCATTGTGTTTAGGCACCGCTATAGATGCACACTAGTGGAGAATCCTAACTCCTTAGGAACGCTTTAGTCCTATCGATTTCAACACTTTCATCCATGTCTTTTGTTAGTTTGTTTTATTTCAGTACTTCTTTGTTCACTGCACCACTTTTCACTCATATTACTATTGTTGTGGATTTCAAACTTACATGCATTGCTACTTGAACCCTACAAGAGACAAAAGGCTGATTCATGTACTCCTCGTAGAATCGATACTCTTATTTCAAAAAAGTTACAACTAAAACTCTGTGCACTTGCAGCCATCACCATGGCAACATTTGACTGGAGTTTACGTTATAAGAAGTTGACTACATGCATCGCTCCGCCACAACATTTGATTTGAGAACACGATGAGAACTACTTTAGCACAGATCTATACAAATAGTGATCCTTCAAGATTGATCTCATAAAATGGTTTGCAAAGCTCAAACATGCACGGAGAAATAAGTTACACATGTTGCACTTAGGTAGTAATGACGCATACTAGACTTATAGTTATACATACAGTAATACTTTAGATGCTCCCTTAGATGTCTGCAAGCGCCATGACAATTCCCATCGGATCCAGAGTGGCGACGACATAGGTGATCCTCGCGATGGTCATGGCCATCTTGTAGAAACCCTGGAACCCGCCCGACGTCCCCATGGGCGCGCGCTGCAGCGTGCCCACCTCCCCTGCTATGGTCGGCGCAGTCAGCTGCCCGTGGCTATGGCGGGCTTGAGCTTCCATTATGCATGCCACGTGCATGTACTCAGGCCCGCCGTTGTGGTAACTGTAGCACAAGAAGCCGCTGCGGCCCTGGCCGTCCTGCCCTTGCCTGCACAGGCTGCAGCTACCACGGGTGGGCGCCTGCCTGCAGAGGTTGAGCACGCCGTCCTCTCCGACGACGTACTCCGGCAGGGAGGCGCACCGCGGGTGGAGATCGAGATTAGCTCCATCGTACAACGTGAAGCCGTGTACAGTCTCTCCGCAGGCGTTACAGAACCTGCCACAGTAACCGGGGACGGCGGGAGGTTGGTGAAGGAAGACGAAGGTGCGGCCCTCGAAGAGAGGATGCGTGAAATGTGTCGTCAGGGGCGCACAGCATACATGAAGGTCGAAGTTGCACGGCTCACACTCACACCGGTACCTCTGCTCGTCGTTGCCGTACTGCTTGCAGCCGTCGCAGTGGAACATAGCACCTCGAGTGGCCAGAAGCCTGAGAGCGTGCCCTGGATGGGCGGGGTGGGTTATCAATAACGGAGCAGTCGCAACCGTCAGCATGGTTACCGTGTGTACTATACTTTAGTGTCTTTGCCTCCAAAAGAAACTAATGAGACACGATCTGCCTTGAAGAACGAACAAAGAGACCAACCTGTACTTATAGAGGTAAAATGTTTTGGCAAGAGTGGCAGGTTGAGTACGACTTGACACGTTCCAAGTCGTCGTCTTCTCTTTTTTACGCGGGGCTGGAGGACACGTTCCAAGTTACTTATGGCCTTGTTTGTTTCAGTTTTGGGAGCAATTTTTGGACAGGAAAAAACTGAAATTGAAACAAACAGCTATTTTAAAACAGTTTTGGAACCACAACCCAAAACTGTTTCGGGCTATTTTCAGTGTAACAGCCCGAAGCACGTCTCGGGGTACTTCACAGCCAAAGCTGTTTCCCTAGCCCCTCTGCTTTTGGCGTTTGGTCGTAATTATGTCATAAATGTCGCCGCAGGCACGACCTATCTCTCCCTTCGCCCCTCCTCCTGAAACATAGCGTTTTCACCAGCCCACAGTCGTTTCCACAGCTATATTGCCAAACAGCTAACCTTCACTGCAGTTGTTTCCTCAGCACAGCAGTTTTGCCAGCACAACAAGTTCACAGCTGAATCTGTCGAAACTGAAGCCCAAACAAACACAGCCTATATCCTCCAGTATGAAACGTCTTAATCAAGGTATGGTTTTTTTTTAAACATCAGTACAGACACAAGCGCTCATATATACGCGCATACACGCACCCCTATGAACGCACACACGCACACCCTACCCCTATGAGCACCTCCGAAAGACTGAGCCGGCGTATCATCTTGATATTTACGAAGTCACCGTAGGCGCCTAGTCGTCGACGGGAACGTCTCCTCTCACTGAATGCGCATCCCCGGAAATCCTGAAATAAATCCAGAAATAAATGCGAGCACCAGGATTTGAACCCTGGTGGGCTGGGAATACCGCAGTCTCTCTAACCATCCAACCACAGGTTGGTTCGCAATTAAGGTATGGTATTAACATTATTAGTATATATATCAAAATAAAGAAAAAAGACTAAGTACGGATCCGACAAGGTACTATGTACGGGTAATAGTGAAAGGGTACGGGGACTCTTCTCCAAACCACTCAAGACTCAACGCTCCACGGAGATCCAGACGAGGCAAACAGAAAAGTCCCACGCAGCTTGACGTTCCAACGTACTAGGTACGGGGTAATAGTGAAAGGGTACGGTTGTGTTTAGCCATTCAGGTCTACAGATTGAGTCTCCGACAGCTGGTACCTTTCCCTGTCCTGGGTCAAGTCGTCAAGTCGTCTACGTAGACTGAATTGTATGTGTGAATCTTTGATGCCTTGTCAACGGAATATTAACACACAAAGTGCCGACACTGTATTGTACATCCCAACCTCCCATCGCAGGTTAATTTTTCTGCGAAAAAAGCCAAAGGCTATATGTTAAGTAGTACAAACCTTAAAAATAGCTTTATAGAAATTTAAAAAATACTACATCTAAATCCTTTAGGGTGCCGAAGTCTTCTTCCTCTTGGCGGCGCACCGCGAGAAAAACTCGTTTGCGGCCTCTGCAGTCTGCACCTCCGTCTCAGTGGAGCAAACTTGTTGAAACCTATGTGCATGTAATAGCAGCGGCAGGTTACTGTTCTCCGACTTTGTCTGGTTGGCATTGGGGCGTTGTACATGCCCTCTCCCTCTTTTCCTTCTCTAGGGTTATGGTTTGCTACACATGTCACGACCGCTGGCCTCTTCTGGTCTACATCAATAGCGAGAACACTAACGCATCTTCAAGTTATACCAATTATAATAGGATGATATATGTGGACTATAAAAATCACACATCATATTTGTGTTGTCTTGGAAGAGCGGTGAAAAAGAAGGGAAAGGAAATGTGGTATAGTTCTATAAAACATGGGCTCCAACAAGCTTAATTAGATAATTAGAGCCAGATATCTCAAGTATTAATGGTATAATATATGAGAAACATTTCCCATCTGTAGGCTGATAGGACGCCAGCGTCAGACTAGTAGACAGTCGTCGATTTAATTGAGATCGGACGGTCACATATTGTGCTCCATATATGTTAGAAAAGAAAGAAATCACTCGGGCAGGAACTAAGAGCATCTCCAATAAAAAATGTAAAACAAAAGGTGTAAAATTTTACATCTCCAAAAAATGATTTTTGCATCTCAAAACAGGGCCAACTCCACCAAATAATGCAAAACAGAGATGTAAAAGTGCAACTTCATTAGAAGATGCAAACCAGATATGTAAAACCGGCCGCCGGCTGCGTGGCTGCTGTTCAGCTGTTGTACAACCGTTGTTCAGCTGTTGTACAGCCGCAAAAATTGAAATAAAACATCCGGAAAATAACTTAAAATTTTTACAAGTCCACGATATCAAATTATTACATAATTCATCAAATCCACAAGATCAAATGCAACACACATACAACATAGTTTTGCACAATACAACAAACAAATAATGAAACTAGGCGACTCTTTCGCCATGCCATTTTCAATACTACTCCATCAAATCCTTCTGAAGTTGATCGTGTGCATCGAAGTCTCTAATTTCATTGTACACCTTCATGAAGCGTTTGATTCGCTCCTCTCCCCTCATCGGCATAACGTACGCCCATCAAGTGATAGAAGGTGTAATCTAAATCCTGTCGACGCTCATTTTCAATGATCATATTATGCACTGTTAGGAGAGAGAGAGAGGGATTGTTGCGGAATATAATGGATGTATTATTGAGCCTCGAGGGCGAGTATATATTGAGTACAAGACTTGGAGGGCAAGAAGCCTCTCCTGGAGATAAGGTAGGAGAAGGATTACAAATCCTAGACTACCAAATATAAGTAACCCAAATATATCTCTAACATCCCCCCGCAATCGTAGCGGTAGCGTCGCAGACAACAGGAGCGTCGCGGACGGTCAGACTGGAGAGAATAGCAGCCGACGGGCTAACATCCCCCCGCAGTCGTAGCGGGAGCGTCGTGGACGGTGTCGTGTCGCGGACGCGTTGACTGTAGAGGAAGCCGACGAGTTGCTCAAGCGGATGATAGCCCTTTGTGCCGATGTCGAGGTAGTCAAGAGCGTAGGGTGCTGTAGCCGTGGTCGAGGTAGTCGTGCGAAGAACGTCGTGGTCGGTGTCGAGTCGGGGTAGCCGGTGTCGAGGGAGTCGCCGTGGAGCCGCGGGCGCAAGGAGGCACCGAGTTAGTCATGGTCGTAGTGGTGTCGAAGAAGTGGTGCACCAGGAAGGAGAATGGTGTTGACGACGTGTCGCGCCAGGTTTGCCAAGCCCGGGAACACATCATGGACGAAGGCACGCATCGGTGTTGCAAGCTTCGGGCATGCGTAGACGGACGAAGTCGAAGTTGACGAAGCGCCGCACCAGGCTTGCCAGGCCCGGGGACACGTCGTGGACGAAGGCACGCATCGGTGTTGCCAGCACCGGGCATGCGTAGACGAGGGACCTGCACGAGCTGTACGCCATGTCGGAGAAGTCGGAGGGGCCAGCAAAGAAGGACTCGAGACAGTTGCGGCGCCAATCGACGCAGTGCCGATGTCGCTTGCGGTTGTCGGAGTAGACGAAGTGGTCGGGGTAGATGACGGCGATGCTGGCGACGGGCTGGTGCTTGGACGAAGACAAAGTGGGTGGACGGGCGGCGGTGGCGGCTAAGGGGGTAGCGGCGGCGGCGGCCAAAGAAGAGCGGCGGCGGCGGCCTGACGGCGGCGGCTAGGTTAGGAGCGCGGCGGCGGTGCTCGAAGTAGGCGAGAAACCCGACAGCGTGACGAAGACCGGCGTGGACGGTGGCGTTCCGCGCCAAGGGAGGCGGCGCGATGCATACCATGGGAAGTCGACACGTGCGGACGGCGGAGTGGACCGCGGGCCGCGACGCTACGGCCCGAAGGGGCGACGCATCGGCGGCTGGCAGGTCAGGGCAACGGCGGGGACCGTGTTCCGCAGCGCTACAGCCCGAAGAGACGGTGTAGCGGCGGCTCGCAGGTCGGTGCAACCGCGGGGACGGCCTCGGGGCGGCGGCAGGGACCGCGTATCGCGGCACTACGGCCCGAAGGGGTGACGCAGCGGCGACGCGCGAGTCGATGCAGCCGCGAGGAGAACCACGGGGCGGTGGCACTAAGGCCCGACGGGGCGACGCAGTGGCAGCCCGATGCTCAATCGGTGGAGGGGGCGCGCTGAACTCGGGGTCAATCTTCACAGAACCTGCGGAGGCGCGCGCAACCGACTAGCTAGGTTGGTCGCACGGCGCGGATGAAGTGGAACGAAGGATAGGTGATCAATCTGGCCGGTCGCGAGATCGAGGACACTGCTCGGTGTGATTATTACGGTCGGACGCGGCAAGGCGAGCGGCCGCCATACCCAGCGGCGGACTGTCGTAGCAGGAGCGTGCTACCGGCCTGGACACGTATTGTACATGTGTTGGGGAACGTTGCATGGAAAACAAAAAATTTCTACGCACACGCAATGATCTATCCATGGAGATGCATAGCAACGAGGGGGAGAGTGTGTCTACGTACCCTCGTAGACCATAAGCGGAAGTGTTTCACAACGCGGTTGATGTAGTCGAACTTCTTCGCGTTTCCACCGATCAAGTACCGAACGCACGGCACCTCCGTGCTCTGCACACATTCAGTTCGGTGATGTCCCTCGCCTTCTTGATCCAGCAAGACGTCGAGGTAGTAGATGAGTTCCGTCAGCACGACGGCGTGGTGACGGTGATGGTGAAGTGATCTCCGCAAGGCTTCGCCCAAGCACTACGAAAATATGACCGAGGGATGGAACTGTGGAGGGGGGCGCCGCACACGGCTAAGACAATGTTGTGTCTCTTTGGGGCGCCCCCTCTCCTCTATTTATATATGTGTAGGGGCTTGCAGTAGAATGAATAGTGTCACATGAACAGTAACCATGAATAGTACACACGTGGATTTGGACTCCAAAGTCCAATCCTATTCCTACTAGGACTCTCCCTTTTTCCTTCCCTAGCTGCGTGGGCTTTTGAGGACTTGGTGCGCCTGGCCCAATAAGGTCAGGGCGCCTCCCTTTAGCCCATGCCAGCCCTTGGAACATGGTGGACCCACTTGTGGACTTCCGGAATCCTCCGGAACCTTCTGGAAGCTTCCCGATACAATACCGAAAAAAACTACATCTTTTTCCGGAACCCAAAATATGGCTTCCCATGTATAAATCTTTACCTCTCAACCATTCCGAGACTCCTCGTGATGTCCGGGATCTCATTCGGGACTCCGAACAACATTCGGTTACCAATTCACATAACTCATATAACACTATATCGTCAACGAACGTTAAGCGTGCGGACCCTACGGGTTCGAGAACTATGTAGACATGACCGAGACACCTCTCCGGTCAATAACCAATAGCGGAACCTAGATGCCCATATTGGCTCCGACATATTCTACGAAGATCTTTATCGGTCGAACCGTTATGACAACATACGTAATTCCCTTTGTCCATCGGTATGTTACTTGCCCGAGATTCGATCGTCAGTATCTTCATACCTAGTTCAATCTTGTTACCGGCAAGTCTCTTTACTCGTTCCGTAATACATCACCTCGTGACCAACTCCTTAGTCGTTTGCTTGCAAGCTTATGATGTGTATTATCGAGAGGGCCCAGAGATACCTCTCCGAAACTCGGAGTGACAAATCCTAATCTCGATCTATGCCAACTCAACAAATACCTTTGGAGATACCTATAGAGCATCTTTATAATCACCCAGTTACGTTGTGACGTTTGATAGCACACAAGGCACTCCTCCGGTATCCGGGAGTTGCATAATCTCATAGTCGAAGGAATATGTATTTGACATGCAGAAAGCAATAGCAATAAAACTGAACGATCATTATGCTAAGCTAACGGATGGGTCTTGTCCATCACATCATTCTCCTAATGATGTGATCCCATTATCAAATGACAACTCATGTCCACGGTTAGAAAACCATAACCATCTTTGATCAACGAGCTAGTCAAGTAGAGGCCCACTAGGGACACGGTGTTTGTTTATGTATTCACACATGTATTTAGATTTCCGATCAATACAATTATAGCATGAATAATAAACCTTTATCATGGATAAGGAAATATAAAATAACAACTTTATTATTGTCTCTAGGGCATATTTCCTTCAGTCTCCCACTTGCACTAGAGTCAATAATCTAGTTCACATCGCCATGTGATTAACACCCATAGTTCACATCGTCATGTGACCAATACCCAAAGAGTTTACTAGAGTCAATAACCTAGTTCACATCGCCATGTGATTAACACCCAAAGAGTACTAAGGTGTGATCATGTTTTGCTTGTGTGAGAAGTTTAGTCAACGGGTCTGCCACATTCAGATCCGTATGTATTTTGCAAATTTCTATGTCTACAATGCTCTGCATGGAGCTACTCTAGCTGATTGCTCCCACTTTCAATATGTATCCAGATTGAGACTCAGAGTCATCCGGATCGGTGTTAGAGCTTGCATCGACGTAACCCTTTACGACGAACTCTTTATCACATCCATAACCAAGAAACATTTCCTTAGTACTCTTAGGTACCTAAGGATAACTTTGACCGCTGTCCAGTGATCTACTCCTGGATCACTATTGTACTCCCTTGCAAAACTTATGGCAAGGTACACAACATGTCTGGTACACAGCATGGCATACTTTATAGAACCTATGGCTGAGGCATAGGGAATGACTTTCATTCTCTCTCTATCTTCTGCCGTGGTCGAGATTTGAGTCTTACTCAACTTCATACCTTACAATACAGGCAAGAACTCCTTCTTTGACTGATCCATTTTGAACTCCTTCAAAAATCTTGTCAAGGTATGTACTCATTGAAAGTCTTATCAAGCGTCTCGATCTATCCCTATAGATCTTAATGCTCAATACGTAAGTAGCTTCACCGAGGTTTTCATTGAAAAACTCTTATTCAAGTATCCTTTTATGCTATCCCAAAATTCCATATCATTTCCAATAATATGTCATCCACATATAATATCAAAAATGCTACAGAGCTCCCACTCACTTTCTTATAAATACAGGCTTCACCGTAAGTCTGTATAAAACCATATGCTTTGATCACCTCATCAAAGCGTATATTCCAACTCCGAGATGCTTGCACCAGTCCATAGATGGATCGCTGGAGCTTGCACACTTTGTTAGCACCTTTAGGATAGACAAAATCTTATGGTTGCATCATATACAACTCTTCTTTAAGAAATCCATTAAGGAATGCAGTTTTGACGTCCATTTGCCAGATTTCATAATCATAAAATGTGGCAATTGCTAACATGATTCGGACGGACTTAAGCATCGCTATGGGTGAGAAAGTCTCATCGTAGTCAACCCCTTGAACTTGTCGAAAACCTTTTGCGACAAGTCGAGCTTTGTAGATAGTGACATTACTATCAGCGTCAGTCTTCTTCTTGAAGATCCATTTATTCTCTATGGCTTACCGATCATCAGGCAAATCCATCAAAGTCATACATGGATCCTATCTAAGATTTCATGGCCTCAAGCCATCTGTCGGAATCTGGGCTCATCATAGCTTCTTCATAGTTCGTAGGTTCGCCTTGGTCTAATAACATGACTTCCAGGACAGGATTACCGTACCACTCTGGTGCGGAATGTGTTCTGGTTGACCTACGAGGTTCAGTAGCAACTTGATCCGAAGTTTCATGATCATCATCATTAGCTTCCTCTCTAGTTGGTGTAGGCATCATGGGAACGGTTTTCTCTGATGTGCTACTTTCCAATTCAAGAGAAGGTACAATTACTTTATCAAGTTCTACTTTCCTCCCACTCACTTCTTTCGAGAGAGACTCCTTCTCTAAAAAGGTTCCATTCTTGGCAACAAAGATCTTGCCTTTGGATCTGTGCTAGAAGGTGTACCCAATTGTTTCCTTAGGGTATCCTATGAAGACGCACTTCTCCGATTTGGGTTTGAGCTTATCAGGCTGAAGCCTTTTGACATAAGTGTCGCAACCCCAAACTTTAAGAAACGACAGCTTAGGTTTCTTGCCAAACCATAGTTCATACGGTGTCGTCTCAACGGATTTAGACGGTGCCCTATTTAACATGAATGCAGCTGTCTCTAATGCATAACCCCAAAACGATAGTAGTAAATCGGTAAGAGACATCATAGATCGTACCATATCTAATAAAGTACGGTTACGACGTTCGGACACACCATTACGCTGTGGTGTTCCAGGTGGCGTGAGTTGTGAAACTATTCGACATTGTTTTAAATGAAGGCCAAACTTGTAACTCAAATATTCGCCTCTACGATCAGATCGTAGAAACTTTATTTTCTTGTTACGATGATTCTCCACTTCACTCTGAAATTCTTTGAACTTTTCAAATGTTTCAGATTTGTGTTTCATTAAGTAGATATACCCATATCTGCTCAAATCATCTGTGAAGGTCAGAAAATAATGATACCCGCCGCGTGCTTCAACACTCATCGGCCCGCATACATCGGTATGTATTATTTCCAATAAGTCATTAGCTCGCTCCATTGTTTCGGAGAATGGAGTTTTAGTCATCTTGCCCATGAGGCATGGTTCGCAAGTATCAAATGATTCATAATCAAGTGATTTCAAAAGCCCATCTGCATGGAGTTTCTTCATGCGCTTTACACCAATATGACCTAAACGGCAGTGCCACAAATATGTTGCACTATCATTATCAACTTTGCATCTTTTGGCATCAATATTATGAATATGTGTATCACTACGATCGAGATTCAATAAACCATTTACATTGGGTGTATGACCATAGAATTTTTTATTCATGTAAACAGAACAACAATTATTCTCTGACTTAAATGAATAACCTTATCGCAATAAACATGATCCAATCATATTCATGCTCAACGCAAACACCAAATAATATTTATTTATTTAGGTCCAACACTAATCCCGAAAGTAGAGGGAGTGTGCGATGGTGATCTTATCAACCATGGAATCACTTCCAACACACATCGTCACCTCGTCATTAACTAGTCTCTGTTCATTTTGCAACTCCTGTTTCGAGTTACTAATCTTAGCAACTGAACCGGTATCAAATACCCAGGGGCTACTATGAACACTAGTAAAATACACATCAATAACACGTATATCAAATATACCTTTGTTCACTTTGCCATCATTCTTATCCGCCAAGTATTTGGGGCAGTTCCACTTCCAGTGACCATTTCCTTCGCAGTAGAAGCACTCAGTTTCAGGCTTGGGTCTAACTTTGGGTTTCTTCATGGGAGCGGCAACTTGCTTGCCATTCTTCTTGAAGTTCCCTTTCTTTCCCTTGCCCTTTTTCTTAAAACTAGTGGTCTTGTTAACCATCAACACTTGATGCTCTTTCTTGATTTCTACCTTCGCCGATTTCAACATCGCGAAGAGCTCGGGAATCGTTTTCGTCATCCCTTGCATATTATAGTTCATCACGAAGTTCTAGTAGCTGATATGTCTCCAACGTATCTATAATTTTTTATTGTTCCATGCTATTATATTATCTGTTTTGGATGTTTTATATGCATTAATATGCTATTTTATATTATTTTTGGGACTAACCTATTAACCTAGAGCCCAATGTCAGTTCCTGTTTTTTCCCTGTTTTTGAGTTTCGTAGAAAAGGAATACCAAACGGAGTCCAAACGGAATAAAACTTTCGCGATGATCTTTCTTGGACCAAAAGGAAACCAGAGGACTTGGAGTGCAAGTCAGAGAAGCCACGAGGTGGCCACAAGGACGGAAGGTGCGCCCAGGGGGGTAGGGCACGCCCCCCACCCTTGTGGGCCCCTCGTGCGTCTCCTGACCTAATTCTTTCACCTATATATACTCTTATATGCCCAAACTACCAGAGGCATCCACAAAAAGACTTTTCCACCGCCGCAACCTTCTGTACCCGTGAGATCCCATCTAGGGGCCTTTTCCGACGTCCTGCCAGAGGGGGATTCGATCACGGAGGGCTTCTACATCAACACCATTGCCCTTCCGATGAAGCGTGAGTAGTTTGCCTCAGACCTACGGGTCCATAGCTAGTAGCTAGATGGCTTCTTCTCTCTCTTTGATTCTCAATACCACGTTCTCCTCGATGTTCTTGGAGATCTATTCGATGTAATACTTTTTTGCGGTGTGTTTGCCGAGATCCGATGAATTGTGGATTTATGATCAGCCTATCTATGAATATTATTTGAATCTTCTCTGAATTCTTTTATGCATGATTTGATATCTTTGCAAGTCTCTTCGAACTATCGATTTGGTTTGGCCAACTAGATTGGTTTTTCTTGCAATGGGAGAAGTGCTTAGCTTTGGGTTCAATCTTGCGGTGTCCTTTCCCAGTGACAGTAGGGGCAGCAAGGCACGTATTGTATTGTTGCCATCGAGGATAAAAAGATGGGGTTTTCATCAGATTTCTTGAGTTAATTCCTCTACATCATGTCATCTTTCTTAATGCGTTACTCTGTTCTTCATGAACTTAATACTCTAGATGCAGGCAGGAGTCGGTCGATGTGTGGAGTAATAGTAGTAGATACAGAATCGTTTCGGTCTACTTGACACAGACATGATGCCTATATTCATGATCATTGCCTTAGATATTGTCATAACTTTGCGCTTTTCTATCAATTGCTCGGCAGTAATTTGTTCACCCACCGTATTATTTTCTATCTTGGGAGAAGCCTCTAGTGAAACCTATGGCCCCCGGGTCTATTTTCCATCATACAATCTTTTTACTTTCCAATCTACGAGTTTCTGATTTACTATTTGCAATCTTTTACTTTCCAATCTATAAAACAAAAATACCAAAAAAAAAATTTACTTTACCGTTTATCTATCTCTATCAGATCTCACTTTGGCGAGTAACCGAGAAGGGATTGACAACCCCTTATCGCGTTGGGTGCAACTTTGGTGTTTATTTGTGCAGGTATTCGGTGACTTGCGTGTTGTCTCCTACTGAATTGATACCTTGGTTCTCAAAACTGAGGGAAATACTTACTCTACTTTGCTGCATTACCCTTTCCTCTTCAAGGGAAAAACCAACGCAAGCTCAAGAAGTAGCAGGAAGATTTTCTGGCGCCGTTGCTGGGGAGATCTACACCAAGTCAAGACATACCAAGTACCCATCATAAACTCTCATCTCTCGCATTACATTATTCGCCATTTGCCTCTCATTTTTCTCTCCCCCACTTCTAAAACGATTTTCGAAAAGATTTGCCTTTTTATTCGCCCTTCTTCTGTTCGATCTTTTGTTTGCTTGTGTTACCATGTGCCTTCTTTTTGCTTGCATCTTCGCTTGCTAAAAGTTTATGGATCCTCATCCACTTGCTAATCTTTTTAAGAGATCCAATTTTGATGAACCAATTGCTAGTGAGTTTTTTGCACTAGATTATCTTTATGAAGTTTTGCTTGAAATTCGTGAATCTGAAAATTGTGAAATTTATGAAGTGATTCATGATAGCTCCTTGAATAAAAAACATGATTACAATGGTTCTACTATAAATTCTATTAATGCCAGTTGTTCTAATGATATGCAAAACCCTAAGCTTGGGGATGCTAGTTTTGCTAGGTCCACTACTTGTTGCAATGATCATGATTGGGGTGATTTTTCTTATGATCTTGAAAATTTATTTAAGCCCCATGATGAATATGAGATTGATAATAATATTTGCATGTCAACTTTAGATCCCACATATTTGGAGAATGTTCAATCTTATGAAATTTTTGATAAAAGTGGGTTTGGAGAGGTCATGACTTTAGTTAATGTTAATCCCACTATTTTGGAAGAGTGTCAACTTCGCATGCATGTGGATCGTGTTGAGAATATGTTATGTGATAGCTATTTTGTTGAATTTGTTTATGATCCTACATGTAATTATTATGAGAGAGGAAAATATGGTTGTAGAAATTTTCATGTTACTAAATTACCTCTCTTCATGTTGAGATTGCTATCGTCTCTTTCTTCTTCCTTACATATGCTAGTTTTTGCTTACCTTGATAATTTGTTTGCTTATAAAATGCCTATGCATAGGAAGTATGTTAGACTTAGATGTGTTTTGTCACGTGTTTTATGATGCTCTCTTTGTGCTTCAATTCTTCTCTTTTATGATGCTTTCTTTGTGCTCATGATGCCACTCTTGGGGAACGTTGCATGGCAAACAAAAAAATTCTACGCACACGCAATGATCTATCCATGGAGATGCATAGAAACGAGGGGGAGAGTGTGTCTACGTACCCTCGTAGACCGTAAGCGAAAGCGTTTCACAACACGGTTGATGTAGTCAAACTTCTTCGCGTTTCCACCGATCAAGTACCGAACGCACGGCACCTCCGCGTTCTGCACACGTTCAGCTCGGTGACGTCCCTCGCCTTCTTGATCCAGCAAGACGTCGAGGTAGTAGATGAGTTCCGTCAGCACGACGGCGTGGTGACGGTGATGGTGAAGTGATCTCCGCAGGGCTTCGCCCAAGCACTATGAAAATATGACCGAGGGACGGAACTGTGGAGGGGGGCGCCGCACATGGCTAAGACAATGTTGTGTCTCTTTGGGGCGCCCCCTCTCCTCTATTTACATACGTGTAGGGGCTTGGAGTAGAAGGAATATTGCCACATGAACAGTAACCATGAATAGTACACACGTGGACTTGGACTCCAAAGTCCAATCCTATTCCTACTAGGACTCTCCATTTTTCCTTCCCTAGCTGCGTGGGCTTTTGAGGACTTGGTGCGCCAGGCCCAATAAGGCCAGGGCACCTCTCCTTAGCCCATGCCAGCCCTTGGGACATGGTGGACCCACTTGTGGACTTTCGGACCCCTCCGGAATCCTCCGGAACCTTCTGGAAGCTTCCCGGTACAATACCGAAAAAAACTGCACCTTTTTCCGGAACCCAAAATATGACTTCCCATATATAAATCTTTACCTCTCAACCATTCCGAGACTCCTCGTGACGTCCGGGATCTCAACCGGAACTCCGAACAACATTCGGTTACCAATTCACATAACTCATATAACACTATATCGTCAACGAACGTTTAGCGTGCGGACCGTACGGGTTCGAAAACTATGTAGACATGACCGAGACACCTCTCCAGTCAATAACCAATAGCGAAACCTGGATGCCCATATTGGCTCCTACATATTCTACGAAGATCTTTATCGGTCGAACCGTTATGACAACATACGTAATTCCCTTTGTCTATCGGTATGTTACTTGCCCGAGATTCGATCGTCGGTATCTTCATACCTAGTTCAATCTCGTTACCGGCAAGTCTCTTTACTCATTCCGTAATACATCACCTCGTGACCAACTCCTTAGTCGTTTGCTTGCAAGCTTATGATGTGTATTACCGAGAGGGCCCAGAGATACCTCTCCGAAACTCGGAGTGACAAATCCTAATCTCGATCTATGCCAACTCAACAAATACCTTTGGAGATACCTGTAGAGCATCTTTATAATCACCCAGTTACGTTGTGACGTTTGATAGCACACAACGCACTCCTCCGGTATCCGGGAGTTGCATAATCTCATAGTCGAAGGAATATGTATTTGACATGAAGAAAGCAATAGCAATAAAACTGAACGATCATTATGCTAAGCTAACGGATGGGTCTTGTCCATCACATCATTCTCCTAATGATGTGATCCCATTATCAAATGACAACTCATGTCCATGGTTAGGAAACCATAACCATCTTTGATCAATGAGCTAGTCAAGTAGAGGCTCACTAGGGACACGGTGTTTGCTTATGTATTCACACATGTATTTAGGTTTCCGATCAATACAATTATAGCATGAATAATAAACCTTTATCATGAATAAGGAAATATAAAATAACAATTTTATTATTGCCTCTAGGACATATTTCCTTCAACATGAAGGCTGATTGGAATACAACCATATGAGCACCATGCCCACATGGCGCAACGTGCAGCCAAGCCTTGTACGGACGTGTGGTCCAGGGCAAGCAGCCGGCAACACCAGCGCCAACCACACCCGCGTGCCACGTGGTACGGGACGACCGGGGCAGCACATGCGCTGCCGTCGTACGTAACCTGCTACAAGCAAGAAGCTGGGCCGGCCGAGCTGTGGATGGAGGCGGGGTTGATGCAGAATTCTCGATCGGATCATGGCGACGACAACAGGCACATAGCAATGGGTGGACGGACACGCGGACGGTAGCCGTGAGGGGCCGCCGCATCGCGCAAGGCCGCCGAGTCGGAGAAGTGGCCATGTGTCGCGCCGGTGTTGAAGTAGAGGTGCGAGGGTCGACGGCGACGGCGGGCGACGCAAACCGATCAAGCATAGATCGGAAAACCAAAAAGAAAAATGCCGATCAAGATGACCAGCGGGAGAGAGGAAAACCCGGAGCAAGGGCTCGGGAAAAAGACTCTCTAGGGCAGCCGGTCAACACGACCGGCGGACGAACCCTAGGTACGGGCGGCGCGGCCCCCGGCGGCGGTCATGGAGGCCGACCGCCACAGGGGCAGCACGCGGCGGCTAGGGTTTGGACCGCTTAGGCTGATACCATGTTAGAAGAGAGAGAGAGGGATTGTTGCGGAATATGATGAATGTATTATTGAGCCTCGAGGGCGAGTATATATTGAGTACAAGACTTGGAGGGCAAGAAGCCTCTCCTGGAGATAAGGTAGGAGAAGGATTACAAATCCTAGACTACCAAATACAAGTAACCCAAATATATCGCTAACATGCACGATCATGCAAGCAGCCATGATATACCAAAGGGTTTTTTGATCCCTGAATCTAGATGGTCCTCACACAATAGCAAATTGGGATTGCAAATTCCCAAAAGCCCTCTCAACATCTTTTCAAGCCGCCGCTTGTGCGTTGTGGAAGAGGAGTCACACGAGCTCATCTACAATGCGGAAAATCACCGTCAAACCAACTCTCCAACCCCAATAAAAAAACGTCAAGTTTCATCTTCTTTTTTTACCTTGGGGAATTTCGTCGAACACCTTGCTTGCGGGGTGGACGAAATCGGACGGCTGCGGGTTAAGGCAGCCGTTCGGCGGCGGCGAGTGCGGGCGGCGACGACGGCTCGGCAGAGGAGATGGCCACAGCTCGGCAGAGAAGAAGGCGGGAGCTCGACACTGCGGCGGCCGGCTTCGCACGGCCGGAAGAATGGCCGAGACGGGCGGCCGTCGGGCCGGCGGCATGGCGGGCCTCCCCTACCTCCGGCGGGGGGTCTTGGCTAAGAAGAAACCTAGCCCATCCACGACCTCGTTGTGGAAGGCATTTGGCCAGCCGGACCGCCGGAGATGCTTCGATTTGAAGCGGAGGCCGAAAGGGAATCTGCGGCTGCGGGCGTTGGCCCGATGAGGCAGGCGGCGGGGGACAGGGGGGCGAACTCGCGGCGGTCTCGGCGGCCGTTGGGCGGGCGGCGGCGGTGTTGATTTTGTGCGAATTCAGCCGGCGGCTAAGTTTGGCGGGTGATCGCGCGGAAGGGAACGAAAGGCGGTTGGGCGATTGGCGCGCGGCTGCCCATTTTAGATCTCCAGTCGGCGGAGATGCAAATTTACACAGCAAGTGTTGTATTTTACATCTTCGAGTGAAGTTGTAAGTTTTTTTTGCATCTACATTATTTATTGGAGAGGTGTTTTTGCGCCTCGGAGATGCGAAAGGTAGTTATTTTTTTATATACATCTTGTACTGAAGATGCTCTAACTACCCGCAAATCCTGCACGTAACCTCTCCCTAATAAATCTCTATATCCCTCCCGATTTCCCTCGCCGCCAATTCACGCACCTCCCACATCCACTTCTCCCCCGGCCTTGCATGCACGTGCCTTGTCCTCTCATCTTCGTCGAGCAGCACTGCAGCACGACCACTTCACTGGCCATTTCCGTCCCATCCACCGAGCCGGAGCGCCATCCTTCCGTACGGCCTGTGGTTGCCTAACCATGCAGCCCGGAGGATCAACAACAGATGCAGGGAGGATCAGAAGCCAGAATCAGCCCACGTCCCTTTTGGATGTTCTTTTTTCCCAAGTTTGTTGCGTCCATGCAGATACTATTCTGATATTGTATGAGTATATATGCCTCCAAATTTCCATGCTTGGTACGTATTATATTTGTGCTTCTTCCCGACATACAATTCGTCTCATACGTACATAGCTGTAGTTCTTCACCGTGTATAGTTTCCTTCATATGTTTCACACATGCGCTTCTACACCGTTTCTAGCTTGCTTCATTTGCATGCTTCGTAATGTTTTGTAGGCGTTGTGTTTGAATTCAATTCAAACTACTCATTTTTTTAGTTTCTGCAGGGTCGACAGCAGCGGAAGAACATGCCTTGCCGATAGTGAGCATAACACGATGATCAATACTAGGCACAGTCCGCAATGTTAGATCAGTTTGGAAGCAAATAGCATGGCACACACTCGGTGGCCACAGGTCAAGATCGTTGGCCCCTCAATGGCGTCGACGCTCGCCGGCATAGACACACGCAGATTTGTGGGAGAAATGAAGTTCGTCAAGCTCGGACATGGTTGGATGGAGCATAGCGGGGAACCATAGACCTATCCCTCCGATGAGTCCTTCCGTCCTCCGTCGCCGCCCCCCCCCCCCCCCCCCCCCCCCCCCCCCACCCCCCAGCTCCCCGCCCCACTCCCCCCCCCCCCCCCCCCCCACCCCCCCCCCCCCCCCCCCCCCCCGTCTCTTTTCTACCGAGGGGCTCCAACCCTAGTCGCCGGGTCACCGCTCCTTCATCTCCCTCCCCTCCGCCGCCGCTGGTGGTCGGCGCCGGGCATAGCCTGTGCGTGCGATGGCGGCGGCGGAGGCACTCCTCCCTCTCGCGGGTCATTGGGTGACGCGGGGCGCCCTGGCTCGAGGGTGTGACTCCGATCTGGACTGCAGCGGCACCGATCTGGTTCATGATGGCCCAGATCTGGACTACGGCAGTGTGGCGGCCGGCCGGCGTCCTAATGGCGGCTGTGGTGGCAGTGTTGGCGACGACGGCAGAGGCGGCGCGGGCTGCGGGCCCGGCAGCCTGCCCTGTTCGGGCGGCGGCGGCGCTGCGGTCGGCGGCGGCGGTGATGCGCCATCTGCCTTTGGATCAGCGGCGGCGGCATGGAGAGTCTGGTGGTCGTGTCGGCGGCACCTCCAGTTAGATCTGTTCTGACCAGTGCAACCGGCGGTGGTGGTCATCTCTTCCGTCAGAGGTGGCCGGCCTGCGGCTGGGTGGTCGGATCTCGAGATTCGTCATCTAGTCCTGGCTACGTGTCGGGGAGACATAATTGCCGGTGAAAACCGAGCCGTTGACGGGCGACGGCGGTGTTTTGCGCCGTTACCTTGATGAAGGCATCATCGTGTAACTGTTGTCGACCCACTCGTGCTGCTTCGGAGAAAACCCTAGGATCTGGTCTTCCAGATGGGATGATGGCGGTACTAAGGTGTCGTTTCTCTCTAGGGAGCATCTTTTGTGGAGCAGCGCTGGAAGATAGAGGCAGGTGGTGGAGCGGCTTCGTCTTGCACGGAGCTTCGGTGGAGCTGTCAAGTCATGCCTGGCCGACAGGTGCTACGCTGAGTCATGCCTGGTTGGTAGGTGCTACGCACGACGAATCTTCCAGACTCTTCGCATCTGGACGGACGAGCGTAGGGCGGTGGCACCGTTGGGCGTCGTGGTGGCATCGACGGATGTCCGGACTGGCAAGGAAGATGCGGATCTCTCTCCTGAAGATGGGTCAGTGGTCCGATGATGATGACGGCTTCTAAAACGTATGCATGTGGTGTGCGCTTTAGGTAGGCTGCACCGGTTGTTGGTCTCAATACGTTATGTGGATGGATCGACGATGACACCGGTTTAGATATGGGGAGTGAGAGCACTCCACATTATCGAGTTTGTAGGTGTGAGTGGTGGCTTCAGGTGCATTGATGTATGTTCTTGTGAGACCTTTGTGGAATAATTAATAAAGATGGTTGCATGCATCGATTGATGCAGAGGCCGGGGGTTTAACCTTATTTTCTAAAAAAAAGAAGTATGATTTGTGTTTGGAAGCATTACTTCCACATGATTACTTTCATCATTCATTGTGCGTCCACGTGATTTATTTGCAAAGCAAATTTTTGCTTTATATAATAAGTTTGTATCAATTGCAATTTTATTACTTTCATCATTCAATGTCACCATCCCCTCCCCCCGAACGATCGGCCATGAGATCCGCGCGGCCGCGCCGTCGTGGTGCCAGCAAATTGCTGGCGCATGAACCCCCTGCGGCCTTGCGTCTGCTCTCGTCCAAAGCTACAACATCCGGTCCTTCCAACATCCCTGCTTGGTGCTGGTGCATGACCCTCACTGCCTGCTGGACTGAATTTTCTTGAGGACACATACACACAGCATGGCAGCACAGGTAAACTAACATCTTGCCCCAAATTCCACATTTGATAAGCAATAGTCTGATTTCTTTCAACTCCTTACATCTAATAATAAGTAATAGTCTGATCTTCTCTTATGCAAATTGCAACCTAGGCTGCTCTCTAAAGGGGGACGTCTAACCCTAATATCCGCTACTCTAGATGCGCTTGCCACTCACTTTATGTCCGTGTTCAAACTCCCAAAGAAAATTATTAAACGACTAGATGCGATTCGGCGCTCCTTTTTTTGGGCCGTTGAGGAATCATGTTCGGGGGCTAAGTGCCTCATCGCTTGGAAAAACATGTGTAAGGCTAAAACTTGCGGTGGTCTAGGCATCAAAGATTTGCAGCTTCAAAACAATTGCCTTCTCCTAAAATTCCTCTTTAAGCTCCTAGAAAATCCCGTCTTGGGCGTCGGTTCCCTTCTTGGAGGCCTTGTCGAGGTCCTATCCCGTCTCTCACTGTGCTCTTCATTTGGGCGAAGCCTCTAGTTCCCCTTGCGGGCGACGGCGTCGTACCTTCGTCGCGCTCCTTCTTGAAGGCGTCGCCTGGGGTTCCCGAAAGCACGGTGGGCGCTATGTGGTGCGTGTGAGGTGTTTGGCGGCGGCAATGTGTGCGGCGTTTCATCTGTTCTACCGCCAATCTTCATCTTGTGGTAGCGCTCCTTCTGTTTGGAGATGGACTAGCGTAGGTGGTGGTCGTCATTTGGCGTCATGGTGGCGTCGATGGCGGAGGAACCTGCCAAGGTTGGCACCTCAATCTGCTCTGAAGATGGACCAGTGGAAGATGGCGGCGACGACACATGTGAGTGCGTCAGACCGGTTTATGCCCCAGACCCGGTATGTGGCTCGGCTGGGGATTCTGGCTTTTGATGTTAGGTTTAGGTGAGTGGTCTGGGTAGTGGCCCAGCTAGCACCCCTTCATCATATGGATAGGAGTAGCGGCATATGTTGCCAAGATGGCGGATTCAGGCATTTTGTTGTAACACTTTGTAAGGTCCTTGAGAATAATCAATAAAGTGGCTGCATGCATCTCCCAGATGCAGAGGCCGGGGGTCATCCTCCTTTTCTAAAAAAAAGCTCCTAGAAAATCCAGACTTACCCTGGGCGAGTTGGTTCCTTCTTCATAACTCGCTAAATTTTTCCCTTGTACAACCCTACCCGTCCTTCCTTTGGAAGATTGTTAACCATCAGCTTAAAAACCTTTTCGCATCTTCCTTCGTTTTAACAAACAGCGGTACCTCTACCTTCTTCTGGTTTGACACCTGGTTAACTGATGCCCCACTAGCCCAAAAATACCCACACCTCTTCTCCCACTCCACCCACCACTATGTTCTGGTCTCTAAGGTTTTGCATGATGGACTGCTCGCTACCCTGCAGAACCGCCTAACCCATGTTGCATCTACCGAGCTTGCTGTGGTTCTATCTTTGTTGCAGGATGTTTCTTCCACGGAGGCCCCTGACGATTGGTTCCTCATCCATGGTGCCCCGTTCTCAGCAAGGTGCGCTTACTCGCTGCTCTCCTCCGCCGACGAGCCAGACCCCCATGCCGATAGCATTTGGGGCTCTAAGGCAACGACAAAAGTCAAAATCTTTGGCTGGCTTCTTCTCCGAGACAGGCTCAACACCATGGCCAACCTTCACCGCAAGACTATCGCCCCTGACTCTACTTGCCCGAGGTGTGACCATCACAGCGAGGACGCCACCCATCTGGCCATCTCGTGCCCTAGGGCGGTCCAGGTTTGGCATCTGCTTGGACTTCAGCCGCCCCCCGACATCAACCACCTGTGGGCTACGGTCACTCCGCCTGGGCTCGACATCAACATTTGGCCCACTGTCGCCCTCGCCATTCTATGGAAACTTTGGGATTCTCGTAACGCACAAGTGTTTCGCTCTGAGACTCACTCACCCATGGATACTCTTCGCAATGTAATCTCTGACTTCACGCTTTGGGTCTATCGTTTTAAAGACCCAGCTAGTAGGGACTCCGCCCTATCTTGGCGCGGGTTCCTCTCCTCTCGTTGTAACCTATGATGTAACTCTCGGCTTTGTCCGTTTTTGAGTAATATATTTAGGTGGGGAAGCTCTCCCCCCCCCGGTGATTGTTCAAAAAAAAAACCTAGGTAGTCATGAGAAGGATAATCAGACTCGCAAAAGAATTGGTTTGGTTTAAAACAGAAAAACAGATGACATATCTGAAGTTGAGGAAGACCATGCATTGCCCTTGCTTTAATTAGCCAACTTAATGGTGCTTCATTGTTTGTATTAGCTAACTTAATGGTACTTCATGGTTGAACTATATGTTGGCGTCTATATATATGTACATATCTGCTCGCTTCATCTTGTAACCTTGCATAATATACTAATGCTTATGATTCAGAATTTCAAAAAAAATTGTGCTCTTCTTTACTCTGGCCTGCCCAACATTTTCTTTCAAGCTCTGCCATTGCTTCCAGCACACAATATTTTTTACTAGGATATAGTTTTGGAAGCAAATATTCAGTGTCATGCATCATGCTTCCTTGACCGGGGAAGGATCAATTAACGAACTCAGCGCGTAATTAGTGGAGAACAGAGCGGTTAGCTGCCCGAGAGGACATGCTACAGGATCAGTTACCAGAAGCACGTAATTAGTTGAGGAAAGAGACAACTCAACGCCTGACTCCTTCCTACTGGATCGGACCAATAGCATGGTTTTAAAATAGTCTGATAGAAAGCAACATATTAGTAGTCGATGGCTAGTGCTCCCCAATATATATACACCACTAGATTGGTTATATTAAAGGTTGTGTTCGGCCATTAAGACTATAAAATCTGCTCTATTCAGTGATAAAAACCCCGTTGACGAAACAGGAAACGTCATCAAAGATCATTTTCTATGACGGTCAACCATCACCAGCTTATTCCCTCTAAGGGCGGCCGCCCCGGCATGTTTGGCGACGATTCGCTTTGATTTTAGGCAACGCTTTCGGGCGTCACTAGGCATGTCCATTTTCTGTGACAGTTTTTACTGTCATTGAAAATCATGGACGGAGTAGTGAACAGCGTATAAACACACAAAAAATTGAGACTGCAAGATTCGAATCGACTGCCTCGCTCTTATGTACGAGTTAACCTAAAATGGCTTCAAACTGAAAGGTGGTCAATAAGAAAGTTGTTCGTCTCCTAGAACGAACGTCGTCCGCTTGCATCCCTAATCGGACAGTACTCCACTTGTATAAATTGCAGCAGGACATTTCATAGAAAAAAGAACACGATGTCATTTAAATGATTGCATCACAAATGCTAAATATATTAGAAGGTTCAAATTCTAGTATTTCAAAGCTCCATTCAAAGATTACAAGGTTCAAACTAATATTAGAAATGAAATTCAAGTTCTGCGGAATCTTTATCATGCAGCTGTAGACGCCCACGCTGATTAGCTAAACATGAACATATAAAATGTTCAAATTGATATTACAAATAGTTTATCCATTTCAATATTTTTGTAAAGAGATCAACCACTGACAAGTCATGTATGAGCTTTGACACAACGACTTCCGATTAATCTGTCACCTAAACTTCCAAAATGAAATTCAGCTTCTACAAAGCCTTTTTCATTCACTTGTAGACGCATGCGCTGATCAGCAAACCATTCATTTGCACACTAAAGTTAGGCAAACCTCATTACCTTGAGAACACTTGTTTTCAGAGCAAAGAACCTAGCGAACTTAATCTCCGGTTTAGTGCCTCGGTAGTCGTTCAAAGTAATTTCTGTTAGATGGAGATCAAGGCATTCGGTGTGATTGTTCTATTGCGGCACATTTTCCACTTCCGAGCCTTTTTGTATCTCCAAAATAAGAGAACATATTAGTGCCTAGATGAAGTTTTGAACACTACAGGCCTCTTTGATTTGGAGGATTTCTAAAATATAAAAATAGAGTGACATGTCATCTTCAATCCTACATGATTAACGTCTCAAAAATCTATGTATTGAAATCCTCAAAAATTCCTTTAAAAATCCTAGTACATTTGTCATTGTAAACTTGGGTGAAAGTACTAAAAAATTGAACTCCATTGTGGTTAAAATTTAACAAGAAAGGAGCATCACCTCGATGTATAGCTTCTCCGTACACGAAAAGCATCTAAAAAATCTAACAACTTGATCCAGATCGGGCCGATAGATTCTAGTGTCAAGACCTTCACATGCACAGAGACCTCCATTGTGGTTAAAATTTAACGGGAAAGAAGCGTCACCTCGATGTATAGCTTCTCCGCACACAAAAAGTATCTAAGAAATCTAACAACTTTATCCAGATCGGGCCGATAGATTCTAGTGCCAAGACCTTCACGTGCACAGAGACGGGATCAAGCTTGTGGGAATCATTTTATGAATGGCAGCCGAACAAACATCAACAAAATTAGAAAAAAAATGTGAATTACAATAAGATGAAGGGGAATAATAAGAAGACTGTTGTACCAGAACTGGTATGAATCCAATAACAAGTTCTGAGAATTCGGCACACGAATAGCCCAACACTGTCAATTTTGGCGCGTCGATGACCCTAATTCTTGTTGGACCTTCCTTATCAACTACAAGCAATCTCTCAAGAAAAGGTGCATCCTCAATGGCCATATCGTGAAACACTCCAACTAACCTCCTGTTGCGGCACCAGCAATGCACATGAATTATTAGGAGAGTCGTCGAGGCAATGTGGAGGCTACTAAACCCATAGATCACATGAAGACGAAGGTACTCGAGCGCAGTACAGCCACAAAGTAGGCGCTCCATGTCCTCCTTCAAGATGTCGACGCCGAAGAGCTCGAGTTGCTTCAGTTGAGGGAGAAGAAGAGCGGGCACGACATTAATCTGGGGAAAAACAGTCCATGAACCTGGCGCGGCGTAGCGTGGGCGTGGAGCGGAGCGCAGATGGCGGGGGCGAGCGCAGATGTCCAGCTTGAAAACTGAGCTCCTCGACCCGATCTAGGGAGGAAGATAGGAACCACTTATGAAACTTGGGTTCGACCTTTGTAGGATCGAAAGTATGTCTAGAGGGGGGTGATTAGACTACTTGACTAAATAAAAATCTAACTTTTTTCCCAATTTTAGTTGTGGGCAGATTTTAGCAATTAACACAAGTCAAGCAATCAACCTACACATGCAATTCTAAGAGTGTAGCAGCGGAAAGTAAAACATTGCATATGAAGGTAAAGGGAAGGGTTTGGAGAGTGCAAACGCAATGAAGACACGGAGATTTTTGGCGTGGTTCCGATAGGTGGTGCTATCGTACATCCACGTTGATGGAGACTTCAACCCACGAAGGGTAACGGTTGCGCGAGTCCACGGAGGGCTCCACCCACGAAGGGTCCACGAAGAAGCAACCTTGTCTATCCCACCATGGCCATCGCCCACGAAGGACTTGCCTCACTCAGGTAGATCTTCACGAAGTAGGCGATCTCCTTGCCCTTACAAACTTCTTGGTTCAACTCCACAACTTAACGGAGGCTCCCAAGCGACACCTAACCAATCTAGGAGACACCACTCTCCAAAAGGTAATAGATGGTGTGTTGATGATGAACTCCTTGCTCTTGTGCTTCAAATGACAGTCTTCCCAACACTCAACTCTCTCTCATAGATTTGGATATGGTGGAAAGATGATTTGAGTGCAAAGCAACTTGGGGAAGGCTAGAAATCAAGATTCTTGTGGTAGGATTGGTATATCTTGATCTCAACACATGAGTAGGTGGTTCTCTCTCAGAAAATATATGGTGGAAGTGTAGGCACGTTCTGATGGCTCTCTCACATATGGAGAAGGGGGTGGAGGGGTATATATAGCCTCCACACAAAATCCAACCGTTATACACATTTGACCCAACTCAGTGAGACCGAATAGATAAACTCGATGAGACCGATTAGTTCAAAAATGTGAACGTTAGGAATCTCGATGGGATCGACTGGAACAACTCGGTGGGACCGATGTGTTAGGGCTTAGGGCAAACCTCATCTCGGTGGCACCGATTGCATCAACTCGGTGAGACCGAAGTGAAGCAATAGGGCAACAGAGAGTTGGTCAAGCCATCTCGGTGAGACCGATCGCAATTTCGGTGAGACCGAAATAATTGCAACAGATAATAGAGAGTTGGCAAGGCCATCTCGGTGAGACCGAGATCCATATCGGTGAGACCGAACTGTTAGGGTTTCTGGCAGTGGCTATGTCATATGAACTCGGTGGCGCCGGGTAGGATGAATCGGTGGGGCCGAGTTGGAGTTTAGGGTTTTGACATATTTGGATGGAGAAAGTGGTTGAGGGCTTCAGAGCAATATCACTAAGCATTTGAGCAAGCAAGCCATTAAGCAACACCTCATCCCCTTTTAATAGTATTGACTTTCCTATGGACTCAATGTGATCTTGGATCACTAAAACAAAGATGAAGAGTCTTGAGCTTTTGCCAATATGTGTCCTTAGCATTTTGAGGGGTCCACATTTCTAGTCCATGCCATGCCATTCATTGTGTTGGGGAACGTTGCATGGAAAACAAAAAAATTCTACGCACATGCAAGATCTATCCATGGAGATGCATAGCTACGAGAGGGGGAGAGAATCTACATACCCTTGTAGATCGCTAAATGGAAGCGTTTATCACGCGGTTGGTGTAGTCACACTCTTCGCGATCCGATCACGATCCAACTGATCTAGTGCCGAACGGACGGCACCTCCGAGTTTAGCACACGTGCGGCTCGATGATGTCTCCTCCTTCTTGATCCAGCAAGCGGGAGAGGATAAGTAGATGGGATCACAACCAACATGACGGTGTGGTGGTGATGGTGGTGGTGGAGCACCGACAACGCTTCGCTAAGTGTCGCCGGGACGAGGCTGTGGAACTTCGGAGTAACAGGAGAGAGAGGGGCGCAAAGGGCATGGTGTGTGCTCTTGGGGCACCCCCTCCCCTCTATATATATAGGTGGAGGGGTGTGGGAAACAGCCCCTCCAAGCCCTACGGCGCAGCTAAGGGGGAGAGGACTTGGACTCCAAGTCCAATCCTATTCCTACTAGGACTCCTTCCTTTTTTGCCTTCCCTAGCCACATGGGCTTTTGAGGACTTGGTGCGCCTAGCCCAATAAGGCCAGGGCGCCTCCTCATAGCCCATGCTAGCCCTTGGGTCATGGTGGACCCACTTGTGGACTTCCGGACCCCTCCAGAATCCTTCGGAACCTTCTGGAAGCTTCCCGATACAATACCGAAAAAACTGCACCTTTTTCCGGAACCCAAAATATGACTTCCTGTATATAAATCTTTACCTCTCGACCATTCCGAGACTCCTAGTGACATCCGGGATCTCATCCTGGACTCCGAACAACATTTGGTTACCACTCATCAAATATCCCAATACTACTCTAGCGTCAACGAACGTTAAGCGTGCAACCCTGCGGGTTCGGGAATTATGTAGTCATGACCGAGACACCTCTTCGGTCAATAACCAATAGCGGGACCTGGATGCCCATATTGATTCCTACATATTCCACGAAGATCTTTTATCGGTTGAACCTTTATGACAACATACGTAATTCCCTTTGTCTGTCGGTATGTTACTTGCCCAAGATTCGATCGTCGGTATCTCTATACCTAGTTCAATCTCGTTACCGGCAAGGTTCTTTACTCGTTCCATAATACATCATCTTGCAACTAACTCCTTAGTCACTTTGCTTGCAAGCTTCTTGTGATGTGTATTACCGAGAGGGCCCAGAAATACCTCTCCGTCATACGGAGTGACAAATCCCAATCTCGATTCAAGCCAACTCAATAGACACCTTCGGAGATACCTGTAGAGCATCTTTATGATCACCCAGTTATGTTCTGACGTTTGATAGCATGCAAGGTATTCCTCCGGTATCCGAGAGTTGCATGATCTCATGGTCGAAGAAACATGTATTTGACATTAAGAAAGCAGTAGCAATAAACTGAACGATCATATGCTATGCTAACGGTTGGGTCTTGTCCATCCCGTTATCAAGTGACAACTCATGTATATGGTTAGGAAACCTTAACCATCTTTGATCAACGAGCTAGTCTAGTAGAGACTCACTAGGGACACAGTGTTTGTTTATTTATCCACACATGTATTTAAGTTTCCGGTCAATACAATTCTAGCATGAATAATAAACCTTTATCATGAATAAGGAAATATAATAATAACAACTTTATTATTGCCTCTAGGGCATATTTCCATTAGTCTCCCACTTGCACTAGAGCTAAAGGTAAGATCAATATTCTCTCAAGTCATATCTGCCACCGATACAACTCTACGTACACCGAGCGTTTGCTTTCATCTAGAAACGAGAAATAAAACTACGTTGTGGGTATAAAGAGGATAGCTTTGCATGATATCGGAGAGCTAAAATATAAAAATAGGTGTTGTTAACATAAAGTTAGAATATATTATAATATATTACAAATAGTGAGTGTGGAATAATGATGGAATGGTGTGCGGAATTGTCCTAGGCAATTGTTAACAAGATCGGTAATCATTATTGCAATTTTATATGAGGGAGAGGCATAAGCTAACATACTTTCTCTACTTAGATCATATGCACTTATGCTTGAAACTCTAGCAAGCATCCGCAACTACTAAAGATCATTAAGGTAAAACCCAACCATAGCATTAAAGTATCAAGTCCTCTTTACTCCCATACGCAAATAACCCCTTACTCGGGTTTAAGCTTCTGTCACTCTAGCAACCCACTATATGCGAATCATGAACATATTGCAAACCCTACAGCGGGAATCCCTCACGTGTGCGCGGCACGGAGGGCGCCATAGGACAGCACCAAAATAAAACATACAACTCAAAACAATCTAGATCATCAATCAACCCAAAAGACAAAAGAAATCTACTCAAAACATCATAGGATGGCAACACATCATTGGATCATAATATGTGGCATAAAGCACCATGTTCAAGTAGGGGATTACAGCGGGGTGCGGGAGAGTGGACCGCTTAAAAGAGATGAGGAAGGTGATGAAGATGGTGATGTTGATGAAGACGATCACCGCGGCGATGGTTCCCCCGGCGGCACTCTGGCGCCACCGAGAGAGAGGGGAGAGAGTCTCCCCCTTGTGCTTCCTCTCCCATGGCTTCCCCCTAGATGGGGAGAGGTTCTCCCTCTGGTCCTTGGCCTCCATGGTGATGATGGCCCCCTCCGGCTTCCTCCTCCATGGCCTCCGGTGATGATGGCCCCCTCCGGCAGGGTGCCGGAGAGGGCCTAGATTGATTTTCGTGGCTACAGAGGCTTGCGGCAGCGGAACTTTCGATCTAGGGTTCTTTTCAGAGGTTTGGGTATTTATAAGAATTTTTGGCGTTGGTCTCACGTCAAGGGGGTGCCCGAGGGCCCCACAAGCCCGGAGCACCCTCCCTAGGGGGTAGGGCGTGCCTAGAGGGCGTGTGGCCTCCTCGTCCACTTCCTGGCCCAGCTCTTGTGTTTTGGGGGTCTCTTTTGGTCCATAAAAAATCACCATAAATTTTCAGCCCATTCCGAGAACTTTTATTTTTGCACAAAAAACGACACCATGGTAGTTCTTCTGAAAACAATGTCAGTCCGAGTTAGTTCCAATCAAATCATACCAAAACCATATAAAATTGTTTTAAACATGGCATGAATACTTCATAAATTATAGATACGTTGGAGATGTATCACCGTCCGTTAGGCACTTGATCGGGAGTTCGTGGACGGATCGTGATTGGATCGCGAAGACGTTCGACTACATCAACCATGTTTCTTAACGCTTCCGCTTAGCAATTTACAAGGGTATGTGGATCCAATCTCTCCTCTCATAGATGTGCATCTCCTAGGTTGATCTTGGTGAGCGTAGGAAAATTTTTGTTTCCCATGCAACGTTCCCCAACATCAATCTCTTCTTGAAGCTTGTCCTTACCTTTTAGCTTGTGGTCTTGTGGTGGAAGATCATCTTGAGCTTGTGTTCCCTTGAAAGAAGTGGGGTCATACTTCTCTTGTTGAGAAACAAACTTCGTCTTGGGGTATTGATCTTCTTCCCACTCAACTCCATTGGCATTAAACTTTTGTTCAAAACCAACACCTTGATTCTTCCGCTGTCTTCCTTGCTTGCATACAATTTCCTCAAATTGCTTACTTCCGGCAAGGCTCTTGTAAACACATTTCTCTATAATTCCCTTCAATAAGCTATTTTCTTGCTCAAGTGTAACTTGGCTAAGAGAATCATTAGTGGAATCAAGAGAACTACTAGAAGCAACAATATTGGATTTAACATGATTATTGTTATTACTAGAGGAAGAATCTTTCTTGCTCTTGTTGCTAGATTTTACTTGTGGCATATAAGTGGACAAGAGGAGACGTTTGGCAAGATAAGAAGAACTCTTCTTTCAAAGATCATCATTGATAGCTTTTAGGAACTCATGCTCTTGCCCTAAATTTAGCTTCTCGAAGCACAGCTTCTCATCAGTCCTTTGGAGCTCTCTATGATCCTCTAGAGTTGTTTCATGAGCTAACTTAAGAGTGTTTAGTTCTTTAGTTAGACGCTCAATCTCCTTCTTATCATTGTCATTCGTTTCATCTTGACTAGCATGATTACTAACAAGTTCATTATAGTTTTCATCACTAGTGTTGTCAACAAGTAAATCATCATCACCTAGCAAATCATCTTCATCACTATTGAAATCAACATACTCGGGGTGTGATACCTTAGGGGCTTTAGCCATGAAGCATCTTCCAATTCCTTCATTTGGTGAGTCAAATATGTCGTAGGAGTTGGATGACACAAGTGCAAGACCGGCAACACCTTCATCTTGAGTATATTCGGAATCGGAGTGATAGCTTCTCTCGGAGTAGTTGTCGGAGTCGGAACTGGATACCCATTCACCAACATGAGCTTGATGTCTTCGTCTTGTGTAGCTCTTTGATGAATTATCCTTCCTTTCCGAATCCTTGCTTCTACGAGAGGGTCTTCGTTCATAACGATCATCTCTACTTCTTCTCTCTCTTGGAGGTGATTCATCTCTTCTACTCCTCCTTTTTGGTGAATCTTCTCTTTTCTTGTAGGGAGCCGTACACTCATTGGACTAGTGTCCGGGTTTTCCACAATTGTAGCAATTACAATCACGACTAGAAGATCTTTTGTCATTGTATGACCTTGACTTGGAGCTTCTCTCTTTGCTTCTATTCTTGTAGAACTTGTTGAAGTTCTTCACCATTAAGCTCAATTCTTCATTGGAGACTTGCTTCTCACTTGATGTTGTAGGAGCATCACTTGAAGCTTTGTATGCACCACTTGACTTGTTGTGGAGCTCTTCCTTATCCTTGAGTGACATCTCATGAGCAACAATTCTACCAATGACTTCCATGGGCTTGAGATCTTTGTAATTGGGCATCATTTGAATCAAGGTGCACACGGTATCATATTTTCCATCCAAGGCTTTTAGGATCTTCTTGATGATGAATTTGTCGGTCATCTCTTCACTTCCTAAGCTGGCAATCTCATTTGTGATGAGAGCAAGCCTAGAGTACATCTTGGCGAATCCTTCACCATCCTTCATCTTGAACTTGTCAAGTTGACTTTGAAGCACATCCAATTTGGATTCCTTGACGGACTCGGTACCTTCGTGCATATCAACCAAAGTATCCCAAATTTCCTTTGCATTCTCAAGACGGCTGATTTTGTTGAATTCTTCGAGGCACAATCCATTGAAGAGAATATCGCAAGCTTGAGCATTGTATTGCAACATCTTCATTTCTTCCGCTGACGCTTCACGATCCGGTTCTTTTCCATCCTTGAAGAAATCACCTTGCAAGCCAACACGCACAATAGCCCAAACGGCGGGGTTATGACCAAGAATATGCATTTTCATCTTATGCTTCCAACTAGCAAAATTAGTACCATCAAAGTAAGGACCTCTACGGTGGTAATTTCCCTCGCTAGACGTCATACTCTCCTAGGTTGTGAAACCAAGGCTATGATCACCAAAGCTATGGAAATCAAGGCAAATGGAGACCAAAGCTCTGGTACCACTTGTAGGATCGAAAGTATGTCTAGAGGGGGATGATTAGACTACTTTACCAAATAAAAATCTAATATTTTCCCAATTTTAGTTGTGGGCAGATTTTAGCAATTAACACAAGTCAAGCAATCAACCTACACATGCAATTCTAAGAGTGTAGCAGCGAAAAGTAAAACATTGCATATGAAGGTAAAGGGAAGGGTTTGGAGAGTGCAAACGCAATGAAGACACGGAGATTTTTGGCGTGGTTCCGATAGGTGGTGCTATCGTACATCCATGTTGATGGAGATTTCAACCCACGAAGGGTAACGGTTGCGCGAGTCCACGGAGGGCTCCACCCACGAAGGGTCCACGAAGAAGCAACCTTGTCTATCCCACCATGGCCATCGCCCACGAAGGACTTGCCTCACTCGGGTAGATCTTCACGAGGTAGGCGATCTCCTTGCCCTTACAAACTTCTTGGTTCAACTCCACAACTTGACGGAGGCTCCCAAGCGACACCTAACCAATCTAGGAGACACCACTCTCCAAAAGGTAATAGATGGTGTGTTGATGATGAACTCCTTGCTCTTGTGCTTCAAATGATAGTCTCCCCAAAACTCAACTCTCTCTCACAGATTTGGATATGGTGGAAAGATGATTTGAGTGAAAAGCAACTTGGGGAAGGCTAGAAATCAAGATTCTTGTGGTAGGATTGTTGGGGAACGTAGCAGAATTTTAAAATTTTCTACGCATCACCAAGATCAATCTATGGAGTCATCTAGCAACGAGTGAGAGGGGAGTGTATCTACATACCCTTGTAGATCGCGAGCGGAAGCGTTCAAGAGAACGGGGTTGATGGAGTCGTACTCGTCGTGATCCAAATCACCGATGACCGAGCGCCGAACGGACGGCACCTCCGCGTTCAACACACGTACGGAGCAGAGACGTCTCCTCCTTCTTGATCCAGCAAGGGGGGAGGAGAGGTTGATGGAGATCCAGCAGCACGACGGTGTGGTGGTGGAAGCAGCGGGATTTCAGCAGGGCTTCGCCAAGCGCTACTGGAGGAGGAAGAGGTGTCACGGGAGGGAGAGGGAGGCGCCAGGGGCTGTGCTCTTTCTCCCATGCACCTCCCCACTATATATAGGGGTGGAGGGGGCTGGTTTCTTGCCCTCCAAGTCCATTGGGGCGTTGGCAAAGGTGGAAGGAAAGAAATCCCATCCTTTCCCTTCCCTACCGATTGTTATCCCCCTTTTTTAGGGATCTTGATCTTATCCCTTCGGGATATTATCTTATTCCTTCTAAGGGGGAATCTTGGTGCGCCTTGACTAGGGGTGTGGGGCCTTGCCCCCACTACCCACGTTCATGTGGGTCCCCCCATGCAGGTGGGCCCCACTCCGGAACCTTCTAGAACCTTCTCGGTACAATACCGAAAAATCCCGAACATTTTCCGGTGGCCAAAATAGGACTTCCCATATATAAATCTTTACCTCCGGACCATTCCGGAACTCCTCGTGACGTCCAGGATCTCATCCGAGACTCCGAACAACCTTCGGGTTACCGCATACTAATATCTCTATAACCCTAGCGTCACCGAACCTTAAGTGTGTAGACCCTACGGGTTCGGGAGACACGCAGACATGACCGAGACGACTCTCCGGTCAATAACCAACAGCGGGATCTGGATACCCATGTTGGCTCCCACATGCACCTCGATGATCTCATCGGATGAACCACGATGTCGAGGATTCAATCAATCCCGTACGCAATTCCCTTTGTCTATCGGTACGATACTTGCCCGAGATTCGATCGTCGGTATCTCGATACCTTGTTCAATCTCGTTACCGGCAAGTCTCTTTACTCGTTTCCGTAACACATCATCCCGTGAACAACTCCTTGATCACATTGAGCTCATTATGATGATGTCCTACCGAGTGGGCCCAGAGGTACCTCTCCGTTACATGGAGTGACAAATCCCAGTCTCGATTCGTGCCAACCCAATAGATACTTTCGGAGATACCCGTAGTGCACCTTTATAGCCACCCAGTTACGTTGTGACGTTTGGTGCACCCAAAGCACTCCTACGGTATCCGGGAGTTGCACAATCTCATGGTCTAAGGAAAAGTTACTTGACATTGGAAAAGCTTTAGCAAACGAACTACACGATCTAGTGCTAGGCTTAGGATTGGGTCTTGTCCATCACATCATTCTCCTAATGATGTGATCCCGTTATCAATGACATCCAATGTCCATGGTCAGGAAACCGTAACCATCTATTGATCAACGAGCTAGTCAACTAGAGGCTTACTAGGGACATGTTGTGGTCTATGTATTCACACATGTATTACGATTTCCGGATAACACAATTATAGCATGAATAACAGACAATTATCATGAACAAGGAAATATAATAATAACCATTTTATTATTGCCTCTAGGGCATATTTCCAACAGTCTCCCACTTGCACTAGAGTCAATAATCTAGTTACATTGTGATGAATCGAACACCCATAGAGTACTGGTGTTGATACCACTGTTGGGGAACGTAGCAGAATTTTAAAATTTTCTACGCATCACCAAGATCAATCTATGGAGTCATCTAGCAACGAGTGAGAGGGGAGTGTATCTACATACCCTTGTAGATCGCGAGCGGAAGCGTTCAAGAGAACGGGGTTGATGGAGTCGTACTCGTCGTGATCCAAATCACCGATGACCGAGCGCCGAACGGACGGCACCTCCGCGTTCAACACACGTACGGAGCAGAGACGTCTCCTCCTTCTTGATCCAGCAAGGGGGGAGGAGAGGTTGATGGAGATCCAGCAGCACGACGGTGTGGTGGTGGAAGCAGCGGGATTTCAGCAGGGCTTCGCCAAGCGCTACTGGAGGAGGAAGAGGTGTCACGGGAGGGAGAGGGAGGCGCCAGGGGCTGCGCTGTTTCTCCCATGCACCTCCCCACTATATATAGGGGTGGAGGGGGCTGGTTTCTTGCCCTCCAAGTCCATTGGGGCGTTGGCAAAGGTGGAAGGAAAGAAATCCCATCATTTCCCTTCCCCACCGATTGTTATCCCCCTTTTTTAGGGATCTTGATCTTATCCCTTCGGGATATGATCTTATTCCTTCTAAGGGGGAATCTTGGTGCGCCTTGACTAGGGGTGTGGGGCCTTGCCCCCACTACCCACGTTCATGTGGGTCCCCCCATGCAGGTGGGCCCCACTCCGGAACCTTCTAGAACCTTCTCGGTACAATACCAAAAAATCCCGAACATTTTCCGGTGGCCAAAATAGGACTTCCCATATATAAATCTTTACCTCCGGACCATTCCGGAACTCCTCGTGACGTCCAGGATCTCATCCGAGACTCCGAACAACCTTCGGGTTACCGCATACTAATATCTCTATAACCCTAGCGTCACCGAACCTTAAGTGTGTAGACCCTACGGGTTCGGGAGACACGCAGACATGACTGAGACGACTCTCCGGTCAATAACCAACAGCGGGATCTGGATACCCATGTTGGCTCCCACATGCTCCTCGATGATCTCATCGGATGAACCACGATGTCGAGGATTCAATCAATCCCGTACGCAATTCCCTTTGTCTATCGGTACGATACTTGCCCGAGATTCGATCGTCGGTATCTCGATACCTTGTTCAATCTCGTTACCGGCAAGTCTCTTTACTCGTTTCCGTAACACATCATCCCGTGAACAACTCCTTGATCACATTGAGCTCATTATGATGATGTCCTACCGAGTGGGCCCAGAGGTACCTCTCCGTTACATGGAGTGACAAATCCCAGTCTCGATTCGTGCCAACCCAACAAATACTTTCGGAGATACCCGTAGTGCACCTTTATAGCCACCCAGTTACGTTGTGACGTTTGGTGCACCCAAAGCACTCCTACGGTATCCGGGAGTTGCACAATCTCATGGTCTAAGGAAAAGTTACTTGACATTGGAAAAGCTTTAGCAAACGAACTACACGATCTAGTGTTAGGCTTAGGATTGGGTCTTGTCCATCACATCATTCTCCTAATGATGTGATCCCGTTATCAATGACATCCAATGTCCATGGTCAGGAAACCGTAACCATCTATTGATCAACGAGCTAGTCAACTAGAGGCTTACTAGGGACATGTTGTGGTCTATGTATTCACACATGTATTACGATTTCCGGATAACACAATTATAGCATGAATAACAGACAATTATCATGAACAAGGAAATATAATAATAACCATTTTATTATTGCCTCTAGGGCATATTTCCAACAGTCTCCCACTTGCACTAGAGTCAATAATCTAGTTAGATTGTGATGAATCGAACACCCATAGAGTACTGGTGTTGATCATGTTTTGCTCGTGAAAGAGGTTTAGTCAACGGATCTGCTACATTCAAATCCGTGTGCACTTTACAAATATCTATGTCTCCATCTTGAACATGTTCACGTATGGAGTTGAAGCGACGCTTGATATGCCTGGTCCTTTTGTGAAACCTGGGCTCCTTGGCAAGGGCAATAGCTCCAGTGTTGTCACAGAAGAGAGCCATTGGACCCGACGCATTTGGAATGACTCCTAGGTCGGTGATGAACTCCTTCATCCATACTGCTTCGTGTGATGCCTCCGAGGCTGCTATGTACTCCGCTTCGCATGTAGAACCCGCCACGACGCTTTGCTTGCAACTGCACCAGCTTACCGCTCCACCATTCAAAATATACACGTATCCGGTTTGTGACTTGGAGTCATCCGGATCTGTGTCGAAGCTAGCGTCGACGTAACCCTTTACGACGAGCTCTTCGTCACCTCCATATACGAGAAACATATCCTTAGTCCTTTTCAGGTACTTCAGGATGTTCTTGACCGCTGTCCAGTGTTCCTTGCCGGGATTACTTTCGTACCTACCTACCAAACTTACAGCAAGGTTTACATCAGGTCTGGTACACAGCATGGCATACATAATAGACCCTATGGCTGAGGCATAGGGGATGACACTCATCTCTTCTATATCTTTTGCCGTGGTCGGGCATTGAGCCGAGCTCAATTTCACACCTTGCAATACAGGCAAGAACCCCTTCTTGGACTGATCCATATTGAACTTCTTCAATATCTTATCAAGGTATGTGCTTTGCGAAAGACCTATGAGGTGTCTCGATCTATCTCTATAGATCTTGATGCCTAATATATAAGCAGCTTCTCCAAGGTCCTTCATTGAAAAACACTTATTCAAGTAGGCCTTTATACTTTCCAAGAATTCTATATCATTTCCCATCAGCAGTATGTCATCCACATATAATATGAGAAATGCTACAGAGCTCCCACTCACTTTCTTGTAAACACAGGCTTCTCCATAAGTCTGTGTGAACCCAAACGCTTTGATCATCTTGTCAAAGCGAATGTTCCAACTCCGAGATGCTTGCACCAGCCCATAGATTGAGCGCTGGAGCTTGCATACCTTGTCAGCATTCTCAGGGTCGACAAAACCTTCCGGTTGTATCATATACAACTCTTCCTTAAGAAAACCATTAAGGAATGCCGTTTTGACGTCCATTTGCCATATCTCATAATCATAGTATGCGGCAATTGCTAACATGATTCTGACGGATTTCAGCTTTGCTACGGGTGAGAAAGTCTCATCGTAGTCAACCCCTTGAACTTGTCGATAACCCTTAGCGACAAGCCGAGCCTTATAGATGGTCACATTACCATCCGCGTCAGTCTTCTTCTTAAAGATCCATTTATTTTCTATGGCTTGCCGATCATCGGGCAAGTCAGTCAAAGTCCATACTTCGTTTTCATACATGGATCCTATCTCGGATTTCATGGCTTCAAGCCATTTGTCGGAATCCGGGCCTGCCATCGCTTCTTCATAGTTCGAAGGTTCACTGTTGTCTAACAACATGATTTCCAGGACAGGATTGCCATACCACTCTGGTGCGGAACGTGTCCTCGTGGACCTTCGAAGTTCAGTGGTAGCTTGATCATGATCATTATCAATAACTTCCTCTCTAGCCGGTGTAGGCTCCACAGAAACATTTTCCTGTGCTGCGCTACTCTCCGGTTCGAGGGTCATCTCATCAAGCTCCACATTCCTCCCACTTACTTCTTTCGAGAGAAACTCTTTCTCTAGAAAGGATCCATTCCTGGCAACAAAGATCTTGCCCTCGGATCTTAGGTAGAAGGTATACCCAATAGTTTCCTTAGGGTATCCTGTGAATACGCATTTTTCCGACTTGGGTTCGAGCTTCTCTGGTTGAAGTTTCTTCACATAAGCATCGCATCCCCAAACTTTCAGAAACGACAGCTTAGGTTTCTTCCCAAACCATAATTCATACGGTGTCGTCTCAACGGATTTTGACGGTGCCCTATTTAAAGTGAATGCGGCAGTCTCTAAAGCATAACCCCAAAAGGATAGCGGTAAATCGGTAAGAGACATCATAGATCGCACCATATCCAATAGAGTGCGATTACGACGTTCGGACACACCATTACGCTGAGGTGTTCCAGGCGGCGTGAGTTGTGAAACAATTCCACATTTCCTTAAGTGCGTGCCAAATTCATGACTCAAATATTCTCCTCCACGATCTGATCGTAAGAACTTTATTTTCTTGTCACGTTGATTCTCAACCTCACTCTGAAATTCCTTGAACTTTTCAAAGGTCTCAAACTTGTGCTTCATCAAGTAGACATACCCATATCTACTCAAATCATCGGTGAGGGTGAGAACATAACGATAACCACCGCGAGCCTCAACACTCATTGGACCACACACATCAGTATGTATGATCTCCAATAAGTTGGTTGCTCGCTCCATTGTTCCGGAGAACGGAGTCTTGGTCATCTTGCCCAAGAGGCATGGTTCGCATCTGTCAAATGATTCATAATCAAGAGACTCCAAAAGTCCATCTGCATGGAGTTTCTTCATGCGTTTAACACCGATATGACCAAGGCGGCAGTGCCACAAGTATGTGGGACTATCGTTATCAACCTTGCATTTCTTGGCATTCACATTATAAACATGTGTAACATCACGTTCGAGATTCAATAAAAATAAACCATTCACCAGCGGGGCATGACCATAAAACATATCTCTCATATAAATAGAACAACCATTATTCTCAGATTTAAATGAGTAGCCATCTCGCATTAAGCGAGATCAAGATACAATGTTCATGCTCAAAGCTGGTACTAAATAACAATTATTGAGGTTTAAAACTAATCCCGTAGGTAGATGCAGAGGTAGCGTGCCGACGGCGATCACATCGACCTTGGAACCATTCCCGACGCGCATCGTCACCTCGTCCTTTGCCAGTCTACGCTGATTCCGCAGTTCCTGCTTTGAGTTACAAATATGAGCAACCGCACCGGTATCAAATACCCAGGAACTACTACGAGTGCTGGTAAGGTACACATCAATTACATGTATATCATATATACCTTTGGTATTGCCGGCCTTCTTGTCCGCCAAGTACTTGGGGCAGTTTCGCTTCCAGTGACCGTTTCCCTTGCAATAAAAGCACTCAGTCTCAGGCTTGGGTCCATTCTTCGACTTCTTCCCGGCAGCTGGCTTACCAGGCGCGGCAACTCCCTTGCCGTCCTTCTTGAAGTTCTTCTTACCCTTGCCCTTCTTGAACTTAGTGGTTTTATTCACCATCAACACTTGATGTTCCTTTCTGATCTCTGCCTCCGCTGACTTCAGCATCGCATATACCTCAGGAATGGTCTTTTCCATCCCCTGCATGTTGAAGTTCATCACGAAGCTCTTGTAGCTAGGTGGAAGCGACTGAAGGATTCTGTCAACGACCGCGTCATCCGGGAGATTAACTCCCAGCTGAGACAAGCGGCTGTGCAACCCAGACATTTTAAGTATGTGCTCGCTGACAGAACTATTTTCCTCCATCTTACAGCTGTAGAACTTATCGGAGACTTCATATCTCTCGATCCGGGCATGAGCTTGGAAAACCATTTTCAGCTCTTCGAACATCTCATATGCTCCGTGATGCTCAAAACGCTTTTGGAGCCCCGGTTCTAAGCTGAAGAGCATGCCGCACTGAACGAAGGAGTAATCATCGGAGCGTGTCTGCCAAACGTTCAAATCGTCTGGCAGTGCTGGGAGAGCAGGTGGGTCACCTAACGGTGCTTCAAGGACATATGATTTCTTGGCAGCTATGAGGATAATCCTCAGGTTACGGACCCAGTCCGCATAGTTGCTACCATCGTCTTTCAGCTTGTTTTTCTCTAGGAACGCGTTGAAGTTGAGGGTAACATTAGCGTTGGCCATTTGATCTACAAGATAGATATGTAACATTTAGACTAAGTTCATGACAATTAAGTTCATCTAATCAAATTATGTAATGAACTCCCACTCAGATAGACATCCCTCTCGTCATCTAAGTGATTACATGATCCGAATCGACTAGGCCGTGTCCGATCATCACGTGAGACGGACTAGTCATCAACGGTTAACATCCCCATGTTGATCGTATCTTCTATACGACTCATGCTCGACCTTTCGGTCTCTTGTGTTCCGAGGCCATGTCTGTACATGCTAGGCTCGTCAAGTCAACCTAAGTGTATTGCTGTGTAAATCTGGCTTACACCCGTTGTATTCGAACGTTAGAATCTATCACACCCGATCAACACGTAGTGCTTCGAAACAACGAACCTTCGCAACGGTGCACAGTTAGGGGGAACACTTTCTTGAAATTTTAGTAAGGGATCATCTTATATATGCTACCGTCGTTCTAAGCAAATAAGATGCAAAAACATGATAAACATCTCATGCAATCAAAATAGTGACATGATATGGCCATTATCACTTTGCTCGTTTTGATCTCCATCTTCGGGGCTCCATGATCATCATCGTCACCGGCATGACACCATGATCTCCATCATCATGATCTCCATCATCGTGTCTTCATGAAGTTGTCTCGCCAACTATTACTTCTACTACTACGGCTAACGGTTAGCAATAAAGTAAAGTAATTACATGGCGAATTTCAATGACACGCAGGTCATATAATAAATTAAGACAACTCCTATGGCTCCTGCCGGTTGTCATACTCATCGACATGCAAGTCGTGATTCCTATTACAAGAACATGATCATCTCATACATCACATATATCATTCATCACATCCTTTGGCCATATCACATCACAAAGCACTTGCTGCAAAAACAAGTTAGACGTCCTCTAATTGTTGTTGCAAGTTTTTACGTGGCTGCTATAGGTTTCTAGCAAGAACGTTTCTTACCTACGCCAAAACCACAATGTGATATGCCAATTTCTATTTACCCTTCATAAGGACCCTGTTCATCGAATCCGATCCGACTAAAGTGGGAGAGACAGACACCCGCTAGCCACCTTATGCAACTAGTGCATGTCAGTCGGTGGAACCTGTCTCACGTAAGCGTACGTGTAAGGTCGGTCCGGGCCACTTCATCCCACAGTGCCGCCGAATCAAGATAAGACTAGTAACGGCAAGAAGATTGACAAATCGACGCCCACAACTACTTTGTGTTCTACTCGTGCAAGATACTACGCATAGACCTAGCTCATGATGCCACTGTTGGGGAACGTAGCAGAATTTTAAAATTTTCTACGCATCACCAAGATCAATCTATGGAGTCATCTAGCAACGAGTGAGAGGGGAGTGTATCTACATACCCTTGTAGATCGCGAGCGTAAGCGTTCAAGAGAACGGGGTTGATGGAGTCGTACTCGTCGTGATCCAAATCACCGATGACCGAGCGCCGAACGGACGGCACCTCCGCGTTCAACACACGTACGGAGCAGAGACGTCTCCTCCTTCTTGATCCAGCAAGGGGGGAGGAGAGGTTGATGGAGATCCAGCAGCACGACGGTGTGGTGGTGGAAGCAGCGGGATTTCAGCAGGGCTTCGCCAAGCGCTACTGGAGGAGGAAGAGGTGTCACGGGAGGGAGAGGGAGGCGCCAGGGGCTGAGCTGTTTCTCCCATGCACCTCCCCACTATATATAGGGGTGGAGGGGGCTGGTTTCTTGCCCTCCAAGTCCATTGGGGCGTTGGCAAAGGTGGAAGGAAAGAAATCCCATCCTTTCCCTTCCCCACCGATTGTTATCCCCCTTTTTTAGGGATCTTGATCTTATCCCTTCGGGATATGATCTTATTCCTTCTAAGGGGGAATCTTGGTGCGCCTTGACTAGGGGTGTGGGGCCTTGCCCCCACTACCCACGGTCATGTGGGTCCCCCCATGCAGGTGGGCCCCACTCCGGAACCTTCTAGAACCTTCTCGGTACAATACCGAAAAATCCCGAACATTTTCCGGTGGCCAAAATAGGACTTCCCATATATAAATCTTTACCTCCGGACCATTCCGGAACTCCTCGTGACGTCCAGGATCTCATCCGAGACTCCGAACAACCTTCGGGTTACCGCATACTAATATCTCTATAACCATAGCGTCACCGAACCTTAAGTGTGTAGACCCTACGGGTTCGGGAGACACGCAGACATGACTGAGACGACTCTCCGGTCAATAACCAACAGCGGGATCTGGATACCCATGTTGGCTCCCACATGCTCCTCGATGATCTCATCGGATGAACCACGATGTCGAGGATTCAATCAATCCCGTACGCAATTCCCTTTGTCTATCGGTACGATACTTGCCCGAGATTCGATCGTCGGTATCTCGATACCTTGTTCAATCTCGTTACCGGCAAGTCTCTTTACTCGTTTCCGTAACACATCATCCCGTGAACAACTCCTTGATCACATTGAGCTCATTATGATGATGTCCTACCGAGTGGGCCCAGAGGTACCTCTCCGTTACATGGAGTGACAAATCCCAGTCTCGATTCGTGCCAACCCAACAAATACTTTCGGAGATACCCGTAGTGCACCTTTATAGCCACCCAGTTACGTTGTGACGTTTGGTGCACCCAAAGCACTCCTACGGTATCCGGGAGTTGCACAATCTCATGGTCTAAGGAAAAGTTACTTAACATTGGAAAAGCTTTAGCAAACGAACTACACGATCTAGTGCTAGGCTTAGGATTGGGTCTTGTCCATCACATCATTCTCCTAATGATGTGATCCCGTTATCAATGACATCCAATGTCCATGGTCAGGAAACCGTAACCATCTATTGATCAACGAGCTAGTCAACTAGAGGCTTACTAGGGACATGTTGTGGTCTATGTATTCACACATGTATTACGATTTCCGGATAACACAATTATAGCATGAATAACAGACAATTATCATGAACAAGGAAATATAATAATAACCATTTTATTATTGCCTCTAGGGCATATTTCCAACAAGGATTGGTATATCTTGATCTCAACACATGAGTAGGTGGTTCTCTCTCAAAAAATGTATGGTGGAAGTGTAGGCACGTTCTGATGGCTCTCTCACATATGAAGAAGGGGGTGGAGGGGTAGGATGAATCGGTGGGATCAAGTTGGAGTTTAGGGTTTTGACATATTTGGATGTAGAAAGTGGTTGAGGGCTTTGGAGCAATATCACTAAGCATTTGAGCAAGCAAGCCATTAAGCAACACCTCATCCCCTTTTAATAGTATTGGCTTTCCTATGGACTCAATGTAATCTTGGATCACTAAAACAAAGATGAAGAATCTTGAGCTTTTGCCAATATGTGTCCTTAGCATTTTGAGGGGTCCATATTTCTAGTCCATGCCATGCCATTCATTGAACTTCCTGAAATATTCATCTTGAATGGATATTAGTTCAATGAGCTATATGTTGTTATAAATTACCAAAACCACCAGGGGATTAGTTGCACTTTCAACCTTTGCAGTTGGAATGGATTTTGCCGATGGGAAAGTGTATGATTGGCCCAGGGTGTGTGGCGAGGATCTAGGACAATGCGTCCAAGCGTTTGCGATCCCCGCGGCAGAGCTCGTGGTCGTCCATGAGGTTGAGGGGGGTAGAGTGCCAGAGGGGCGCCACCGTCGATAGAGGAAGGTTGTCCGCATGCCAGATTTGATGGGGAGGAGGGAGATGATGATTACCAACATCTCTTTGGGGAGGCTGCTGATGATCCAGGCTCGCCGGAGGCTCTTGCGGTTCTGGCTCGACCCGCCTCCACTTGTTGGCCGCTTCGTCCTCCATCGCAGCAGGCGGCGTCACAGCCTAATTGTCATCGTCTGAGAGCACGATGGTTGCATCATTGACAGAGCCAAACTTGGAGCCCTCCGTGTCGTGGGATGCAGGAGGCAAGGTCACCGACGGCCGCAACATCTCTTCGAGGTCGTCGGGAGGGACAAACGCGAAGAGAGCATGCATCCTCGGGGTCGAGTGCTCCAGCGGATGCTCCACCCTTGCCTCCTCGTACTCCGCATCTTGGGATGCAGGATGCGGCGGCGGAGCCGGAGCCGGAGTCCGCGGCATCTCCTTGTTGTCGTCGGAAGGAATTGACGCGAAGAAAGCCGCGACCTCCCGCAGCGTCTGCTACAGCCGATGCTGCTTCTCCCATTCTCCGCGTACGCCACCATCCCTCCTCCCGTGACCGGAGGGACTCAAAGGAGTAGTCCATGGCGAGCTGCATCTCAGTGAACTCGGGATCCACGCGGTACAGGGCTAAGAGGTCGGAGTTGGCGAGCCGGGCCTCAATCTATGCCTCCACCGCAAGATGCTTCTGCATCGCCACCTGACCTATCATGTCGATCTCCCACGGCAGCGACAGAGGCAGCGTCTGCATCGAGGATGGCGACGATGAACCGCCGCAATAAGAGGTAGTGGATGTACCCGGCGAGGCAGACATCGGGTGGATGACGGCGGTGGCTGCCGGGGGACAGGGAGTGAATAAATGCCGGGGGGGGGGGGGGGAGGGGGTGGCGGCGCGTTTGTATGAGGGGAGTTGATAAGAACAATTCAATGTTAGATCATGGAAGACAGCGGGCATTATCAAGGCGGACATGGATAGTTTCCTAGTTGCTCTAATGGCGGGTAGTGACGTGAGGAGTTAGCGTTAGTTTGACTTACATGTGGAGCTGGATGTACGTAAGAACTATGTAAACCCAACGTGGAAGGGGCTCTTTACCTCATTTCTCTCCTTTAATATGAAGTACGCATACTCGTGTGTATTCAAGAAAAAAAAAACTGGAAGGGGCCAACCACCAAGGCACAAGGAAGGGGTCCAGAAGGATCGGGAGGCTACCTCTCTTCTTTTCTCGGCTCTCCACCTGATCCCCTTCTTCTCCTGTCAATTGTATCGCAACATCGAGTGCACTGAGTTGAATGAGAACAAGATCCTTAACAGTTAACAGTCGGTGTTGCCTTTTAGCGTTAGTTTGACTTACACGTGGAGCTGGATGTACGTAAGAACTATGTAAACCCAACGTGGAAGGGGCTCTTTACCTCGTTTCTCTACTTTAATATGAAGTACGCATACTCGTGTGTATTCAAGAAAAAAAAAACTGGAAGGGGCCAACCACCAGGGCACAAGGAAGGGGTCCAGAAGGATCGGGAGGCTACCTCTCTTCTTTTCTCGGCTCTCCACCTGATCCCCTTCTTCTCCTGTCAATTGTATCGCAACATCGAGTGCACTGAGTTGAATGAGAACAAGATCCTTAACAGTTAACAGTCGGTGTTGCCTAGCTAGTATTGTCGTCTTTGATGCGCACCTTGTAAGATCCTGACACAGTGAGCTACAATCAAGACCGGTCTCACTTCATTACGTAGTACTCCCTCCGTAAACTAATATAAAAGCGTTTAGATCATTAAAGTAGTGATCTAAACGCTCTTATATTAGTTTACAGATGGAGTACTGATTTACTATCACCGCTATCTCACATGTTGATTCTCCTTTGACCCAAATTTTTCATACCGATCTTGCATGTTGCGGCAACCAAATTGATCAACAATGCGCACATTAAAAAAAGGAAAATCATCATGGCGAATTTTATTAATTTGACATAATAGTTACATAGTTGGAGATTATAGCACACGCAACCCGGTAGGAGGGTCATCATGCCTAACAGCATGATCGACCTCACAAGACTTAGCTAAAGTATGCGTCGCCCATGAACAATAAAAGAAAACAACGCGAATAAAATTACGACTAGAGGAAGCATTCTTCATAAATAGTTATTGCAGCGCCTACCGAGCCCCCCCTCCCTCATTTTGCATGGTGTCCACAACCTCCATAGAGTCGGATTCCACCCAACATTGATGGCGAGAAGCAGACCATCAAGCAGTGTTCGAGCCTAAGCCATGGCAGCATCCTCGACGAATGTAAGGCTCTCCAGTAACAAAGCGCCATTCGCTGGCGGAGCCACGCCTTGGGAACCCAGGGCCCAGGGCTGGGGCGTGGGGTTTTATTTCAGCAATGACCCATATTTTTTTTCCTGTGAGGCCCAAGGTTCCACCCAGTCAAAGTATGGTTCGGCGAGGCGGTTGTGCTCGAAGACCTCCCTCTGGTGCTCTGGCGCCAATCTCCATTCGCGTTCTAGGGTGGTGATCATTGTCCGACGATGCAGTGCCCTTCGAGCCAGGGCGAGGAGCTAGAGGCTCGTTCTGACGATGGAACAGGGTGGAACTGGTTTGCCGTGCGCCCATGCGATGGCAGTGTCATAGCCCCTCTGTCGGCTGATCCCCTTTCTAGCTGGCTCTATTCGAAGCATTGGCGCTCCGGGCAGGTCTGAGGGCTCGAGTGTCACTTTTTCTTACTTGTTTGAGCTGTGTTGTTGCTCCTGGTCATCCATGTATCATGTCGGAGCTTTTTATTTCGCTTCTTGCTTCTACGTTGTGTTGTTTCGTTGGTTGTTTGGACTTCTTGTCCTCGTCTGTAAGGGCGTCATTAATTTAACGCAGGGCCGTAGGCCTTCTATCTAAAAAAAAGGAAGGCCCAAGCCTGGTTGAGGCTGGTCCACCCATCCTGCCATCCCCGATGTGCACGGGCCCGCCCAAACGGGAGGTCCTATTAGCCGCTCTCTGCGGTAGATAGTCGGCCGAATGCACAGACGGATCTTTGACTGGGCCGCACCATGTAGGTAGCGACCAACAACGAATGGGCACTGTAGCGCGAGCCAACTAATGTATCGCGAAACCCCTACTGTAGTGTCTGGGTTTTTTTAATTTGTTTTTTCAAAAAAAGATTGTTTGTAAAAGTGCAAACATTTTATTAAAAATCCGTAGAAGTTTTTTAAATTTTGAGCATTTTTTAAAAAGTGAACAATTTTCTAAAAAATCGAACAACTTTTGAAAATCGTAAGCAAAATTTGAAATCCTAATATTTTTTTGGAACACAAACACATTTTGAAATTGTTAAATATTTTCTAAAACAGGGAAAAACCAAAATTCAAAACACGAATATTTTTAAAAACAAGAACACCGTTTGAAATTCTCAGACTGACCAAGGAAATAGAAACCCGACGTGTTTTCGCGGGCAAGAGAAAACCGGCTGCGTTACGGGCTTGTCTCTGCAACCAAATGAAAGCCTCGGCCGGCCCAAAGTACGAAGCCGTCACACCATGATTCCCACCCCACATCGGGATCATCTGGAAAAAAAAACACCAGGAGGCCACTCCTTTCACGATGTTTCCCCCGTAGAAAAACTCTATCTCGTGACAGCAATTCAACTTCCCCACTATCAACCAATCACATCCCCCCGTTTCCAGTCCCACGGATCGAACCCCCCTCCTTGCCACGTCACCGATCCGCCCTTCCCACCCACGTTCAATCCCCACGCTCCAAACCCCGCCTCCCACGGATCGCTCACTTTCACCTCCGCGCCCAAACTCCGCCATAAATACGCCCCAGCCGCCTGCTTCTCCCCACACCAACCAAATTCCCCACCCCCAAATCCTCCACCAGCGGCCGACCTCATCAGCTAGCAATGTCGGGCCGCGGCAAGGGAGGCAAGGGTCTGGGCAAGGGCGGCGCCAAGCGCCACCGGAAGGTGCTCCGCGACAACATCCAGGGCATCACCAAGCCGGCCATCCGGCGTCTCGCGCGGCGTGGCGGCGTGAAGCGCATCTCGGGGCTCATCTACGAGGAGACCCGCGGCGTGCTCAAGATCTTCCTCGAGAACGTCATCCGCGACGCCGTCACCTACACCGAGCACGCCCGCCGCAAGACCGTCACCGCCATGGACGTCGTCTACGCGCTCAAGCGACAGGGCCGCACCCTCTATGGATTCGGCGGCTGATCCGTTCTCTCGTCGTGTTCTCTCTGTCAGCTGGTGTTAGCGAGGCAAGATTTGTTGTTAGGGTGTCCGATGCGCGTGCGTTTGTACTGTGTAGTTGTTGGAAGGCGATGAATATGAATCAGTGAAATCGTTGTTCTGGCAAACTTTCTGAAGATTTTGAATGTCTGTCACTGTGATTTAACAGAGTATTATCTGAATATATTGGATTGGAGGAAGCAAATGATGGTGCGTTTCTTATTTGCTTCTACAGAAATTCATCTGCATTCAGTGTGTTTTCAATTGTTTATCGACCTGTGTTTTGCAACTCTGAAAATGTCAGTTTTGAAGTGACTGTAAACTTGTTTACATGACCGTCTGTTTCGTCAGTAACAGAATGAATTTGAACTCTAGACTGATTCGACAGATGGCTATGTTTGTATCAATTCTAATTGGTCTGGGAACACAAACACACATGAATATTACTTCCAGCCTGTTTGTGTTCTTGTGCAGCTACTGATATCTTGCCGTGCCTGCACCTGCACTGTCCAACTACGTGATAGTCTGATAGAGATACGGACAGAGTAAACGTCCCTTCTAGTATAAACTGTTAAGGCATTTGTGTTATGCTGAATGGAGTTTGACGGCTGTATGATGGCTCGAACTACTACGTTGTGTTTACAAGGAATTAGAACTTTCTTTTCCAATTTTAACGACATACAAACACTAAGCTCTGCATGCCTATGGCGTCCGTGCTTTCTAGTCAAGTTTAAGAAGAAAAGGCTAATCAACCTGTCCCTGTTTCCACTGATATTATCGCCCCTGTTGTACTACACATATTGTTACCATGCTTGTAACTTGTAAGGGTGGAGTTCCCCCACTTGAATATATTACTCAAAGAGTTAAAAGCACCCCACGTACAACTTGCACATAACGTGTTAATTTGGTCCCAAACTTGCAAAACTGCACTCCACCGTACCCCAATTTGCATTGGATGTGACGATTTGGTCCTGGGCCTATCACAGCGCGACAATTGGCAGCAAGGTGGCTGGACCGGTCGTCGCATGCACTTTTGCGAAAAAAACACCTTGCCGTTTTTATCTAATCAACCCGCGCTACAGGGCACCTGAATTAAATTTGTCTCCAATCACTGTTTCGTTCGACAACACAAGTGATGTGTTTTGTCAGGGGCGACAGGAGTTCACGGGCTGACGATTGCTGATGATGACGCCAGCTTCGGGCGCGTCGTCGTCGGAGTTCACCGGCGGCGTGGAGGCGCCTGCATCCGCTCATCTCGTCCGCCCGTTCGGCGTCTTCCCTCCTGATTACTGTGAGTCTTCTTCCCCCTCTCCTCTGCTCTGCTTTGCCGCTCGTCGCCCGCCGGTTCCGCCATTCACAGCAGTTGTAATCGGTGCAATTCGAGCTCGATTCAAGGCCGTCTAGTGGTGTTGCTTGCGTAGGGTCATGTAGGGCGCAATAGAGCTAGGGTTTTGGCCGACGATTTTGGGCTTGGGTTTGGTATGAGAGCTAGGGTTTCTGGCGGATAAAGTAGATGTTCCGGCCTTTTAAGTTGGGGTTTAGTTCTGTTGTTAGTTGTCGAGGTTTGATTCAGGTGTCCTGTAGTCATGAATCTCTGTGTGTGCTCAAATGAACCTCTTTTTTGGTCTTCAAGATGTTTTTGTCAGAGTCTAATTTGTGTTGAATTTCTGAACCTTTTAGTTCAGTTATGCTAATGCTAATGCTATCCGTAGTGCAGTTTCAGTTAATTTAATGGTCATGCTAATGTTGTAATTCATTTATGGGCATGTTTATGCAAAAGAATTGCTGCACTTAGTGAGCTCCGTGTTTCGGTAGTAAACTGAATATTTTTAGTTAACTGTAGTTAACTGAATAATTGATGCAGTGATAAGTTTGTACAATGAAGTCTTTTTAAATTAGTTGAATTCAAGATGAAGTGTTCAGTAAACCCACTAGTGAACTGAAATTGTGCAGTTAACTCAATTTTCTATAGTTAACTGAATTTTTAGTTACTGTAGTTTACTGAATTTGATGTAGTGGTAAGTTCCTACAATGGAGTCTTTTGAAATTAGTTGAATTCAAGATGAAGTGTTCATTAATTCCACTAGTTAACTGAAATTGTGCAGTTAACTCATGTTTCTTCAGTTAACTAAATTTCCAGTTACTGTAGTTTATTGAATTTTGTGCACCTTTGGAGTTCAGTTATGCAACGTTTAGTCATTACAATGTACATTTTTTTGAATGCAGTGTGTGATGCAGCAAATGGAGAAAGGTCACATACTCCTTTTTTACACTAGAACTTGAGTATGGTGGGATTTTCTGTGGCCCAATCAGTAAGCTGGAGTACTGGAACCCTTCTGTTGAGGTGCTTGACTATGTTGACTTCGGCACTTTCTCCTATTCATTCCTTGAAGAACACCTGATTTGGTTGGGATATCCAGTGATTGAGCACATCATTTACCGGTGCACTAAATCAATTTCAGATGGTTTGATCAGAACTAGAGGTGATGAGGATTTGCAGCATATGATCATAGCTAGTGCTGAGCATAAGATGCTTGTACTCATGGTTGACCATACAGATTTCATCAGCAACTTCAGGTCTGATTTGGTGTGCACATTGCCCCTGTCTTTGATAAGAACAGCAACAAGTGTTGCAGCAGCAAGTGCAGCATCTTCCCGTAGCCTAATTTCTGTCATTGGGGAAGATCCCATGTCAGAGATTCCAGCAAATGGAACAGAACCGCAGAGTTTGCTGATTGAAGGTGTAAAGCACAACTTGCTAACTGAAGAAGGACAGACAGTTATTGAAGATATAGTGGTTTCGGATTCAGATTCCAGTGACAGTGACTATGATATAGATGATGGGGATGATGATCTTTACGATGACAACATTGACTTTGATGTTGATGAAGAAGCTGAGCAAGATGAGGAAGATGTGGAGCCTGACTATTTGCTTGAGGATGAAGATCTGAACCTATCAATTGAGAAAGCGAAAGAATTTAGGTACAAGTTTAAAGCTTTCAATGCAAAGGTGGACATGATTTCCCCTGTGTTTAAAGTAGGGATGGAATTTGCTGATGTGTAGGAGCTAAGACATGCTCTTACTGCATATTCAGTTAGAAACAGAGTGCAGATCAAGAAGATGAAGAATGGCAAGAGAAAAATTGAGGCAGTTTGTGAAAGAGGTTGCCCATGGTTGCTAAAGCTGGCAATGGCAATAGGACATGAGGATTTGTCATCAGGACTTACTATGGAGAACATAGATGCGAGAAGAAATGGAAGTTAAGATCACAGAGAGCAAAATTCCTGTGTAAGTATTTCATAGATGAGTTCAGAGATGACCAGAAGAAGATGTCACTTGGTACATTTTCAAGAAAGATCACCAAGGAATTTAATGTCACCCCTAATAGATGGAAGCTAACTAGGGCTAGAACATCAGCACTTAAGGAGATCCATGGTGATGAAGAAGAGCAGTTCAGTAGGCTATGGGATTATGGGCATGAATTAAGGAGTAAGAACCTGGGTCTACATTTCTTTTGTCAACTGAGCTTGTTAAAGACAAAGATTTTCCACTGGGCAGGAAATGTCTGAAAACACTATATTGGTCTTATGATGCATGCACTACAAAAAAAAAATACACTTCCGTGATTATACATGTTTGTCACAGTAGGTCATGTTTTCTGTCATGCATGTACATCCATGACGATTTTATGACAGAATCAAGATAGTCATACATGTGCTATCGTAGAAGTGTTCCATGACAATACCAAAATTATCATCACGGAAGTGTCCACTTCCATGCCGATAAATCGCGCGTCATGGAAATGCTTTCGTCAAGGGTAACCGACACGTGGCATCCACCGTAACAGGTCGCCAATAAGCTATCGGGTTCCGGTTTGGATCCGATAACCCGTTAACAGCCCCGACCAATCGGGATTTTCCACGTGTAAAATTCTCATTCGCCGGAGTATCCACGTGTCAGCTCAGTGCTAGGCCAGATATCATCCAGCGAATGGACGGGACACGCCTATGATACGTTGACACGTGGCTCGGCCCAACAGTGGCCCATTCAGGTCAAAAGCCCGGCCCATTTGACTTAGTCAAAAGGTAGCGGCCCGGCCCACGGAAGGCCTGTTAACGGCTTGCTCGCATATAGCCCATTTACAGCCCGCTAACTCACGACCCGTTATAGCCTATTCGAATTAGGCCCAGTAGCGCCCTATGGACCGTCCAATATGATTCCAGCCTGTTGTAACTTCCGGCCCATGTATGGCCCATGACGTCTTTCGGCCCATATGAGGCCCTTTGTAAATCTTGGCCCATAAATGGCCCGTGGTGAAACTGGCCCATAATGAACAGTGTATCGCTTTATACCCATTAACGGCCCATTATTTCATTGGGCCATTCCAGCCCGTGTTATCTTTCGGCCTTCTAAGGGCCAATTTATTATTGGGCTCATTTCCGGCATTCGATTACTTACGGTCCGTTACTGGCATGTTCCGCTTGTGGGCCATATTCAGCCCATGGTTAAAGTCGGCCCGTCTGTGGCCCTTTAATCCGTTGGGCCGTTTTCATAGCGTCATCAAATATGACCCATTAACGACCCGTTATGCCTGCCGATAGAATTAAGCCCGTTATACACATGGGCCTATTAACGGCCCGTTATGGTCGGCCCATAAACAGACGATTCCCATTATAGCCTGTTTACGGCCCATATCGCGGTCCATTAATTGTCCACGAAAGTACGGCCCATGTTTGGCAAATCCATCATACGGCCCGTAGCAGCCCCATTGAATCTACGGCCCGCAGAAGGCCCATGGATCATACGGACCTTAGGAGGCCCACTACAGCAGGCAGCAGGACCCACGGTCCGTATGTTGCCCATGGTTATTGTGGCCTAGTTCTAAATAAAAGGTTACCACGGAAAAAGAACTGCAGCGACTACAAGCAAAAAAATAAAGAAGACAATAAGGAAATAAATAAGCAAGCAACTTACGCTAGGCTATTACGGCTATTACAAATATTACATCCACTGGGCATCAAAGTTCGCCACCAGTGCAAATATAGTGAACAAAGCAGCATATTACATACACTGGGCGTCTAAATTGGCCACCAGTGAAAATAAACGCGGCAGCAAAACAAGTCCAGAACTGAAACCACTTCAGAAGAGCTCAACAAACGATATCCTGGATACCCACCATGCTGGCAAGAAGCTTAGCAAGCTTATTAGTTTTCTGTTGTTTGGTGCTAAAATCGTCCAGCGCTTGCTGTTGCACTAGAAAGTATGCATCTAAATTCTGCAGGGACTTCCTCAGTCCTTCGGCTTCTTGCCGCAGCACAGCTGATTGATGCCTTTCAGCTTGTAGCTGAGACTGCAGAAGCCGAAGTGATTCAAGCAGCGAGTTCAAAGAGCTTCTGCCAGCAGTAGTGGCCAGTAACTCGAACACTACATCAGCGCAGGACTTTGGGGTTGTCTCACTATCTATAAGATAGTTTTTATCACCTTTCTTGGAGACCAACAGGGTTGTCTCACTATCTTGAACCTTATCTGCATTATTTTCTCTACCATTGCATAATGGGGTGCTCTTCTCCAATATTCTGTTCGCATTCTACAAGAGAAACAAGCAGACACATCACAGGTTTAGCATGTAGTATATGAAACTCATTTTGGTAAACCGGTTCAGTAGTAAGGTGGACAGGATAACAACATGAAACAAACATATATCTATGTACTATGGTCACTGTATTGTCTATATCATCCTAGTTTATGTTGCCAAATGAAGATAGAGACACAATTCAAATCATATCTATTTAAGACAAAGCAGCATAGACAGAATATAAGTGTGGGAAACTACACAACACTAACAACACTTGTAATGTGCATGACATGAGAACATAATTGTTTATACAACTGAAACTGAAATCAACATAGAGCAAGAAGTTAGAACAACAATCCAGTTAAAGAAATAGGTTTAAAACATACCTGTTGCGCCATTGGAGTTTCAATTGGATCCTTCAAATTCGAAATTAGTTGGTATGAGTAAATACAGTGATGCAAGAGCAAAGGAGTATGGACCATAACTACGGAATCTGACCTGAGAACAGTTGCTCTTCTGCTTTAAACGTGGAGCTTGGGTTCGCTGTGGTGGTCTTCGTGCTTTGGGCACTGCAGTTGCTTTACAAACTGCTCGTGTGGGGGTACTCTGTGGTGGACATGGTGCTATGTCAACTAGAAGTGGGTTACTATCTGCTGGGGTTGGGGTTAGATGGGGTGTAGCTGGTTCTCTGTCCAATGATGTAAGTGTACAATCTGGAAGAGTCTCGATTATGTGTGGTGGGGCTAGTTCATGGGCCAGTACAACCATGGTTCTATCTGCATAGACGGGTAGCACCGTCTTTTGTGAAGAACGGGTTTTTACTCCCTTAGATACTGCCATCACCCCCTCCAATTCAAATGGCTGATAAACAAGAAAAGAAATTGAATTTACAGACATTGTATCATAGACAGATGTGGTAATTCACGTATATGTTGTCTAACCAAACAGGACAGCATGACACAATTTCACATATATGATGGCAAACTAAACAGGATAGCATGACACAGTTTCAGATATATGATGGAAAACTTAACAGGATATAATGGCATAATTCAACATATGATGAGTATCTAAACAGGATGACATGACAAAACTATATATGATGTCTTTCTAAAATAGGTTGGGATGAAATAATTCACATACATGTTGTCTAAGTATACAGGATGGCATGATATAATTCACATAATTGATTCATATACTAAGCAGCTGGCACTCGCATGTATGATCTCTAAACTAAGCAGATGGCATTGAATATTGTGTATATGATGTCTAAACTAAGCAATGCAAGACACTATATGCATGATATGAGAAATATAAACATTGCAAGTTAAAGCATACACCTCAGGTGGGATATAGGACTGGTCATCTATCTCTGAATCCTCCTCTGAGGAGCTATCTGTAATCATCGAGATATATGCTTCAACAGGTACCATTGCCTGCTCTGAAGAACTTGTTTTCACTCCAGATTTTTCCATAACCGACTCAAATGGCTGATACACATGAAGAGTAGTTCAATATACACAGATTGTCGACAAATGGAATACGTAATGAAAAAAAAGGATGGCATGAGATAATTCACATATATGATGCCTGGCTACAGAGGTTGGCGGTGCATAATTCACATATACGATAACTGGCTAAAAAATATGGCATTCCATAATTCACATATCTGATATAGAAAGCAAACAAGAGGCATTCACACAAAGCATGTCTAATCTAAGCAGATGGCATGGCAATGCAAGACACCATATGCATGATATGAGCAATATAACCCTGCCAAGTTAGAGCATACACCTCGGGGGGGAATACGACTGGTCATCTGTCTCTGAATCCTCCTCCGAGGAGGTATCTGTAACCAACAAGAAATCTGCATCGACAGGTAGCACTGACTGCTCAGAAGACCTTGTTTTCACTCCAGATTTTCCCATCACCGACTCAAATGGCTGATGCACAGGAAGAGTAGATGAATGTACAAACATTGTTGACAAATGGAATACATTATGAAAAAAATAGTATGGCACGATACAATTCACATACACGATGACTGGCTAAACAGGATGGCATTGTATGATTCACGTATATGATGCCTGGCTAAAGAAGATGGCATTGCATAATTCACATATACTCCCTCCGTTCCTAAATATTTGTCTTTTTAGAGATTTCAAATGGACTACCACATACGGATGTATATAGACATATTTTAGAGTGTAGATTCACTCATTTTGCTCCGTATGTAGTCACTTGTTGAAATCTCTAAAAAGACAAATATTTATGAACGGAGGGAGTATGATATAGAAACCAAACAGGTGGCATTCACACAAAGCAAATCTAAACTAAGCTGATGACATATAAGATGTATAATTAAAGTAAGCAATGCGAGGCGCCATATGCATGATATGACCAACATCAGCATGCCAGGTTAGAGCAAACACCTCAGGGGGTAAATAGGAGTGGTCGGCTCCCTCTAAATCCCCCTCTGAATAGTTATCTTCCTCTGGAATACAATCTGGAATGGGGGGAGGGGGGCCCCCACTTCGCCCACCATGGAGCGGCGCCTACATGACATTATATTCCCACACAACGGTCTTCTCTTTTTCTCTACATGTTCAGTACGATTGTGTACAATAACTGACATACATAATAAAAAACATAGTTAGATTATGTAAGGCCTAAGGGGTGCATGCAGAAATCAAGATTGATGGTAGCAAATGAGTGGATAGATCCAAAACTAATGATAGCAGGCAGATGATAGCTTCAGTTTAAAAAGATAGACGATGGCTCATCTACTGTTTGTTGCCCACCGAACATGAACCACATAGAAGACCCCAGATGAACCAGATAGTAGACATATACTATTCATTGCTGCCTCGATATGTGCCCAACGGGCATTTTAAAACTCAAGTTGGAACATTAGTTTGGACCTGACTCGGGAGTCTAAGAGGTGAACAGGACGATAAAGTAGCAGGGAATAATAACCGATGTATAACGTAAGCAGACACGAAAGAGTGCGACCTCTCTTCCGGAACTGTGTAGTCCTCAGGTTCATCTGGTCAGTCGATGATGGTAATGCAGTTGGCGTGGCTGCCGGCAACGGGGAAGATGATCTGAGGCGGCGAAAGAAGGTCTGCAGGGGGAATCTCTGGTGCCGTGCATGCTTCCATCGATAGTGCACCTCAGGTGGGGTGGATGACGGCACAGCAGGAGCGAGATAAAACACACAGAGTTTTCGTTGACACCTATCTGAAAATGAAGTAAATCTGTAAGGGCTCCTTAGAATTGGAGGATTCTAAAAACATAGGAATATGATAGGAATGCACGTGCAAAACAGAGCATTTGCAAACATAGGATTTCTGTCAACCTAGGTGTTTGGTTCACATGAATTGGAAGAACACAGGAATGGAGAAACATGGTTAAATTAAAGTCAAACCACATGAAAATGTAAAATAAGAATCTTATTATGCCGGTAATGCACTTAGTCCTGTTCTTCATGCATATTAATTTGAAAAGGGCGTCCAAGTGAATATTAAAATTCCTACATTTTTTCTTTGAAAGAGACACCAAAGGAAAAAAAATCCTCCAGATTTGCTTTGCTCCATTCCTTCTAACCAAATGCATGAATAGTAGTACCATAGTAAAGTTTCCAATTCCTATGTTTTCCTTCACTTTTTCTTTGAACCAGTGGCGATTCTAGTAGGCAGTCTTCAACAGGTTGAAGCCTGCCCTCGAAATATTTTGTGAGCTTAGATTTGGTCCACATGAATATCATATAATGGCTATCTTGCGAAACCGATTCAAATTGTGGTTCAAAAGAGCATTTAGTTTTCTCCGTGTTAACTTTGTGACCACGATTCATTTCTTTCTAGATTTGCAACTGCTTTGAACCAAAGGATCCCTGAGGGATCGACATGAATGTAGAGTAACAAAGTGATGCGACGAGTGTACAACCTCTTTGGCATAGCCTTGTCGACCTCAGCATCATTGGGTTGGACATGGAGGATGGTGATGCTGGTGTGAGTGTCAGAGGCGAGGAAGAAGATCTGAGGCCTCTGGAGACGGTGCCGAGGGTACTGCTCCGCTGTGATGGACAGTTCCGTCGTTGGAGCAGCTCCGGTGAGGTGTACGACGGCGAGGCTGAAGCAGGACAAGACATACAACGTTAATCTGAAGTGGGAGTCTAATAGCATGTGCAACAGATGATGTAAAATACATCACCAAAAAGTGCTAGATGTAAAATGCATCAGCTGCGTTGCGGCCGCTCCGACAGATGCTGTAAATACTGTTGACTCTGAACTTAACTGAAGAAACTGAACTTTACAGTCAAAACTGAATTTTACTGTCGAAACTGAATTTTACTGACAAAACTGATTGAACTAGTAGCAGAGCACTGCAATAGAAGTTTAGGGCGTTCGAGCACTGGTAGCAGAGAAGCAGTGATCTAAATCAGTAGCCGCTCGAGCAGGGAACGCACTAGCAGAGAGCAGCTCATGCAGCAGCACCGTGAGCGAGTGCTAAAGCAGCAACTCCTGTAGCTGCTGCAGGTCGTGCAGCAGCAGCAGCGTGAGTGAGAGCAAGAGCAGAGCAGCAGCAAGAACGAGAGCAAGAGCGGAGTAGCAGCACAAACGGGAGCAAGAGCGGAGCAGCAACACGAACGAGAGCAAGAGCGGAGCAGCAGCATGACCGACATCAATAGCAGAGCAGAGCAGTAGTGCAAACGAAAGCAAGAGCAGTGCAGCAGCGCAACCGACAGCAAGAGTAGAGCCGCAGCGCGAGCGAGAGCCGGAGCAGCAGCAGCAGCAGCATGAGCGAGAGCCGGAGCAGCAGCAGCTAGTGCTGGTGTGGAAGTCGCCGCCGAGGAAGCAACGACATGGGGGAGAGATGCCGTGGAGGAAGTGGCCGGCGATGGCGCCGTCGATGGAGACCCGCCATGGCTGCTCGGTATCAAGCATAGGCAGCCCCGTGAGATCGAATAAAAGATAAAATGCAGCGGTGAGTGCAGAACCTCCTTGGTGGCGTCGAGTAGGCCTCGGCTTCATCGGAGGAATTAGTGAGGGTGCTGCGGTTCCGGTGGGGCAGGTCAAGATGGCGCTGTGGGGATGGAGGTGGCGCGATAGACGAGGCGGAGGACGGGGTGGCTGATCCGGCGGGACGATGAGATCGACGACGGATTCTCATCCGGTGCGATGGATGAGGGACGTCAAGCTGTTGCTGTGGACGACGTCGTCGGGGAAGAGGCTCCGGTTGGGCGGCGGTCGGGAGGCCGACGGAGGAGCGTGGGGTTTCGTGGGTTTTGGCGGCCTCGGTGTATGAATGGCGGGGTACGAAGGGGAAGGTAGGGGGAGCCATGGCTTAGGGACGCGCTTGTCCGAAATATGGGGTAAGTTACGAACGAACCCCCACCGGTGTTGACCACGCGACGTCGAGGCGGCACTTCCGGCTGAGGGGTAGAAGGGGGATTTCACGTGTCTGGGCTGCGGGACCGATTTTGGATGAGGAGGGAGTTTTCGCGCGCGTCAAAATTTCGGGATAACGCGGCGCGGGTTGAAGAGGCGGGAGTTTCGCAGCAAAAGAGACAAAAATACCCGAGCTTGAAAATTTCGGGATAACATGGCGCGGATTCCATGTTCGGCAGAACAAACTTAACGTGTACAAAAAAAGACAATTCATACAAGACACAAGAGAGTCATGTCCCCTTTTACTATATTGCTATAAATGCCATTGAAAAACTACAAGAAAAATATAAAAAAAATCGGGAGAACAAGATTAGCATATACAGTACCAAATCAATTCGCACTTCCCTCAACAACAACAAAAAAACAAATCAATTCCCACCACAAGAAAGAGTCATGTCCCTTTTTATATGATTACAAATGCCAGTATCTCGAATTTCAATTTTTGAATCCACGTTATGTTGAATTCGAATATATCGTTAGGTGATCTTGCGGTTTACAATGGATGTAGTCCTACAATTTAATCTTCCATCTTATATGAACATTTTACTCCACCCTATGAATATATATATTGTCGTCTACCATATGGACTAAATTTGAATCAATTTTCCTTATTTGAATACGATTGTTGTCAAGTTATACCATCATTTAAATATTATCTTGATAACAGAAAACATGCATATAGTAGTAATCATATTTAAATATGAACTACATGTACCATAAGATCTCCAATTCAAATATTTGTATCGATTTTATGTTGAATTCAGATCACAGTACATTGGTCTAGGTAGCGAGATGTTCGGGATAATCTAAACCCTGTTTTCATATGTATAAAATTTGGCCGAATTGGGAAAAGTTTTGGTACAAGCTTCTTGCAAACCGGAGCTTCTCTCGAGAAGCCTCGTGGTTCCGAGAGGAAACATGTCACCATAGAACTATATGAGTGTCGTTTTGAATTTTGGAATTATTCCGGGTTCGTTTGGCCTTTTTTATACATTAATTGAGTTTCTAGTCATTTAATGTGCATAATTCAAATTTGAACTGCAAGCACATGCTCCAGTGCACCAAAGTTGGTTGAAAAATCACATGTGTGTCCTTGGGTGAATTTCTAGGTCCCATGCAAGAAATGGGAATGAAAGTCGAACATCTGGGCGTCGTGGCTCGGCCGAGAACATTGAGAAACTTGGATTTTAAATTCCTGTAAATCCAAAACTCGCCTGAAAATCATGAAACTTGGCATGGTGTTATGTCATGGCACTAACATGCTGTGGTAAAAATTTTGGCCGAATTGGAACAAGTTTTGGTATAAGCTTCTTGCAAACCAGAGCTTCTCTCAAGAAGCCTCATGGTTCCGAGAGGGAATGTGTCACCTTTGTGTGCGAAATGATATACGCTCCCTCCCCCCTGATTTTCTTTACAGAGGCAACATAGAACTATATGAGTGCCGTGTTAAATTTTGGAATTATTCCGGATTCGTTTGGCCTTTTTATACATTAATTGAGTTTCTGGTCATTTAATGTGCATAATTCAAATTTGAACTGCAAGCGCATGCTCCAGTGCACCAAAGTTGGTTGAAAAATCACATGTGTGTCCTTGGGTGAATTTGTAGGTCCCTTGCAAGAAATGGGAATGAAATTCAAACATCTGGGCGTCGTGGCTCGGCCGAGAACATTGAGAAACTTGGTTTTTAAATTCCTGTAAATCCAAAACTCACCTGAAAATCATGAAACTTGGCATGGTGTCATGTCATGGCACTAGCATGCTATGGTAAAAAATTTGGCCGAATTGGAACAAGTTTGGGTATAAGCTTCTTGCAAACTGGAGCTTCTCTCAAGAAGGCTCGTGGTTCTGAGAGGGAACGTGTCACCTTTGTGTGGGAAATGATATAAGCTGCCCCCCTAATTTTCTTTACAGAGGCAACATAGAACTATATGAGTACCGTGTTAAATTTTGGAATTATTCTGGGTTCGTTTGGCCTTTTTTATACATTAATTGAGTTTTTGGTCATTTATTGTGCATAATTCAAATTTGAACTACAAGCACATGCTCCAGTGCATCAAAGTTGGTTAAAAAATCATGTGTGTGTCCTCGGGTGAATTTCTAGGTCCCATGCAAGAAATGGGACTGAAATTCAAACATCTGGGCGTCGTGGCTCGGCCGAAAAAATTGAGAAACTTGCTTTTCTAATTCCTGTAAATCCAAAACACGCATGAAAATCATGAAACTTGGCTTGGTGTCATGACATGGCACCAACATGCTGTGGTAATTTTGCTGTCCGATTTGCGAAGGCGCACACATTAACAATCAACAAAGTCATTTTGGAACAAGTGCTGTCACGTTACAATTGGAAACACAAGTATTATTGAAATCGTGGGCGTTCTACTTAACATTTACGTGCCGCCATGTGTCCCTTTTTTATTGGCTAGGAGGCGCCATGCGGGGTAGCTATTTGAGTACGGGAGGAGTGCGATCAGACCCCTGCGCGTGCTTATCGGGAGGAGAGCCCTTTGACCTCCATCTGACGCCCACCTCTCTCCCAAAGTCTCCATTCATGGCGCCCGAGCCCCTGTTTAATGGCGTGGCTATGTCTCACTCGACTGAGATTTAAGAGAGAAAAAAAGAAAATCTGAAAAGAAAATTTTGCACGGATCTTGATGTAAGATCCGACGAACCTATATAGCATCTACTGCGACTTATAGCAAGACTGATGAATATATAAGGACGATGACAGTGGATAATAATTGACTTACATATTTAGGAAGATAACTAAAAAAGCCACATGCGGCTACGCCCGAAATACACAAGGGCAAAAGAAGAAGGAAGACGCATACAATGCTCTGGCTCGCTGATCTCTACTTTCTTGATGCGTTGTAGGTCACGGAGACTAGTTCTCGCGGCGAGCGGCGATGATATCTTTCATCAATTTCTTGTCCTCAATACGCTACTTGGCAGCATCCACGGATTCCTCCACCAGCCTTTCGCGCTCGATGCGGAGCATGGCATTCTCGTCCATAAGTTTCTTGACGATGACGCCCGTCCTCTTCAACAAGGCAGCGGTCTCCTCCGCCTGCTTCACCCTTCTGGCGATCTTCGCCCTCAGCAGGTCGCGCTCGGTGCGGAGCTTCGCCTTGTCCTCCCCTAGTCGCCGGATGATGCCGGTAGCATTTTCAAATGAGGCATTCATCTCGTCCTGCAGCTTCATCTAGCCGGAGATCCGACCCATCTAGCCATCGAGCATAGCGCGCATGCGCCTGTGAGAGTCCTCACCTGCCCACGAGACATTTTCCCAGGCCGCCGCGGCGCGGGAGGACCTCCCTGCTGCATTCGCGGCGCGGTGGCACATCTCTGCTGCTTTCGCGGTGCGGCCAGGCCAGTCTGCTGCATCGACGGTGCGGCGGGACCTCTATGCTACTTCGGCAGCGCGGCGGGACCTCTGTGCTGCTACGACGGCACGGCGGGACATGTCAGCTGCTTTCGCGGTGAGGTGAGACATCTCTCGTGCTTCCGCTTCCATGCTCGCCTCTCCCTGGTAGTAATCTCTCGACCCAGAACTCATGCGGGCCATGGCAGATGCAAGGGAATAATGATGAAAGACTTGTTTGTTTTTGTGGATGAGGAGTTGAGGAGGAATGTGCAGTCATCTTGGAGTAGAGTATTTATAACCGAGTACTAATACGCTCCTAAGTGGGAAACCGTTTGGGTTTTGATCGGTGTGAACAGGTTTGCAATTAAATATAGTGTGGTAGTAATTTGGAATGTGATGAGATGCAAGCTCAATATTTATTGACGGTTCTAGTTTCGAAGTGCGGCACTATTCCCGGATGGCGTAACGTGGGCACGCGTTCTCGGCCGTGGTGCAGCAGTTTTGTAATATGCCACAGTACTTCTCTTTCTACTGCTGTGTACGTGCAATAACTGGCACCGTCGGATACATATCTTACGGTTATTGGGGAGTTCGCCAGGAATAGCCTCGTGGCGAGCTATAGACTAGTCTTTTTTTCACACGCATTACATCGACACATATCATCTCTCTCCCTCTTTCCCACGCACACACCTAGTCTGTCGGGACTTCTCTCACGCACCATCTCTAGCTCCCTAGGTCGATGCCACCCACATACACTTGTACTCTGAGTTTAGTACGTTATAAACAAAGAGAAGAGGTGCACGCACGCACTCGTCCTCTCTCACACACGCATCTGTGGCTACGAATTGTAATGTTCTCAACCATCCGATCGGCTCTATCATAGGTTCCCGTTGCTCCTTGGCCTTGAGATCGAGAAGTTTAAAATGCGTAGGCTAAGCTGGAGGTGCGAGGTTTTGGTTAATGTGCGGGCCGCACACGGCACCAACACGACATGAGGTTCATCTGCCTGGTGCGCAGTCGGGTGAGTACTACTAGTAGCAGTACTACTTTGATGTGTCACGTCAACTCACAGAAGTATGCAACACTTCCTCAACAAACAAGCATGTAAAGCAGCTTATACTGCTTACCCAAAGGATCTTTATATCCAACAGACACAAAATATCCGTTCGACTGTTGGAAACTACTTTAACTGTTGATCTGACGTCGAAGTAATTGCTGCATCGCCACCAAAATCCACCATCTCTTAAGCTAAAGTAGACCGAGCTAACCCCTATATTAGCATATTACTAAGATAAACAGAAGGCACTGTAGAATCATTTAGGAGGTGAGCTTGTCAATCTGAATGTGGAGGGACACCGTCCTCGACAACCCAGACCTGGCCAGCAGCTTGGGCGGAACTGTGAAGAAGGTCAGCTCCTGCACGGCGATGGCGCTGGGATCCTTACTGCTTGTCACCTCGATTTCCACCTTGACGGCATTGGTCCTGCCTTTGGGCTCCCCTGGCGGGCCGTTCGCCCACAGCTTGGCCGCGTAGTGCGGCGGTGGGGAAACCCCCGCTCTGATGCAGACGATCGACATGGCGATAGGGGCGCCAATGTCGAGCACGCCGCCGACCCAAAAAAATGCGCGGCCATCCCCCTCCGCGAACAACAAGAGCCGCAGCTCTGACACTGGCACTTGCAGCTGGAGCACCTTGCCGTACTGGATCATGTGCACGGGCATGGTATGCATGGTGCTGATGTGGTGGGGGGGGGGGCACCGGCGGCTGGCCTTCGTAGCCGCAGACGAGCACGGGGCATTTGCAGGACACGAGCGGACACATGCTCTTGTGATCGGCGAGCTTGTGGTAAGTGACATAGAGCCCACAACCTTCATGCGGGCACCCCACCCTCATCGAGTAGAGGATGGCGTCCATCGCCGTGTTTCGCACGTCGAAGCCGCCGCCGCGCTCGCACTTCTGGCACTGCCGTTGGTTCCCGAGGCGCTCGCCGCGGCAGTCCGCGCAGGCCAGGTGCCCTCCCTTGCACTACACAAATCAATCGAACAACACATCAATCAAGAAACCTACACCTTGCTCGATCAGCCGAACGGACGAGGTGTATTCGAACCTCATACACTGGAGGCTTCAAGGGGCGGAGGCACAAGGGGCAGTGGAGCAAGGTGAGGTCCATAGAGACCATAGAGAGCTCCATCGTCGGGTCCTGTTCCGTCGGCATGATCTCGCCCTCCTCGTGCACCGCCATCTCTCGCTTTAGGGCCGGGGCATTAGAAAGTTTTACCATCACATATTCATACTACTTCAAGGTGCATTAAATCAACACATGCAAGTATCAAAAGGAAAGTCACGACATGCATGCATGCGCTGTAATTAATGCATCGGTAAACGCAAATTATTGAAATATATCGAGTGCACTGCTTTGATGTGTCGCGTCAACTCGTACAACAAGGAGAAATTTGATTACAATGCCCTCTCCCTCGCCCATGAGCGTGGTGGCTCGCAGGACTAGGAGAAGCTTTCGCTACACGCTCTCCCTCCCGCACGCGGTGGGCATACAGCAGTTCATTCGGTGTCAGATGGCCAAAAGCATACTAGTAGTACTCCACTGTAGTAGTACCATCATTGTTCGACTTCCCGAAGAGGCGAAGAGCCAAGCAACCCGAACACTCGTGTGGCAGTTTCATGTGTAGGGGAGGTAGTAGTATAGTAACATAGTCTAGGATAGCGTGTACCATGCCTCTAAGCTTAAAATCGTTGGAGTCGGCTCCATTCTATGAGGCCGTCTCGAAGCATTTTTTGATTAAAATAATCTTCTGGCCCTACCTGTCATCCTGGTTATTGTAGTTTGCACGCTGATCTGGTCAAGAGAGGAATATATATTTTAATTTGTGGTGGGTTAAATGTTAGAGGTTCCAACAAATATTGTACAATGTGTGTCTTTTAGCCAAGTTTAGAGGCAAACATGTGGGGCCCGTGCTATGATGTGTCGCGTCAACTCGTACAACAAGGAGAAGCTTGATTACTAGTAGTACGCCCTCTCCCTCGCCCATGCGCGCGGTGGCTCGCAGACAAGGAGAGGCTTTTGCTTTTACTACTCCTACAACAAGCTCTCCCTCGCCCATGCGGTGGACGGGACATGCATCAGTTGATTCGATACTGTAGAAGTAGTAACATCATTGTTCGACTTCTCGAAGAGGCGAAGAGCCAAGCGCAACCCGAACGTGGCAGTTGCGAACGCTCGTGTGGCAGTCTTATGTGTAGGGGTGGGGCGTGGTGTGGCAGTTTTGTGGCAATTCTTTTCTATTGCTGTTTGCGTCCAATAGGTGCCACCGTCGGATGCAGATCTTACGGTTATTGTGGCGATTGCTAGTTATAGTCATCTTACAAAAATCGAATAATCTGAAAACAAACCCGACCACGTTTCTTGTTTCTAGACATGAATAGGAATCAACGAATAAGACTACCCACAATGGGAGTAACATAGGTGGTAACATCACACATGTCTAGGCAAAGTAGATGATGTGGCAAGTAATTAATGAAGAAAGAGAGTCATGTGGTAACATAGTAGTAGTACCATCAAGTTCAACTTCCCGAAGAGGCGAAGAGCCAAGCGCAACCCGAACGCTCGTGTGGCAGTTTCATGTGTAGGGGAGCTAGTAGTAACTAGTCTAGGATTAGCGTGTACCATGCCTCTACTAGTCATAGTGGGAGTAACTTAGATAGTAACATAGCGCACTCCAAGAAAATTTTGCTTATGTGGCATGTAGTTAATGAGGAAAGAGGTGTTTAGAGTAACATAATATGCTACTGTAACATAGGCTTCCCGAGAAAGGATTAGTCTACAAGCTAATAAATAAAGCCATCTATGATACTACTACTACTACTATGTTACTTTGCACTATGGAGGTAGTAACTTAGACTAGTGCCATATGCATGACACTAGTATAATTTACTCCCCACCATGACCAGCCTTTAAGGCTGGCCATAGTGGGGGTAAACATGCTTATGTGGCTGATAGTTAAAGAAGAGAGAGAGGGTAACATAGGTAGATACCGTATCATGTTTGGCAATAAATATGATCATCTATGATACACTACTCTATGATATTATGCACTATGGAGGTAGTATCATACACTAGTACTATCATATATGCATGATACTAGTATATGATACTCTCCACATAATCGTTGGAATCGGCTCCATGCTATGAGGCCGTCTCGAAGCATTTTTTGATTAAAATAATCTTCTGGCCCTACCTGTCATCCTGGTGATTGTAGTTTGCACGCTGATCTGGTCAAGAGAGGAATATATATTTTAATTTGTGGTGGGGTAAATGTTAGAGGTTGTAGAAAATATATTTTACACTGCAGGTCTTTTAGCCAAGTTTAGAGGCAAGCATGTGGGGCCAGTGCTATGATGTGTCACGTCAACTCGTACAACGAGGAGAAGCTTGATTTTACTACTAGTACGCCCTCTCCCTCGCCCATGTGCGCGGTGGCTCGCAGACGGGGAGAGGCTTTTGCTTACTACAACAAGCTATCCCTCCCACAGGCGGTGGACAGACATGCAGCAGTTGATTCGATACTGTAGAAGTAGTAACATCATTGTTCGTCTTCTTGAAGAGGCGAAGAGCCAAGGTGGCAGTCTTTGTGTAGGGGTGGGGCGTGGTGCGGCAGTTTTGTGGCAATTCTTTTCTACTGCTGTTTGTGTCCAATAGGTGCCACCGTCGGATGCAGATCTTATGGTTATTGTGGCGATTGCTTGTAATAGTCATCTTACGAAAATCAAATAATCCCAAAACAAACCCGACCACATTTCTTATTTCTAGACATGAATAGGAATCAACCAATGAGAGGCGTGGGACGTATTACCTAGCACGGCATGCATCGGTCAGTTCAGAGCAAGTACAATAGTGGGCTTATAGCCTGCTTACATGGCAACTTTGCCTATGTGGAGGAGAGAGACATAAAAAAGTAAGAGCATGGTTAGAGCATGGTTAATAATACAGCCAACTGCTGACTATAAGATGTTGCCATATCATTTATAGCCAACACATATAGTCACTTATATACAACAAGCTTAGCTATAAGGTTGGCTATAAGATTAGTAGTACTTTTTATCATCTTCTCTCTATCTCTTTCCTGACATTTATTGCATCTGTCTTGGAGCACACATATAGCCAGGCTCTTGCATTTTTTTATGTCTCTCTCCTCCACATAGACAAAATTGCCATGTAAGAAGGCTATAAGCCCACTATTGTACTTGCTCTTAATAGTATAGCCCTGTAAACCGGAAAGGAGGGACTACTCCCTCCGTTCCTAAATATTTGTCTTTCTAGAGATTTCAACAAGTGACAACATCGTAAATGAGTACATACGGAGCAAAATGAGTGAATCTACACCGTAGATAAATACATATTAAGTTCTCTTGTTTTCCACTCCGCCTTGGTTGTGGTGCACAATATTGAGTATACTACTACTGACTAGTCTCTTTTTGACACGCATTTACGTTGATACGGCTTGAATGCCAACGAGGGAGAGGGTAGCGGTTCCCGAAATGTTGAACGGTCAATGATGCCTCCGCATTCAATTAGCATGCAGAGGTAAGTAATTGGAGAAGCAGAATGGAGCCAGCACGATGTGAATGCAACACAGTTTGGACTCTCATATAAAGGCGCCCCACCACTCCAATCCATCTACTCCTAGTCTCTGCACAACACTGCCCACTCCAATCCAAGACCAAGACCAAGTGACCAGAAGCCACAAGCACCCATGGCGTCGATGGACGTGAGCGGCAGTCGGCTGTGCCAGATCGTCCAAGACGCCGGCCTGCGGCCCCGCACCGCGCAGCGTTTCCAGATGGTGCTGGCAACCGTCGGTGTCATAGCCCTCGTCGACGCCGGCTTCGCCTCTCGCATGTGCGAGATGATGGTCGGCTCCATCCGCAAGTTCACCGCAGTCAAGAAGCGCGCGGAGGACCTTGTCGTACTACTCCAGCCCGCGCGCCGAGGCTCCTTGTTGCCTGCCACCCTCATCGGCCTCCAAGGCGACGAACTCTTTGAAGCACTGGTGGCCCTGCAGCTGCCGGAGGTCGCGACGAAGAATGTGCACCTCGAGGCCACGCTCACTGCGCAGCGCCTCGCCATGCAAGAAACCGTCGACCTGCACATCCACGTCTACGAGGAAATCGTCTACTTAGGCCACTACAAGGCCAGTGAGGACAGAAAGATGTTGGCCTTCTTCCAGCTGCTGGAATCTTTGGACGCCATTGTTCAGAAGCACGTCGACCTAGCCACGAAAGCCGCTGCTACTTAGGCGCCGTTCGGTGGGCCGGCGCCCTGAGTCGGGGAGGTGGACGTCGTCGATGGATGCATCTTTCTTCTTGCCTCCTGTAACCAGCATTGCATCACCTCGTGGCCTTAATGTTTTATTAGTGTATGGCATTTTTATTCCAGTCGTAAATGACATCATTGTTCGACTTCTCGAATAGGCGAAGAGCCAAGCGCAACCCAAACGTGGGAGTTGCGTACGCTTGTGTGCCAGTCTTATGTGTAGGGGAGGGGGGGCGTGGTGTCGCAGTTTTGTGGCATTTCTTTTCTATTGTTGTTTGCGTCAAATAGGTGCCACCGTCGGATGCAGATCTTACAGTTATTGTGTCGATCGCTTACCAAAACACTTAGGCGCGATGGATTAACTCGGCCTCGTTTCTTGTTTCTTGACATGAATAAAGGAATCAACCAATAAGAGACGTGGGCCGTGTATGTTTTTAATGCCTTGAGACTACCTAGCACGGCATGCTGCGGTTAGTTCATTGCATGCAATGGTAGTACTACAGTAAAAATATTAAGTTCTCTTATTTTCCCCTCCGCCTTGGTCGCGGTGCACAATGTAGTAATGACTAGTCTCTTCTCGACCCGCATTTACGTTGATACAGCTTGGATGCCAAGGAGGGAGAGGGTAGCGGTTCCCGAGATGTTGAACGGTCAATGATGCATCCTGAATTAGCATGCAGAGGGAATTAATTGGAGAAGCAGAATGGAGCCAGCACGATGTAATGCAACATAGTTTGGACTCTCATATAAAGGCGCCCCACCACTCCAATCCATCTACTCCTAGTCTCTGTGCAACACTGCTCACTCCAATCCAAGACCAAGTGACCAGAACCACAAGCACCTATGGAGGTGATGGGCGCAAGCGGCAGTCGGCTGTGCCAGATCATCCAAGACGCCGGCCTGCGGCCCGGCACCGCGTAGCATTTCCAGACGGTGCTGGCGACCGCCGGTGTCATAGCCCTCACTGACGCCGGCTTCACCTCTCGCATGGACGACATGATGGTCTGCTCCATTCGCAAGTTCACCGCCATCAAGAAGCGCATGGACGACCTTGCCATATTGCTCCAGCCCGGATGCCCAGGCTCCTCGTTGCCTGCCACCCTCATCGGCCTCCATGGTGACGAACTCTTTCAAGCCCTAGTGGCCCTGCAGCTGTCGGAAGTCGCGATGAAGAATGTGCACCTCGAGGCCGCGCTCGCCGTGCAGCACCAAGCCATGCAAGAAACCGTTGACCTACACATCCACGTCTACGAGGAAATCGTCTACATAGGCCACTACAAGGCCAAGGAGGACAGAAAGACGTTGGCCTTCTTCCACCGGCTGGAATCTTTCGACGCAATTGTTGAGAAGCACATTGACCTGGCCACGAAAGCCGCTGCTACTTAGCCGCCGTTCGGTGGGCCGGCGCCCTGAGTCGAGGAGGAGGAGGTCGTCGATGGATGCATCTTTCTTCTCGCCTCCTGTAACCAGCACTGCATCGCCTCGTGGCCTTGATGTTTTATTAGTGTATCGCATTTTTATTCCATTTGTATATGACATGTTTGATCCCTTGCTGTTATTTGGCGTTAATTATATGTAGTATCACTGTCTTCGTCCTTGTGTACTACCTAGGTCATGGTTTATTTGTCCCTTTTGTAATAAATTTTGACCAAAGATTTAACTTACAAAATGTTAGTGCATGTCAACAAAAATTATATTGTTTGATTTGTATTTCAACATAGTTTTCAATGATATAATTTTGGTGACATGCATGAACCTTTTGTTAGTCAAATTTATGGTCTAATTTTGGCACAGATTACGATGGGGAGCAATAAACCAGGACAGAGGTAGACTGGTCACCATCATGTTTTGTGTCAAATTTTGACTTCAGCGACCCAACTTACATGGAGGGAGTATATATATTGGCGCGACAACCAAACTTATATATATTCAAAACTAAGCGTTACTACATGTCACGAGTTCAAAACGAGAAAGTGGAAGAAGTACTACAGCACGCCTGTGCCGTTCACGTCACACCCCACACTGTCGTTCCGGCCTGCCGCTCATCGCACATTGGCTTGGCATTTTCTATGTATAAGTTATAAAGGTAAAGACTGCCGCGTTTGCGTTGCACCCCCACACGGTCTGTCCGGCACGCCGCTCAAGCAAGGGAACGCTTGTTGTCTTAGCATTTTCACTGTCAGGTGGGGCCGCAGTTGAGCAAACCGACTATCGGCAAATCCCCATCCCGCCCACCGCGCGTCGGTTGAGTTAGAATTAGAAGAGAGAAACGAGGGAGAAGAGCTAGCTGTAGCACGGACACTGTTGTCAGATGGAGTACTGAGTACTCGTACGTCTAGTACTGAGCACCACTAGGTGGGTGCGTGTGACCTATACCTGTCATCACTTTAGGTCTCCTTTTTGAACCGCAGCTACGCTTCATAGTACATATTTTTTCACACATTTTTCCTCCTATATGTACTCCTAGGCTATTTCCACGTGCTTCCTTTCGCCGACACGTGGGACATAGAGCATCTGGGTCGTAGTGCATGCACGACTCAGAGCATATGCAACCATGCCAGCGTACTTTACATTTCAGACCTAACGAATTACATGCAAACCCCCCGCAGAAGAATAAATAAATAAATGAATTAATACATGCAAACTTGGTTATTTTCATAGAAACTGGAGCACGTTCATTAAATTTTGGACATAACACATTTATAAAAAACGACCGGACCTAAACCAGTCTAAGGGCCTCTTTGATTCACAGGATACTGAAAACACAGGAATGGGAAAAGTATGATGGTGATGAACCGAGAGGAGGAGGAAGAGGTGGAGTACTGTACGTGCTAGAGACTGGACTGTAGTACATTGTTTTTTATGGCCATATCACCACATTGTTTTCTATGGCCTATCGCCTGCTGGTTCACTGGGCTGCCGTGTTTCCCACTCCTCCGACGTGAGTAGTATTATATATACCACATGATTCTTTGCTCCTTCTTACTTCGCCAACATGTGGGAGAGCCAGCATCCGGGTCGACCTGTCGGTGTTCTAAAGCTTGGGTCCTTTAGTACCCCATACTTGTGCACGGGCAGTTGTAGCCATACCAGCGGCAAGGCCTGCCGGAGGACAGCTGGAAGCAAGTGCAAGATTGTCAAGAAGGCGTTCAAACCAGTGACCAGAAGACAGAAGCCCAAAGGCTGGATCCCCGGCAAGATCCTTGCCGGGATGGCTTGCGGAGACCCGGCAAGGCTTGCACCCAGCAAGATTCTGCCACCCTGCCACCGCTCCAGCGCAGCAGCCAGCCTGTCATTTGGGTTTTGTCCTTCTGTATGCGTGTCAAGGCACTAGTGGTGGGTGAGCTTAAGCGGTGCTGATGGGACGGCCCCTTTTTCCGTCCCCAAGAAAGCAAGGGACACCTAAACGGAGCATTAAATGCGTTTGTCCTAAATCGTCAGTGATAAGCATGTAAACACTATAGCAACTTTACACCTCTTGCATGTACTGTACGCCACTGTTGGTGACCCCTTGGACATATAAAAGGAGGTCCAGGGCGTAGCTACAGAGGAGGACGCTCACTAGTCCATTCTGCATGCGTAGCTGCTGCCCGAACATACTGTTCATCGCAAGCGCTCCTGGAGCTTGGGCTTAGTCATCCACAATAAATCAAAGCAGGAGTAGGGTATTACGCTTCTCAGCGGCCCGAACCTGGGTAAAAATCCCCTTGCGTTGATCGTTGGATCTGCTCTTTGTGCATACCTCTCTCCCTGCCGAACCGTAAAAGGGATCCACGCGATCCCATAGGTGTCGTACGCCGACAACGTGTCATGCACCAGATTTAGAGTGGGGAACGGAAGGGGGGCATCACCCCGGTCGTAGCACCGGAGTAATATTTTTTGAAACTACGCCGGAATAATAATGACTATAGTGAGTAGTCATATCACAAGACCCCATCTTTCCAGCAGTAACGAGCCGTCAAATCGCACGGCCCTACCTTTCCAGCAGTAAGTTGAATCCGCTACTCCCTCGCCCTCCTCGCCTCTCTGTCAAACCGGCTACACGAAAACTGCTGCGCGTACTGCCCGAGAAAAGCCCCGCCTTCAACTTTTAAATACTTATAGTATAATTTTGTATCGATGAATTGCGCCATGGAGCAGAAAACCAAAAGAAAAAGGTGGTACATGTAAACAAATACAGTTCAAGCTCTAGCTAGCGATTCGGAATGTAAACCATGCATGTGTTTATATGTATAGGTTTCTTCAAAGTACTGAGTCCATTAATGCAATGTGGTCAAACTGTACCATCGATATCTCAAAGCCAAAATAGTTCGAGCTTGTTCGTTCTATATAAATACACTAGTGGAAAACGGCCCATTTGTCCCGGTTCCAGAGGCCCATTAGCCCCGGTTCTGGAACCGGGACTAAAGGGTCGGGACTAAAGCCCAAAACCTTCAGTCCCGGTTCGCTTACGAACCGGGACAGAAGGGGCTCCACGTGGCCGCTGCGGGGAGCCCAGGCAGGAGGACCTTTAGTCCCGGTTGGTAACACCAACCGGGACCAAAAGGCCTCCACGCGTCAGCATTTGGCAGGAGCTGGGGTTTTTGTTTTTTTTGAAAGGGGGGGGGTTTAGGGGGTTTTGGAGGGTTAATTTAGGGGTTTGATATTGTGTTAGCTAGCTAATAGAGAGAAGTGTCCTCTCTTTCTCCGTGCTTGGTCGACGCTAGCTACTATACGTATAGAGAGAACTCGACACGCTAGCTAGTAAGCAAATGAAGGAACCATTAAGTACACAAGATCGTCATGAACATATACAGAGAGAAGTGATCGACCTCCTCCTTCTCCGAGAGATTGGTCGAACAACAAGTTTTCGTATATCTATCCGACGCTACTAGCTACATATATACAATATAAGATCTCTTACGTACAATCCCTAACATCTAATGTCAAATTCCACATGGTATTCTCCGGCTTTACTTATGACGTGGTCAAGAAAGAATCCGGCCAATTCCTCTTAAATTGCTCGTATGCGATCATGTGGTAGGAGTTCATCCCGCATCTGCCACAACTAATTTGAAGAAGGGGGTCAATACATATATATGAATGAAACTCAACACAAATGATGGTAATAAAATAAAATTGTGAATATTATTGCTTACGCACTTCATATTGTTTTTCAGAGTAGCCCCGCTTAGAGGTCGTCGTGTTGTAGATGAACTCGCAAACGTAGTATCCACAAAAATCATTCCCGGCTTCCTGCCACAAGCACTTTACGAGAAATAGAGTTCAATCAAACTGATAATCAAGCATTATAAATGGTATTGATGAAACTAGAATCAATGGGAGATGCGCGGAACTAGCTAGTACTACTTACTTTCGGGTGTATAAATCGCAGCTCCCTCGGCAGTCCCGGAACCATTCCGGTGAACTCTTTCCAAACCCTGCCAGACAAAGAAAATAATTACTTGATATCAGGAAATGAACAAAGTTGCCGATATGGTGCGATAATGATCGATTGAACTTACTTCTGGAGCATTTCAGTCATGTCCGCATACTCCTGGGAATCTTTTCGTCTCGAGTCTAAGACGGTTACTACTCCCCGCTCAAGCTTAATCTCTAGCAGAATAAAGTGGAACCTGCGCACGCATGCATAACTCATCAATTACATTACTATAACCTCGAGTAATAAGGGAAACCGAATATGCACAAGACAGTAACACTCACTTGAAGTTGTAAGGAAAGAGTATTTTCTCTTTGTTTTGATTTTTAAGCAATGATTGTAGCAAGTTATCCTCGGTTTCTGTGACATTCTTTTGAACCATCCATTCATGTATGATATTTGGGTTAATGAACCCAATGTCGTAGATTTGTGCATTTCTACATTCGACGATCTTCAATCTACATAATATAGTGAGGATAATTATATATACATGCAATGAAAGAGCTGAGCTATATATAGAGACTTAATTACAGAAGTAGTACTTACAGACAGTAGCAAGTCACGAGTGTTTTGTCGAGGGCCTTTTGATTGTATAATTGGAATAACTCGTCAAATTCAACAGACAACATATCCATTCCAACGAGGTCGTGCTCCTCTTTAATTCTCAGCATCAAAGTATCCTTCCCAGACTCGCTGCATGTTTTCATGTACCATTCATGGAATCTTCGCATCATCGTTGTTAGAGGAGGATGATCAGGTTTGACGAGAGGCTGCCCGTACTGGTATCTGAATTCTTCCACCTCCATTATTTCAAACTCTACATCATCGCTCAGGTAATCAGCAGGATTGGTACCGGGCACCATCCCCGGCTGATTAGCGATGATATCGCTAGACACCTTGAGCGGGGGGCACGATTGGTTCGCCTGTTCGCCGAGCTGGGGAATTTTTTTCCCACTTCTTCGTTCTGCTAACCTTGCATGCATGCAAGTACTTCCCGACCACTCCGCTTCCTTATATGTCCTTTCAATAATGCGCTCATAGTTGGATTGTGGCGGAGACGGTGGTGGTCGCTTCAGAGCATCGATAGTGCGCTTCCGTTTCACCGGATCTATCGTCTCCTTCGGAGGTGGAGGTTTCCGTGCAAAATGTTCATGCACTTCGGCAGCACTGATTTTCGCGGTTTCCTCGTCGGTCCTCTCATATGGTAACTTTTCCAGAGGCTTGAGAGATGGACCGTATCTGAATTGCTTCCCGCCTCTGCTTGTACTGCTAGCCGCCGGAGCGGTGGCGGCTCTCTTCCGCCGTTGCTGATGAGGCGGAGGAGGAGGCAGAGTGCTCCGATGCGTCGGAGGAGGCAGAGGAGGAGGCGGAGTGCCCTCACGCGCCGGAGGAGGCGGAGAAGGAGTGCCCTCACGCGGCGAAGGAGGAGGAGGAGGGGGAGTGCTCTGACTCATCGGAGGAGGAGGAGGAGGCGGAGGCGTCCAGTTCGGAAGCTTGATGTACTCCTTCCGCCATAGACATGTAGTCCTCAGAGCATAAACCAGCTGAGTCTCCCCTTCACCTGTAGGGTGGTCAAGCTCGAGCTCGTCAAATCCCTCCATTACTTCATCCACCGTCAGAACAGCATAGCCATGTGGAATCGGACAGCAGTGAAAAGTTCCGTCAGGTTGAGGAGGTGCAACAGAGCCGACAGCCGCCTTCAAGGTGAGGTTCCGACATTTCGTCATAAGCTGGCAATTTTGAGCCTCCGTGATAGCATCCACGGGGTAGCTAGGAGCCGTGAAGTCAGGCTGCTGAACGAGCTCCGTGGAAGCCACGCTACTTCTCCGCTGAGATGGCGGGGTAGCTTCTGGGGTAGATTCATGCCGCTGAGATGGTTGGTCGGCAGCTCGCTGGCTCTCAACTTGTTCCTCTAGCTTTAGTACTCTTGCATTGAGCTTCTGCATTTCGCTCAGCTCCTGTTTCCTCTTCCTCTCCCGGGTTTTGTAACCGCCTGTGCCGGGAAACCCAACCTTCAATGCAACGGAGCCTGGCGTGCCTCGTGTTCATCCAGGGTGCTAAGGATTCCCGAGGGCCTCAGTCAGCTTGTCCTTCTCTCTGTCGGGAATGAATGTCCCTGCCTGCGCTGCGGCGATATACTTCTGAAGCTTCTTGACGGGTATTGCAAGTTGCTCGTCCGTCCAACGGCACTTCCCTGTTTCAGGGTCCAAAGTTCCCCCAACCCCGAAGAACCAAGTCCTTGAACGGTCTGGCCAGTTCAATGTCTCTGGTTTGACCCCTTTAGCAATCAGGTAATTCTCAGCTTTGTCCCACAACGGCCGGGCTTTGAGGTAGCCGCCTGACCCCGTGCGATGGTGATACAGCTTCTTTGCAGCATTTATCTTGTTTATCTCTGACATTTTCTTACTCTTGTCCGATGTCTTATAGGCCACAAATGCGGGCCGATGATCTCTTATCTTCTCAAATCGGCCGGTGAATTCTGGAGTCTTCCCTTTGTCGACAAACGTTGATTTCAACTCAATCTTCCACCTCCTGAATAGATCTGCCATCTTCTTAAGACCACACGCCTTGACCAGTGGCTCTATAACTGACTTATTCGGATCCTCCTCTGGCGGTAGGGTGAAATTTGCCTTCAGCGAGGTCCAAAGATCATCTTTCTGTCTATCGGTGACATAAGAAACTTCAGGGTCTTCGTTCTTAGGCTTATTCCATAGCTGGATGCTAATCGGGATGCTGCCCCTAACAATAGCTCCGCACTGAGCAGAAAATGCTTCCTTGGTCCGCCTGGGTTCAATCGGTTGGCCATCGTCCGCGATTGCTATGATTGTGAACCTTTCATCCTGGCGCAACCTTTTCTTCGGGCCTCGTCTCGTTACCGAAGTTTGGCTCGATCCGGAGGGCTATAAAAGAAGAAAGAAGAGTTAATATATGTACATACCAAAACAATTAATGCATCAATTAGCTAGTCAGCACAGGCTTAATTAGTATATATACCTCGCCGGACTTTGCAACAGCTCCCTCCTCCGTTCGGTCACCGGAGCCGTCATCACGGTCTCCTTCTTCCACCGGCATTCGGTCACCGGAGACATCATGATCACGTCTTTCCTCCTCCATTGTTCAATCACCGGAGCCTTCATCCTCTCCTTCCAGACCATCGGTGTCGTTGAGAAACGACAAGACATCACGTCCACCGCGGATTATGTCCCCCAACAACTCTTCTTGTTCTAAGTCTCTTTGATCCATAGTTTCTGCAAATATTACAATATGGCAATTAATATACAAACATGAGAGATGGATATATTAGTGGCAAACATAGACCTAGCTAGCTAATCACAACAAGGAATATTAATTAGTGGCCTCGACGCTTCTACGGTTTGGGGTGGCCTCGACAACGCTTCTAGGGTTTGGGGTGGCCTCGACAACGCTCTTTTAACTTGGTAAATTTGGGTGGCCTCGACGCTTCTTGGGTTTGGGGTGGCCTCGGCAATGCTTCTAGGGTTTGGGGTGGCCTCGACCCTTCTAGGGTTTGGTCGGGCGAGAGGGGGTTGATCGACGTCCCCCCTCATGTTGAAGAGTTACCGGAGTTCTCTCATGAATGTCCGACGTCTGGACCGCCTCTCTCATGAATGTCAAACAAGGGATTTAACAAAATGGCGCCATTCTGGATGTGCAGAAAATGGTCCACATTTTTCCTGATCTCATCTACCCTTCTATAGTCACGTTGTCAGTGTCAAACGATTCAAGAAAACCATGGCTTCATCATTAGCCGGAAGTAACAGGCGCATAATGGTACGAAGCTCTCCAAAATTGTTTTGGAATGGAGTCCCGGATAGGATAAGTAGTTTTTTGGTACGAAGTTCAGCAAGAGCCTTCCGAATATGATCAAATGTTGCATATGTCAAAATTCAAACTTTGACATATGATCAAACTTTGATATATGATCAAATGATGCATATGTTAAAATTCAAACTTTGACATATGATCAAACTTTGATATATGTCCACCGCGATATAAAATGATACATAGACTTGTTCGGGCGAGAGGGGGTTGATCGATGTCCCCCCTATTGTCGAAGTTACCGGAGTTATCTTCTAGTGGTTTGGGTGGCCTCGAGAGTTTGTTGGGTAGGGGCGGGAGGGGGTAGGAGATCGACAACACTTTTTTTCTAGGGTTTGGGTGGCCTCGAGAGTTGGTCGCCCGGTATATCAAGAGGGGGTGAACATTTTACTTTAGCAACTTAGAAAAAAAATGTTATCAGGGAGGGGGTATATTGACCCCCCCCCCCCGTCATGTCAAAGTTATCGGGGAGGGGCTATATCGACAATGACATACATATAAAAAAAATCTATGAACATCCATACATACATATAGCCACATACATATATATGGCTATGAAAAAAAAATTCATCATATAAAAAAATGTTATCGGGGAGGGGATATATCGACCCCCCTCCCTCATGTCAAAGTTATCGGGGAGGGGTTATATCGACAACGACATATACATATAGCCACATACATATAAAAAAATTCTATGAACATCCATATATACATAGATATATATGGCTATGAAAAATGCTATGAAAAAAAATTCATCATATAAAAAAAATGCTATGAACAAAACAATTAATACATATATGAACAAAACAATTTTATGAACATCCATACATACATAGCCACATACATATATATATATATATATACATACATTATATATGAACAAAACAATTTTCATCATATAAAAAATATCAACATATATACATTATATGTGAACTCCACCATTTCTCTAAAAAAAATCTCTATGCAAATTTTTCTAAAAAAATGACTTTGATCATGAATATCTCTAACTGTGCAAATATCTCTAACTATGTAAATATTTTTCTTATATTTAATAAATTCCAAAGTTGAAATTTCAATTATTCATATTTCCTTTGATTTGCAAAGGAGCTATATTCTCCACAATTCTTTTGCACCCACAAAAATTACTCCATCTATTTGACAGTACCCACAACCCATTCCGCCAAAAACATTTGGTTCTATAGTTCAAAATTTTCAAATTTTATTCAGTTCAAATTTGGACCAGATTCAAACCCCAGGGTCAAAGCGCAATTTAAATTGGACAAAAAGTTCTCAAACTTTGCCAGACTCTCTTTTGTGCATCAACACCTCACCACAAAAATTCTCAAAAATTCTTAAAATTCCTAGAGCCCTTTGGCATTTCATCATACACTTGATGTGCACTGTTTAGCACTGTCAAAAAATTCAGTAAATTCATAAAAATTTGGACAGAGGGGGGAATCGATGCCATGCACTCCTCATCTTCCTCTACCCCACACAGCGTCACCACACTGGACCCCCTTGGTCAGTGGCTCGCCGCCGATGGCATCGGGGTCGGCGGTAGGGCGTCGAGGTCGGCGGTAGGGCACGGCGACGGCGGCCAGTACAGGGAGGAATAGGAGGAGGAGGAGGGGATCGGGGCGGCGCTCACAGCGAGGACGCGTCGGCGACGAGGAGCAGGCTCGAGGGCGGCGATGACAAGGACGGGCTCGGGGCAGGGCACGGCGACGGGGCAGGGCGCAGCAACGGTGTTGGTGCAGGGCATGGCGACGGCGATGAGGAGGCAGGGCCGGCGACGAGGAGCGGGCGGCGACGGGGTAGGGCGCGGCGACGGCGATAGCTACGAGAAGCAGGGCGTCGGTGTCGGGGCGCTGGGCGTCGGCGTCGGGGAGAATGTGAGAACTTGCTGAAAAATTCCTAAGTGCCACTTATATAGGAAAGCCTTTGGTCCCGGTTCGTGGCATCAACCGGGACCAATGCCCCCCTTTAGTCTCGGTTCGTGCCACCAACCGGGACCAAATGTCAGTTTTCAGAAGAACAAAGGGCGGGAAACAGAGACCTTTGGTCCCGGTTGGTGGCACCAACCGGGACTAAAGGGGGGCATTGGTCCCGGTTGGTGCCACGAACCGGGACCAAAGGGCGGCATTGGTCCCGGTTCGTGCCACCAACCGGGACCAATAGCCCTACACAGCGGCGTGGTGGTGGGAGTTTAGTCCCACCTCGCTAGTTGGGAGCGCCCCTCACCTGTTTATAAGCTCTGCTGCCTCATCCCTCTCGAACTCCTCTGAACTGCAGGCCTACGGGCCTAATGTAACACTGCTATGCCTGTGGGCCTACTGGGCCCGCCGCGGGCCCGCATCCTGGCCCAACATGCTAGTTGGGTTTCTAGTCGTATGCAGGCCGTGGTGGCCCTGTAGGCGGCATTTTTTTAAATTTTTTTCTGTACTTTTTTTTGTTTTATGCTTTACTTAATTTTTTAGAGTTTTTGAGTGATTCATTTTGCTTTAGGTAATTTTTAGGTTATTTTAAATGTCTGTTTTAATCAAAAACAAATTTTGTTATTTTAGTTTGCTATTAAAGTTTCTAACAAAAAAATTCTTTTTGCTATTAATGTTTTGAACAAAAAATACTTTGATAATTTAAGTTGCATAAATTTTATAAAAATTTAGTTTAAAAAAAACTAGAGGTTTATAAAATATTTTTAGTTGATTCCTTTTGCTATTAGAGTTTTATAAAAGCTTTTTAGTTGATTCTTTTTGCTATTGAAGAGTATTATAATTTTGTTTTAGTTGATCATAACAGAATATTTTTATTGATTATTTTTAGTTCATTCTTTTTGCTATTAGAGTTTCATAAAAGTTTTCTAGTTCATTCTTTTTGCTATTAGTTCATTCTTTGAGCTAAATGACCCTGAAATTGAAAAGCACTTCAAATGACCTGTGAAAAGGTTGAAAGTTGGCATGGTATCATCATTTCACCCACATAGCATGTGCTAAAAAGTTGAGAGGGTTACGGCAAAAGCTGCATGCACTTCGTGTACAAAATGGACAATCTCTTTCGAAGTATCAGGATTTCGGACGAAAACTCATCTGTTACAAAGGGATTTCATTTTTTTGAACTTATTTGAACTCCAGACTTTTTGTGTGTTCAAAATGCACCATTCAAAGCCACATCATCAATTTTCAACCCTTTCTGACTTCACTTGGTATTTTTCATGCATCTACTTATTTTTTTGAGCTAAATGACCCTAAAATTGAAAAGCACTTCAAATGAACTCTGAAAAGGTTGAAAGTTGGCATGGTATCATCATTTCACCCACATAGCATGTGCTAAAAAGTTGAGAGGGTTAAGGCAAAAGCTGGATGCACTTCGTGTACAAAATGGACAATCTCTTTCGAAGTATCAGGGTTTCGGACGGAAACTCATCTGTTACAAAAGGCATTTCATTTCTTCACATGTAACTGCAGTTATATTCTAGATCAAAGGCATCATCATAATAGTTGTGGAGAGAAAGTCTTCACTTTTTCTTCGCTTGTGTCCTTTGCTTATTGCACCGTAACCATGGATAATCTTCATCGTTTAACAGGGTGCTTGGGTCAGCCTTGACTTTGAAGGGAGGAATTTCATGAAACTTTTCATAATCTTCAGACATGTCTGTCTTGCCCTCCAATCCCACGATGTCTCTTTTTCCTTAAAGAACTATGTGGCGCTTTGGCTCATCGTATGATGTATTCTCTTCCTTATCTTTTCTTTTTCTCGGTTTGGTAGACATGTCCTTCACATAGAAAACCTGCGCCACATCATTGGCTAGGACGAATGGTTCGTCTGTGTACCCAAGATTGTTCAGATCCACTGTTGTCATTCCGTACTGTGGGTCTACCTGTACCCCGCCTCCTGACAGATTGACCCATTTGCACTGAAACAAAGGGACCTTAAAATCATGTCTATAGTCAAGTTCCCATATGTCCACTATGTAACCATAATATGTGTCCTTTCCCCTCTTGGTTGCTGCATCAAAGCGGACACCGCTGTTTTGGTTGGTGCTCTTTTGATCTTGGGCGATCATGTAAAATGTATTCCCATTTATCTCGTACCCTTTGTAAGTCAATACAGTCGAAGATGGTCCCCTGGCCAACGAGTACAGCTCATCAGAAGTAGTGTTGTCACCCCTGAGACGTGTTTGCAACCAACTGCCGAAAGTCCTGATGTGTTCACATGTAATCCAGTCGTCACACTGCTCCGGGTGTTTGGAGCGCAGAATGTTCTTGTGTTCATCGACATACGGGGTCACCAAGGTAGAATTCTGTAGAACTGTGTAGTGTGCTTGAGACCAGGAATGCCCGTCCCTACATATTATTGAGTCCCCTCCTAGCGTGCCTTTTCCAGTCAGTCTCCCCTCATACTGCGATTGAGGGAGACCAATCTTCTTAAGGTCAGGAATGAAGTCAACACAAAACCCAATGACATCCTCTGTTTGATGGCCCATGGAGATGCTTCCTTCTGGCCTAGCGCGGTTACAGACATATTTCTTTAGGACTCCCATGAACCTCTCAAAGGGGAACATATTGTGTAGAAATACAGGGCCCAGAACGACAATCTCGTCGACAAGATGAACCAGGATGTGCGTCATGATATTGAAGAAGGATAGTGGGAACACCAGCTCAAAACTGACAAGACATTGCGCCAAATCACTCCTTAACCTTGGTAGGATTTCTGGATCGATCACCTTTTGCGAGATTGCATTGAGGAATGCACATAGCTTCACAATGGCTAATCGAACGTTTTCCAGTAGAAGCCCCCTCAATGCAACCGGAAGCAGTTGCGTCATAATCATGTGGCGGTCATGAGACTTTAGGTTCTGGAACTTTTTCTCTGGCATATTTATTATTCCCTTTATATTCGACGAGAAGCCAGACGGGACCTTCATACTGAGCAGGCATTCAAAGAAGATTTCCTTCTCTTCTTTGGTAAGAGCGTAGTTGGCAGGACCTTCATACTGCTTTGGAGGCATGCCGTCTTTTTCGTGCACACGTTGCTGGTCCTCCCGTGCCTCCGGTGTATCTTTTGTCTTCCCATACACGCCCAAGAAGCCTAGCAGGTTCACGCAAAGATTCTTTGTCACGTGCATCACGTCGATTGAAGAGTGGACCTCTAGGTCTTTCCAGTAGGGTAGGTCCCAAAATATAGATTTATTCTTCCACAGGGGTGCGCGTCCCTCAGCGTCATTCGGAACAGATAGTCCGCCGGGACCCTTTCCAAAGATTACTTGTAAATCATTAACCATAGCAAGTATGTGATCACCGGTACGGATGGCAGGCTTCTTCCGGTGATCTGCCTCGCCTTTGAAATGCTTTCCTTTCTTTTGACATTGATGGTTGGTCGGAAGAAATCGACGATGCCCCAGGTACACATTCTTCCTGCATTTGTCCAGGTATATACTTTCGGTGTCATCTAAACAGTGTGTGCATGCGTGGTATCCCTTGTTTGTCTGTCCTAAAAGGTTACTGAGAGCAGGCCAATCATTGATGGTTACAAACAGCAATGCATGCAGGTCAAATTCCTGCTGTTTGTGCTCATCCCACACATGTACACTGTTTCCATTCCACAGCTGTAAAAGTTCTTCAACTAATGGCCTTAGGTACACATCAATGTCGTTGCCGGGTTGCTTAGGGCCTTGGATGAGAACTGGCATCATAATGAACTTCCGCTTCATGCACAGCCAAGGAGGAAGGTTATAGATACATAGAGTCACAGGCCAGGTGCTGTGATTGCTGCTCTGCTCCCCAAAAGGATTAATGCCATCCGCGCTTAAACCAAACCATACGTTCCTTGCGTTACCTGCAAAGTCCTCCCAGTACTTTCTCTCGATTTTTCTCCACTGCGACCCGTCAGCGGGTGCTCTCAACTTCCCGTCTTTCTTACGGTCCTCTCTGTGCCATCGCATCAACTTGGCATGCTCTTTGTTTTTGAACAGACGTTTCAACTGTGGTATTATAGGAGCATACCACATCACCTTGGCAGGAGCCCTCTTCCTGGGGCGCTCGTCATCAACATCACCAGGGTCATCTCGTCTGATCTTATACTGCAATGCACCGCATACCGGGCATGCGTTCAAATCCTCGTACGCACCGCGGTACAGGATGCAGTCATTAGGGCATGCATGTATCTTCTGCACCTCCAATCCTAGAGGGCATACAACCTTCTTTGCTGCGTACGTACTGTCGGGCAATTTGTTATCCTTTGGAAGCTTCTTCTTCAATATTTTCAGTAGCTTCTCAAATCCTTTGTCAGGTACACCATTCTCTGCCTTCCACTGCAGCAATTCCATTGTGGTACTGAGCTTTGTGTTGCCATCTTCGCAATTGGGGTACAACCCATTTTTGTGATCCTCTAACATGCGATTGAACTTCAACTTCTCCTTTTCACTTTCGCATTGTCTCTTTGCATCAACAATGACCCGGCGAAGATCATCATCGGGCACATCGTCTGGTTCCTCTTGATCTTCAGCTTCCCCCGTTGCAGCATCACCGTATTCAGGGGGCACATAGTTGTCATCACCCTCTTCTTCTTCGCTGTCTTCCATCATAACCCCTCTTTCTCCGTGCTTGGTCCAAACATTATAGTGTGGCATGAAACCCATATAAAGCAGGTGGGTGTGAAGGGTTTTCGAGTCAGAGTAAGACTTCGTATTCCCACATATAGGGCATGGACAACACATAAAACCATTCTGCTTGTTTGCCTCAGCCACTTCGAGAAAATTATGCACGCCCTTAATGTACTCGGAGGTGCGTCTGTCACCGTACATCCATTGTCGGTTCATCTGCGTGTATGATATACAATTAAGTGTGTCAAAAACCATTACAGAATTAATTAATAGAAGTTCATCATCACATTAAAACCAAAGTACATACATAGTTCTCATTGAACAACATATAGCTCTCCAGAGCATCTAATTAAACCATACATTGCAACTATCTAAAACATTTCAATGCAACAACAAATGCGATCATAATCGCAACTAAGGTAACAATTGATCCAATGACATAATGATACCAATCCTCAGTATGAATGGCATATTTTCTCTACTTTCTAATCTTGAAGCGCATTGCATCCATCTTGATCTTGTGATTATCGACGACATCCGCAACATGCAACTCCAATATCATCTTCTCCTCCTCAATTTTTTTCAATTTTTCCTTCAAGTAATTGTTTTCTTCTAAATTTAACCTCTCGACAATAGGGTCGGTTAGAATTTTCGGTTCACATACCTCCTAGATAAAAAAAATCTATGTCACATTGGTCGGCATAATTGTCATAAACACTAAATGAAACTAATAGTTATAAAATATAATATATATATACCACATCCGAATCATAGACAGGACGAGGGACGACCGAGGCGGATACCAAAACCATCGCACTATATAATAACAAACAATAATAAAAGTAAAAAAATTACACAAGTATCTATCTAAATCATACAAGTAAGAACTTTTTTCTTTTAGAAAGAAGATAAGAACAAGAGGCTCACCACGGTGGTGCCGGCGACGAGATCGGTGCGGGCGATCAACGGCGGTGAGGATGGGGATGGGACAGGATGGACCGCCAAACCTAGACAAATCTTGAGGAAAATGGAGCTTGGACAAGGAGCTTCGAGAGGAGAAAGCTTAAGTGTGGCTCGGGCATTTCATCGAACACCTCATGTGCATAGGAGGTGAGCTAGAGCACCACAAAGCTCTCCCACGGCCGGCCAAAAAAATAGAGCACTCCACTGCTCTGCTCGCGGGGTATATATAGGCATCTCTTTGGTCCTGGTTTGTGGCTAGAACCGGGACTAAAGGACCCCATTTGGTCCCGGTTCCAGCCACCAATCGGGACCAATGGTTGTGGGCCAGGAGCTAGGCCCATTGGTCCCGGTTCATGTCTGGAACCGGGACCAATGGGGCCAGACGAACCGGGACCAATGGCCCACGAGGCCCGGCCGGCACCCTGGCCTCACGAACCGGGACCGATGCCCCCATGGGTCCCGGTTCGTGAGTGAACCGGGATTAATGGGCTTACCCGGCCTGGACCAAAGCCATGTTTTCTACTAGTGATAGTACTGTATGTTTATTCACCCGTGGTGTTGTTCAATGAATGGAGTGCCAGGGAGCACAAGTGAACAAAGTGCAAATTGCAGTTAGTCACATTAAATAGAGAGTTTCTTTTCTTTAATGCCACGTACACAAATTGAAACGCTTGTTGTGGAGAGAAAAAGATAATCACTCCACTATATATATATATATATATATATATATATATATATAGGCAGGGGCCTGAGCGCTTGCTTTACTAGGGTCGCTCTCTTCATTCTCTTGTCATCTCCAGATCTAAACAACATAGCGTCAACGACATTTTCTCTCTGCTGACCGCTGGTCACAGATCCGGCCGGATCCCTTCGGCCGGTGTGTGTAGGGGACTTGGTGCATCATTCACGTGGTCATCGGTGGCGAGGAAGGAAACCCACAGCTGCCGGCAGGTCCCGATCCTCTGCCCGTGCCGTTCTCTCCGACACAGCGCCGGCTCGGAAGGTCCTCCGACCCCTTCTTCCTCCTTGCCGTATTGTGGGCAGATCCGACCTGCCGCCGGCCTCCTAGCCACATCCCGACGACCCTCAGGTATAAGTTCCTTCGAAAGCGGCCCTGCTCTACTGCCCTAGCTCCCCACGTGTCTGCATGTGGATCTTTTTCTACTTCCATCAGCTCTTCCAAAGCCACCTAAATTATTAGTATTATTAGAGGTAAAGTTACTTCATGTAGTCGAATCTTGGACTTGGCTCAAACACCGAAGGGGGGAAAGTTGTAGCATGAATCTAGGACTTGATTCAAAGAGTAAATAACATAGGGAAATTAGTAGAGACTGGATACCCAACCGGTCTCTTTGTTGAAAAGGGAAATAAAGGGAAAAGGCAGTACAAACTGGATAAGGAACAGATCTATTATTGGTTGAAAAAAGGATAGAAAGTGGTGGCTGGTGGACAAGTCAACAGAGTATGTCCAGGATTAGATTTGCTGCCCTCACATAGCAAAAGGTATCCAGGATTAGATTTGCTGCCCTCACAGAGTATGAACAAACTCGGCATCACCAATTTATGCATCCTTGTAGGTACATTGTGCTGATGCGTCCACTGTCGCATGTCCTTATACCAACTTTTTGCAGTTGTTAATATAAGGGCGCATGTAAAATGAAGCAATCAAACTGTTACCATAAGGACATGTCTAACCAATGTTGTTGTTAATCTAATGCCTCCATTAATATGATTCAATTAAACTGTGTTACAAATGGTACTCCTGCTATTTTTTCCAGTATGATAAGTAATTTGCTTCTTTACGCTGCTGAGTGTCCTGGTGTCCCCACTGTCCCATGCCCTTAAACCAACTCTTTAGCTGCTATTGATCTACTGTATCTAGTAAACAAGCAATGCCACCATTAAAGTAATCCCATATTTGACGAATGTCATTGTTGATCGTAATGCTTCTGGTAACATGAAGCAATGCTGCTGTTTTAAAATTTCTACTGTTCTTGCATGATTGCCATGAACATAATCAAGATGCTTCTTTTCATTTCGTGCATGTTTCGTATCTTTTGATTGACCAGTAATTGTTTTCTTTCTATCTTTTTATGCGGATAGGGATATCCATTTCACCTCGTTGCTATTGTGACCTTTTGGCGAACTGCCCAAAACACTTTTTTTTGGAATGAGTGTCTTGTGCAGTTCAACTAAAATATCACGTGGGCAATGTCTCTCAATTTTGGTTGAACTGCACAAAGGTTAATTGGAGTTTCCAACATCTCCATCAAACTCTGCTGGTAATCTCGTGCAACATTTTATTAGCCTTTGCAAGATGAGCCGTCACTATCACCACAATGGCACTTTATTTTAGCGGAACTGCACAAAAGGATAAGCAAATTATAGTTGCATCTTGCATGAGCAGGACAACCAACCTTAATGTTGCTCAATTTTAGTGCAACTACTAAAGAAGAACTGCCAGCTCATGAGAGCAAGTACTTCTTGCTAGCTGCATGATACAATCTTTGCTTCATTTCAGGCAAACTGCAGAAAAAGGTCGCCTGAATTGAATCATCCGAGTGGATCTGCAGGTTCACCACATCGAGTCGTGGCGGCGTAGGGCCCCTCTCTCAGTTATGGTTCCCATGACTGGGTATGTTCCTTCTTGGTTGATTTTGACTCGGCATCCAGCTAGTGATCTTGTGCTACTGTTATGGCACTGCTATGAGAAAGCAATAATGATATTGTTTTTGCATCTTAATTTAATGCCACTAATAATTTGTGGCAATCTTTTGGCACCGGTACTGCCACTGATAAAATGAAGTAATAATACATTTAAAATAGAGCTACTGTCTTAGCTACCATTTCATTTCAAATGTAGATAACTTGCAGAAGGCCTATCAGGTAGAATCAAGTCCATGTGCACTGCATCTATAACATAGCTGCAATGAACTAGTTGAGTCCATCATGCCTACAGTTGAGGTGGCGCGGGCCCCCTCTCTAACTGGCGGGCGCCATAATTTTAGTTGAACTGCACAAAAAAAGTGATTGAAATGAGTCGAGGCTCCTCCTTCTACTGCCATACTGAGGTGTTAATGGATGTCAACGAATCGCCTTCATGGCAAGATACGGGGACATGAAAAATAATTTGATCTCCCAAAGTCAGCTCACACAGGTTAGTACTGTCCTTTATCAACATGATTGTGCTTTGTCATACTGTGCTAACGTTGTTTTTTTTAATAAAGCTATTCTATCGCAATCTTTTCTCGTTTTGGAAATAAAGTTGCTTTAACTAGTGCCAATATTATAGTAATCATGCTCTTTCTTATTTATGCAAACAGGAATACTCAACTACAGATGTTGTGATGGTCAAAAGCATTCGCCAAGTTCTTGGGTTGTATGACACGGCTAGCCAAGATGGATTTAATCCCGAGATTCACTTTATCCAAAGGCTCTAAAGTGCCATGCGTGTGTGCAAGGTGGAAAGAGATATTTCAGGACGTTGATTGATGATTCCACTAGATTCTGCTATGTGTATTTGTTAAATACTAAGGATGAGGCTCTATACACACTACTTCAAAATCTAGAAGGCCCTCTTGTGCATATATTGTAAGTGGTAGTGCCACTAGTGATGCAGAATATTTCAGCTGCCAATGTTTGACCTATGTGGCCTTAAAAAGGACTGGTTTCAATGTTTAAGCAAATCCTTGGATCAAATTGCTTACATGAAGCATCGATCAATTTTTATTTATTTGTTCACCTTCTCACAATGTTTGAGTTGTACAGTTACGATTGGCTCTGATATGTGAATCATTGAGATGTGTAGGCATCTTTGTTGTACTTATTATTTGAATCTAATGGGTTGGTTCTGAATCTTGCAAGCGGGGAATCATTGTGATGTGTAGGCATCTTTGTTTTACTTATTATTTCAATCTAATTGGTTGGTTCTGAATATTGCAAGCTGGGAAACACGACATGATGATGCAGATGACAGCAACCATAACAAGCTATTCAAACTTGGTAGAATTGTCTGTGAAAGTGCGGCAAATGAGCCTATCATTTATGTCCTGAGAATAATAATTCTAATTGTTATGCATGTTGATCCTGTGGCACTGATAGAACGAGCCAATGTTTTGCTTGTTTTAAGAATAAATTTTAATTAAAGCTAATAAAATTTATGTAATGTGACCACTAACACTTGCTATTACAGTACCAATACAGATCCGCTCGTGAACCCGAGGGGGCATGTTCTACCGGGCGTGCAGCGGGCGAGGGAGGGGTAGTAACTGCTGTCGCCTGTACACACTCAGTTTACTGTTGGATGCAGTTCCCCAAGAGCTGAAAAATGAACTGCTGCCGCTGCCTACCCACTCGTTCACCATTGATTGCAGTTCCCCAAGATTGAAAAAACAAACTGCTGCTGCCGCGGTGCCGCCCCCTAGTACCCCAGTACACAACGATCGTCTTCATCTCCCCCTGCCCCCAATCCCCACAAAACAAGAACCGCCACATCAACTCTGCGTGATAAGAGACTCCAATGGCAATCCAAGGTGTGAGCCTGCTGGATATGGACTTCAGCAAGGAGTTCACCTTTGAGTTCGCCGTTTAGACCCATGGCAGCACCAAGTTGAATGTGATGTACACCAATGATCTGGACTCGGTGAAGCTCTGCCTCGCCAAGTTCAAGCAGTACCTACAGGAGGAGAAAGCACAAGGGCGCGGGACTAGACCTTGTTCCCATCCATTCGTCTCCTGACAGGGACCAGCGGATTGCCGTCGCCCAGGTATGCGTGCAGGATGAGGTTCATCAGAGGTCCTGGAGCATTCGCCTATTTCATCGGCACCGCCGACTGCACCTTCGCTATGGTGGAGAGTAGGAAGAACGCGGCTGTGCTTTACGATTCGGCCATCTGGTGCAACAAGCTTGTCGACATCCAGAAGCAATACGAGATCATTGGCAACGGGCAGGAGAAGGACTCCATGGTTGACCTCGCTGTGACCATCATCGAACCCTGCTACGCCAACATGAAAGAAGACGTTGATACCAAGGACCTGAACACATGGGAGGTACCTCTGAATCTAGCCTACATAACTTACGCGGCCAAGGAAGCATACGCTTGCTACAACATGTACAGGCGGATCTTGGACATGAGGGCGTGTCTGCTTCCCGTAACCGACGAGTACACGGACAACCGCAGTGTCATGATCAAGCGTGCCAAGAAGGTCTAGATGATGTATTTTTCTGTTTAAGCACCTTTATCATCTGGGTGTTTCACGCATTAGCCTACGTGTCGTAATTATCTGTTTTGTCCGAAATATTTCGTCTAAAAACCCATTAACCTGTTTGCTTTTTTTTTGAGTGGCTATTTGCTTATGTATGTAACTAGTTCACTGGGCTGCCGTGCTTTGAATCTCCTTCCTCCCAACATATTCCCCTTTTCAGGTGGACCCAGCAGGTCTCGTACATAGACATCTGGGACCAACCACCTATCCATTTGTATTTCTTTTATTTTGTTCAATCTTTAGTCCTCTTCCTACAGCGGCTGGCGGCGCACGCCTCGGTGACCCATCCTAGCCTATGGCGCTGGCCAGGCCATCCCTCTACTCCCACACATTCTCCGGCGGCGGCAGCTCCACTGGCCCACCCTGCACCCGAACAAGTCAACCCTCGTACTCCCCTCCGCCTGCGTCTTCCCCGGCTCCGGTTCGTTCCGGTTCGAGGTGTTGACGTCGTCCTCCGCCTTGGTGCTCTCACCGCGGTGCCGCCGTCCGTTGTTCCCAACATGGTCAACAAAACAAGAGGAATCGGGAGACGACTGTTCGTCAAGAGGCTGACAGTCTGGGCCCACCAGATCCATGGCCTAGGTTTTGTTGTTTAACACGCGCAGCCCACGACATGCAGACACAGTTGATCCAGCAGGTTTTAACTTTTTTTGGGGTCCAGCAGGTATCAAGCGGCCTCTGGGCCTCCCAGCCTAGCTTGTCTATAACATCAGCAGCCCAATTTATGTTTGTTTTTTCAAGACAACGCACAACTCAGTTCTATTTTTCTATAAGAATGCAAAACTGAACCTATGTTTTCCCTTCAATAATAGTATATATATACTTATATTTATATTTATATCTTATTTTATTACATATATATAATAGAAACAACATAAGGTTCCGTTAAACCTGTTGTTCGTCCAACCATTGTATAGACCTTCCCACTTCCTTTATTTTTCGTTTTTATTAATCCTATATCTGAATTTTCTCCCACTTTATTTTTCAATGTAATCTGAGTTTTCTCTCAGTAGTTTTCCCTAGAACCAACTCAACTGTCCCACGTCTAGCCTAAAAAATAATAATACCCCACGTCCTATTAACTCATCAAATTAAAATGATATTTTATTTCATAAATCAAAAGTTCTTACAAAATAATAATAATAATTGTTTATATATAACTTGGCAAGTTAACTCCCGGTGATTGCGTACGTAAGCTTGCAAAGATTTTATTGACCAATCAGTAATAGCGGTGCAATCATGTGTTTATGTTTTTATAACATTTCTCCGTCCAGCCCAACACGATATTTTCACCCAGCCCAGCAAGTCCGTGGATTTCCAAAAAAAATGCAAATGGGGTTTAAATTCTAACATAATATATAAACGAGCTGCATAGACTCTACATCATTGTTTCACCCAGCCCACCAAATGGACTGGCTGACATGTGGGCCAGTAGGTAGAAGCCTAAGCACTTTTGCAAAAAAAATACAAAGGTCGAAGCCTAAGCAAGGCGTTCGATTTACATCCAACGGCCGACATTCTTCTTCAATCTCTCGTCTTCTTCCTCCAGCGCTGCCGGGACCGCCTGCTCCAGCCTCCGGCGTCCAGCGGCGCTGTTTCGCGCGCCTCGCAGCGAAACACTACCCCACCGATGGCCAGGCCATCCCTCCACTCCTCCGCACCTCCTGTTATTCTCTGCCGAGTGTAGGCCCACCCCGCACCCGAACCAGTCAAGTTTCCCACTCCTCTCCGTCTGTGACTCAACTGCCGCGTCTTCCCCATCTCTGGGTCATTCTAGTCTAGGGTCTCGCCGTCGTCCACCGGCCTTGGTGCGCTCGGCATGGTGTGGTCAAGGTGGTCAACAAACGAGAGTCATCGGAAGATGACTGTACGTGAGAGGCTGACAGCGGGGACGCACCACGCCCATGGACGCATGCATGCAACTGCATCCTTTTTACCCTAAAAAATAATGTTTTCTCCCCCTGACAGCTGGGACCCACCAGCTACATCTTCGCACGCAAGGAAGTGCGTTCTTATTATGGGAAAAATAAATGATTTCTCCCCCTGACAGCTGGGACCCATCAGCTATATCTTCACACGCAAGGAAGTGCCTCCTTATCCTCCCTGACAGCTGGGACCCACCGGGTCGAACCGTACGTAGGGTTGTCTCTCTGGTAGCGAACATGTACGTATATACTGGTCGATTAGTCTCTCTGCAAGGATGAACCGTGGCCGAGCAAGGAGCGGCACGTGTGACGTAGCAGTTGAGGCAGTCCTGTATAAATTATGTACACATACGTACAACCACGCTGCAAGAAAGTAAATACGGCTACGTACATACATACGGGCGGGGTCTCGACCGCGTACAGCGATGGCGTCCTGTTCACCAGCAGCCAACCGGCTGGGTCGGAATGGAGAAACTGCGTCGTGTTCATCGAGAGGGAACGGAATGCGTCGTGTTCATTGGGAGCCAACCGGCTTGGACGGAATAGCCAAAACGAGGTCTGGCGTACCGCAGAATGGAGGAAACGGCCTTCTGTTCAACCGCGTACGGTCGAAATATGGTACTGTTCATCGGGAAGGGTCTGGCGTACCGCAAAACGGAGGAAACAGACTTCTGTTTGAGGGCCTACAGTCGAAACGGCGTCCTGTTGATCGGGAGGGGTGTGGCGTACCGCAAAACAGAGGAAACGGGCTTCTGTTGGAGCGCCTACGGTCGAAACGGAGTCCTGTTCATTGATACGTCCATTTTGCATCATGCTTTTATATTGATATTTATTGCATTATGGGCTGTTATTACACATTCTAGCACAATACTTATGCCTTTTCTCTCTTATTTTACAAGGTTTATATGAAGAGGGAGAATGCCGGCAGCTGGAATTCTGGGCTGGAAAAGGAGCAAATCCTGAAACTTCACGGAGAATTATTTTGGAATATATAAAAAATATTGGGCGAAGAAAGCACTTGAGGGGACCCACCAGGCAGCCACAAGGGTGGGGGGCGCGCCTCCCTGCTTTGTGGGCCACCTGGCAGGCCCCTGATGCCCATCTTCTGCTATATGATGTGTTTTGACCTGGAAAAAATCAGAAGGAAGCTTTCGGGACGAAGCGCCGCCGTCTCGAGGCGGAACCTGGGCAAAACCAATCTAGGGCTCCGGCGGAGCTGTTCTGCCAGAGAAACTTCCCTCCGGGAGGGGGAAATCGAAGCCATCGTCAACACCAATGATCCTCTCATCAAGAGGGGGTCAATCTCCATCAACATCTTCACCAGCACCATCTCTTCTCAAACCCTAGTTCATCTCTTGTATCCGATCTTTGTCTCAAAACCTCAGATTGGTACCTGTGGGTTGCTAGTAGTGTTGATTACTCCTTGTAGTTGATGCTAGTTGGTTTATTCGGTGGAAGATCATATGTTCAGATCCTTAATGATATTCAATACCCCTCTGATTATGCACATGAATATGCTTTGTGAGTAGTTACGTTTGTTCCTGAGGACATGAGAGAAGTCTTGTTATAAGTAATCATGTGAATTTGGTATTCGTTCGATATTTTGATGAGATGTATGTTGTCTTTCCTCTAGTGGTGTTATGTGAACGTCGACTACATGACACTTCCCCATGATTTGGGCCTAGGGGAAGGCATTGGGAAGTAATAAGTAGATGATGGGTTGCTAGAGTGACAGAAGCTTAAACCCTAGTTTATGCGTTGCTTCGTAAGGGGCTGATTTGGATCCATATGTTTCATGCTATGGTTAGATTTATCTTAATTCTTCTTTCGTAATTGCGGATGCTTGCGAGAGGGGTTAATCATAAGTGGGAGGCTTTTCCAAGTAAGGGCAACACCCAAGCACCGGTCCACCCACATATCAAATTATCAAAGTAACGAACGCGAATCATATGAGCATGATGAAAACTAGCTTGACAGTAATTCCCATGTGTCCTCGGGAGCGCTTTGCTTTATATAAGAGTTTGTCCAGGCTTGTCCTTTGCTACAAAAATGGATTGGGCCACCTTGCTGCACCTTAGTTACTTTTGTTACTTGTTACCCGTTACGAATTATCTTATCACACAACTATATGTTACCGATAATTTCAGTGCTTGCAGAGAACACCTTGCTGAAAACCGCTTGTCATTTCCTTCTGCTCCTTGTTGGGTTTGACACTCTTACTTATCGAAAGGACTACGATAGATCCCCTATACTTGTGGGTCATCATTCATCCACCGTCTACTGCCTTGCTCCAGCCTCCATGGGCTACTGTTCATCCACCGGCGACTTCCTCCAGCCTCCACCAGCACTGTTCATCCACGAGCTACTGTTCATCCAGCCTCCACCGGCTACTATTCATAGAGCCTCCACGGGGTCCTATTCATCCACCCCCAACCGGCTGGGGTGCGGCGGCCTCCTCGGGGTCCTGTTCATCCAGCGGCAACGGCCTACTACCACAGGGTCCTGTTCATCAAACCCCCACCGGGAACTGTTCATCCACAGCCAACCAACCGGCTCGACTCACCACGTCTTGACTCGTTTTACGTACCGCACGCACGGTAGCAACGGTCACTGTTCATCGAGAGGCAACCCAACACCTACTGGCTACGTCCCGCACGGGGGCTCTATCGGCTTCAGTAAGTAGCAGCAGTGATCGATCGCTCGGGTTCAGTTAGCAACAGCAGCGAAGGAATCACTCTCGTTCAGTTAGCAGCAAATGAATCGCTTGGGTTCAGTTAACAGCCAAGGGATCGATCGCTCGGGTTCAGTAAATGTAGCTAGTGCGATCACTCGGGTTCAGTTAGCCAATGCCTCGCACACACGCGCATACACGAGAGAAACACGCAAACCTCCATGCATCGCTCGGCCACGACCACCCACCGTAACTGGGAACTCCCGATATTTTCCTCGCCCTCGCTTCTACCACGATTTTTTCCGTCATGGACGGCCCAAAGAATGTCATGCAGGTGCGTCCCCGGCCCGACCAGGACAAAAAGCCTATTTTCTGCCATGATTTTTTGTCATAGAAGTAGGAGCCCACCACATCTATGATGATACGTGCTTTTGTCACAATTATCATCATAGAAGTGTCATAAGCATGACAAAAAAAAATTGTTCGGCCCAAAATGTCACGGATGTGTCTTTTTTTTGTAGTGATGTAAAAGAGGGTGGCTCAAGGGGTGCATGCCTATTATTTTCATTGATGGTTGTCACATGAAAACAAGATTTAAAGGAGCGTTGCTGAGTGTTATGGGTATTGATCCTAATGACTACATTTTCCCCATTGCAATGGGTTGGGTAGAAGTATAGTGCACAAGTTCTTGGGAGTGGATCTGATAAATAAAAGACGGTCTTTTTTTTAAATGTAACTCTTACAATTTTTTAAAACAATTATGGCCTAGATGTTTCACTATTCATCGGACACCCTACTATCTTAGATTCATGAAGTTCATCTACCTTTGTAGCTAAACGACATATCTTCTCCTTATTGGGGAACATTGCATGGAAAACAAAAAAAATTCTACGCACACGCAAGATCTATCTATGGAGATGCATAGCAACGAGAGGGAAGAGTGTGTCTACGTACCCTCATAGACTGTAAGCGGAAGCGTTTAGTAACGCGGTTGATGTAATCGAACTTCTTCGCAATCCAACCGATCAAGTACCGAACGTACGGCACCTCCGCGTTCAGCACACGTTCAGCTCGGTGACGTCCTCGCCTTCTTGATCTAGCAAGACGGGCGAAGTAGTAGATGAGTTCCGGCAGCACGACGGCATGGTGATGGTGGTGGTGATGCTATCTCCGCAGGGCTTCGCCTAAGCACTACGAAAATATGATCGAGGGACGAAACTGTGGAGAGGGGCGCCGCACACGGCTAAGAGATTGTCGTGGTCATTGTGTGGTGCCCCCTCCCTCATATATATAGGTGGGGGGAGAGGGGAGGTAGCCAGGAGGCGCCCCCAAGGAGGCCGAATCCTCCTTGGGCTCCTGCCCTAGGCGCGCCCCCCCTTTCCTTATTTGTGTGCGGGAGGAAGGCAGGGGGAGGTGGCGCCCCCCCCCCATTCCTTTCTCTTATGAGGAGGGAAAGGCAGGAGGGGCCAACCCTCCCCCTCTCCTTCCGCTAGGGCCGGCGGCCAGGGAGAGGGCGTGACAGCCCCTTGTGGGCTGGTGTGTGCCTTACCTTGGCCCATTAGGCCCATAGACCTCCCGGAACCCCTTCTGGTGATCCGATGGTTACCCGGTACAACCCGAAACCTTTCCGGATTCCAAATAGCATCATCCTATATATCAATCTTTACCTCCAACCATTCCGGAGCTCCTCGTCATGTCCGTGATCTCATCCAGGACTCCGAACAACATTCGGTCACCAAATCACATAACTCATATAACACTATATCGTCAACGAACGTTAAGCGTGCGGACCCTACGGGTTCGAGAACTATGTAGACATGACCGAGACACCTCTCTGGTCAATAACCAATAGCGGAACCTGGATGCCCATATTGGTTCCTACATATTCTATGAAGATCTTTATCGGTCGAACCTTATGACAACATATGTAATTCCCTTTGTCTATCGGTATGTTACTTGCCCGAGATTCGATCGTCGGTATCTTCATACCTAGTTCAATCTCGTTACCGGCAAGTCTCTTTACTCGTTCCGTAATACATCATCTCGTAACTAACTCCTTAGTCACTTTGCTTGCAAGCTTCTTGTGATGTGTATTAACGAGAGGGCCCAGAGATACCTCTCCGATACACGGAGTGACAAATCCTAATCTCGATCCATGCCAACTCAACAGACACCTTCGGAGATACATGTAGAGCATCTTTATGACCACCCAGTTATGTTGTGATGTTTGATAGCACACAAGGTATTCCTCCGGTATCCGGGACTTGCATGATCTCATAGTCGAAGGAATATGTATTTGACATTAAGAAAGCAATAGCAATAAATTGAACGATCATATGCTATGCTAACGGATGGGTCTTTTCCATCACATCATTTTCCTAATGATGTAATCCCGTTATCAAGTGACAACACATGTCTATGGTCAGGAAACCTTAACCATCTTTGATCAATGAGCTAGTCTAGTAGAGGCTCGCTAGGGACACGGTATTTGTTTATGTATCCACACATGTATTTAAGTTTCCAATCAATACAATTCTAGCATGAATAATAAACATTTATCATGAATAAGGAAATATAAAATAAAAACTTTATTATTGCCTCTAGGGCATATTTCCTTCAGTCTCCCACTTGCACTAGAGTCAATAATCTAGATTGCATTGTAATGAATCTAACACCCATGGAGTCTTTGTGCTGATCATGTTTTGCTCGCAGAAGAGGCTTAGTCAACGGGTCTGCTACATTCAGATCCGTATGTATTTTACAAATCTCTATGTCTCCATCCTTGACCTTTTCACGAATGGAGTTGAAGCATCTCTTGATGTGTTTGGTTCTCTTGTGAAACCTAGATTCCTTCGATAAGGCTATTGCTCTAGTGTTGTCACAAAAGATTTTCATTGGACCCGATGCACTGGGTATTACACCCAGAATGAACTCCTTCATCCAGACTCCTTCATGCGCTGCTTCCAAAGCAACTATGTACTCCGCTTCACACGTAGATCCCTCCACGACACTCTGCTTGGAACCGCACCAACTGACAGCTCCACCATTCAATATAAATATGTATTCGGTTTGTGACTTAGAGTCATCCGGATCAGTGTCGAAGCTAGCATCGATGTAACCATTTACGATGAGCTCTTCATCACCTCCATAAACGAGAAACATATGCTTGGTCCTTTTCAGGTACTTTAGGATGTTCTTGACCATTATCTAGTGATCCACTCCTGGATTACTTTGGTACCTCCCTGCCAAACTTATGGCAAGGCACACATCAGGTCTAGTACACAGCATAGCATACATGATAGAACCTATGGCTGAGGCATAGGGAATGACTTTCATTTTCTCTCTATCTTCTGCAGTGGTCGGGCTTTGAGTCTGACTCAATTTCACACCTTGTAACACAGGCAAGAACGCTTTCTTTGACTGATCCATTTTGAAATTCTTTAAAACTTTGTCAAGGTATGTGCTTTGTGAAAGTCCTATTAAGCGTCTTGATCTATCCCTATAGATCTTGATGCCCAATATATAAGCAGCTTCACCGAGGTCTTTCGTTGAAAAATTCTTATTCAAGTATCCTTTTATGATATCCAGAAATTCTATATCATTTCCAATCAACAATATGTCATCCACATATAATATTAGAAATGCTACAGAGCTCCCACTCACTTTCTTGTAAATACAGGCTTCACCATAAGTTTGTATAAAACCATATGCTTTTATAACCTCATCAAAGCATATATTCCAACTCTGAGATGCTTGCACCAGTCCATAGATGGATCGCTAGAGCTTGCACACTTTGTTAGCACCTTTAGGATCGACAAAACCTTCTGGTTGCATCATATACAACTCTTCTTTAAGAAAACCATTAAGGAATGCAGTTTTGACGTCCATTTGCCAGATTTCATAATTATAGAATGCGGCAATTGCTAACATGATTCGGACAGACTTAAGCATCGCCATGGGTGAGAAAGTCTCATCGTAGTCAACTCCTTGAACTTGTCGAAAACCTTTCGCGACAAGTCGAGCTTTGTAGACAGTAATATTAGCATCAGCGTCAGTCTTCTTCTTGAAGATCCATTTATTCTCAATGGCTTACCGATCATCGGGAAAGTCCACCAAAGTCCACACTTTGTTCTCATACATGGATCCTATCCCAGATTTCATGGCATCAAGCCATTTATCGAAATCTGGGCTCATCATAACTTCTTCATAGTTCGTAGGTTTGCCATGGTCTAATAACATAACTTCCAGGACATGATTACCATACCACTCTGGTGCGTATCATGCTCTGGTCGACCTACGAGGTTCAGTAGTAACTTGATCCGACGTTTCATGATCATCATCATTTGCTTCCTTTTTAGTTGATGTAGGCATCACGGGAACGATTTTCTGTGATGTGCTACTTTCCAATTCGAGAGAAGGTACAATTACCTCATCAAGTTCTACTTTCCTCCAACTCACTTCTTTCGAGAGAAACTCCTTCTCTAGAAAGGATCCATTCTTGGCAACAAAGATCTTACCTTCGGATCTGTGGTAGAAGGTGTACCCAATAGTTTCCTTAGGGTATCCTATGAAGTCGCACTTCTCCAATTTAGGTTCGAGCTTATCAGGCTGAAGCCTTTTGACATAAGCGTCACATCCCCAAACTTTAAGAAACGACAGCTTAGGTTTCTTGCCAAACCATAGTTCATACGGTGTCGTCTCAACGGATTTATACGGTGCCCTATTTAACGTGAATGCGGCTGTCTCTAATGCATAACCCCAAAAAGATAGTGGTAAATCGGTAAGAGACATCATAGAGCGCACCATATCTAATAAAGTACGGTTACGACATTCGGACACACCATTACGCTGTGGTGTTCCAGGTGGCGTGAGTTGTGAAACAATTCCACATTGTTTTAAATGAAGGCCAAACTCGTAACTCAAATATTCGCCTCCGCGATCAGATCGTAGAAGCTTTATTTTCTTATTACGATGATTCTCCATTTCACTCTGAAATTCTTTGAACTTTTCAAATGTTTCAGACTTGTGTTTCATCAAGTAGATATACCCATATCTACTCAAATCATCTATGAAGGTCAGAAAATAATGATACCAGCCGCGTGCCTCAACACTCATTGGACCGCATACATCGGTATGTATTATTTCCAATAAGTCATTAGCTCGCTCCATTGTTCCGGAGAACGGAGTTTTAGTCATCTTGCCCATGAGGCATGGTTCGCAAGTATCAAATGATTCATAATCAAGTGATTCCAAAAGTCCATCCGCATGGAGTTTCTTCATGCGCTTTACACCAATATGACCTAAATGGCAGTGCCACAAATATGTTGCACTATCATTATCAACTTTGCATCTTTTGGCATCAATATTATGAATATGTGTATCACTACGATCGAGATTCAACAAGAATAGACCATTCATCAAGGGTGCATGACCATAAAATATATTACTCATATAAATAGAACAACCATTATTCTCCGATTTAAATGAATAACCATTTCGCAATAAACAAGATCCAGATACAATGTTCATGCTCAACGCTGGCACCAAATAACAATTATTGTGGTCTAAAACTAATCCTGAAGGAAGATGTAGAGGTAGCATGCTGACGGCGATCACATCGACCTTGGAACCATTCCTGACGCGCATCGTCACCTCGTCCTTAGCCAATCTTCGTTTATTCCGCAGCCCCTGTTTCGAGTTACAAATATGAGCAACCGAACCAGTATCAAATACCCAGGCGCTACTACGAGCATTAGTAAGTTACACATCAATAACATGTATATCAAATATACCTTTGTTCACTTTTCCATCCTTCTTATCCGCCAAGTATTTGGAGCAGTTCCGCTTCCAATGACCATTCCCGTTGCAGTAGAAGCACTCAGTTTCAGGCTTTGGTCCAGCTTTGGGCCTCTTCACGGGAGTGGCAACTTGCTTGCCATTCTTCTTAAAGTTCCCTTTCTTTCCCTTGCCCTTTTTCTTGAAACTAGTGGTCTTGTTAACCATCAACACTTGATGCTCGTTCTTTATTTCTACCTCCGCGGCCGTAAGCATTGTGAAGAGCTCGGGAATCATTTTCGTCATCCCTTGCATATTATAATTCATCATGAAGCCTTTGTAGCTTGGTGGCTGTGATTGAAGAACTCTGTCAATAACACTATCAACTGGAAGTTCAACTCCCGGCTGAGTCAAGTGGTTATGATACCCAGACATTTTGAGTATGTATTCACTGATAGAACTATTCTCCTCCATCTTGCAGCTATAGAACTTGTTGGAGACTTCATATCTCTCAACCCGGGCATTAGCTTGAAATATCAACTTCAGCTCTTGTAACATCTCATATGCTCCATGACATTCAAAACGTCTTTGAAGTCCCGGTTCTAAGCCGTAAAGCATGTCACACTGAACTACGTAGTAGTCATCAGATCGAGCCTGCCAGACGTTCATAACATCTGCAGAAGTTCCTGCAGCAGGTATGTCACCTAGCGGTGCAGCAAGGACATAATTCTTCTATGCAGCAATGAGGATAATCCTCAAGTTACTGACCCAGTCCGTGTAGTTGCTACCATCATCTTTCAACTTAGCTTTCTCTAGGAACGCATTAAAATTCAGGGGAAAGGTAGCACAGGCCATTGATCTACAACATAGATATGCAAAACTATAAAGACTAAGTTCATGATAAATTAAGTTCAATTAATCAAATTACTAATGAACTCCCACTTAAATAAACATCCCTCAAGTTATCTAAGTGATACATGATCCAAATCAACTAACCCATGTCCGATCATCACATGAGATGGGGCAGTCATCAATGGTGAACATCTCTATGTTGATCATATCTACTATATGACTCACATTCGACCTTTCGGTCTCCAGTGTTCTGAGACCATGTCTATACATGCTAGGCTCGTCAAGTTTAACCCAAGTATTCTGCATGTGCAAAACTATCTTACACCCGTTGTATGTGAACGTAGAGTCTATCATACCCGATCATCACGAGGTGCTTCAAAACGACGAACTTTGGCAATGGTGCATACTCGGGGAGAACACTTTTATCTTGAAATTTAGTGAAGGGATCACCTTATAATGCTACCGCCGTTCTAAGCAAAATAAGATGCATAAAGGATAAACATCACATGCAATCAAAATATGTGACATGATATGGCCATCATCATATTGTGCCTTTGATCTCCATCTCCAAAGCATCGTCATGATCTCCATCATCACCGGCTCGACACCTTGATCTCCATCATAGCGTCGGGGTCGTCTCGCCAACTATTGCTTCTACAACTATTGCTAACGCATAGCGATAAAGTAAAGCAATTACATGGCGTTTGCATTTCATACAATAATCAAGAGACAACCCTAAGGCTCCTGCCAGTTGTCGATATTACAAAACATGATCATCTCATACATCAACATATATCACATCATATCTTGACCATATCACATCACAACATGCCCTGCAAAAACAAGTTAGACGTCCTCTACTTTGTTGTTGCAAGTTTTTACGTGGCTGCTACGGGCTTCTAGCAAGAACCGTTCTTAACTACGCAAAATCCACAACGGTGATTATCAAGTTAGCTGTTTTAACCTTCTTCAAGGACCGGCTATAGTCAATTTCGATTCAACTAAAGTAGGAGAAACAGACACCTGCCAGCCACCTTTATGCAAAACAAGTTGCATGTCAGTCGGTGGAACCGGTCTCATGTGCGTGGACATGTAACGTTGGTCCGGGCCACTTCATCCCACAATACCGCCGAATCAAAATAAGATGTTGGTGGAAAGCAGTATGACTATCACCGCCCACAACTCTTTGTGTTCTACTCGTGCATATCATCCACGCATAGACCTGGCTCGGATGCCACTATTCGGGAACGTTCCATGGAAAACAAAAAAAATCTACGCACACGCAAGATCTATCTATGGAGATGCATAGCAACGAGAGGGGAGAGTGTGTCTACGTACTCTCGTAGACCATAAGCGGCAGCGTTTAGTAACGCGGTTGATGTAGTTGAACTTCTTCGCGATCCAACCGATCAAGTACCGAACGTACGGCACCTCCGTGTTCAGCACACGTTCATCTCGGTGACGTCCTCACCTTCTTGATCTAGCAAGACGGGCAAAGTAGTAGATGATTTCCAGCAGCACGACGGCGTGGTGATGGTGGTGCTGATGCTATCTCCGCAGGGCTTCGCCTAAGCACTTCTAAAATATGACCGAGGGACGAAACTGTGTAGAGGGGCGTCGCACACGGCTAAGAGATTGTTGTGGTCATTGTGTGTCGCCCCCTCCCTCATATATATATAGGTGGGTGGAGAGGGGAGGCAGCCAGGAGGCACCCCCAAGGAGGCTGAATCCTCCTTGGGCTCCTGCCCTAGCCGCGCCCTAATACGTCTCCAACGTATCTATAATTTTTGCTTGTTCAATGCTGTTATCATTCTTGGATGTTTTACAATCATTTTATAGCAACTTTATATCATTTTTTGGGACAAACCTATTGACATAGTGCTCAGTGCCAGTTCCAGTTTTTTTCCTTGTTTTTTTCTTCGCAGAAAATCAATACCAACTGGAGTCCAAACGCAGCGAAACTGTTTGGAGATTTTTTATGGACCAGAAGGAACAACTTGGGCCGAAGAAGTATCAGAGGGGTGCCCCGAGGGGGGCACAACCCACCTGGGCGCGCCTGGGGGCCCAGGCGCGCCCTGGTGGGTTGTGCCCACCTCGTTTGCCTCCCGCACCGCCTCTTTGCTCTATAAATACCCCGAAAATCCAAAAACCCTAGGGAAGTCGATGAAACACAATTCCAGCCACCGCAAGTTCCAGAACCACCAGATCCAATCTAGACACCATCATGGAGTGGTTCATCATCCTCATTGGTGCCTCTCTGATGATGCGTGAGTAGTTCATTGTAGATCTACGGGTCCATAGTTAGTAGCTAGATGGCTTCCTCTCTCTTTTTTGATTCTCAATACAATGGTCTCTTGGAGATCTATTTGATGTAACTCCTTTTGCGGTGTGTTTGTTGGGATCCGATGAACTTTGAGTTTATGATCAGATCTATTTTATCCATGAAAGTTATTTGAGTTTTGATCTCTTATATGCATGATTGCTTATAGCCTCGTATTTCTTCTTCGAATCTTTGGTTTAGTAGGCCGACTAGATCGATTTTTCTTGCCATGGGAATAGGTGCTTTGTGATGGGTTCGATCTTACGGTGCTCAATCCCAGTGACAGAAGGGGACATGACACGTATGTATCACTGCTATTAAGGATAACAAGATGGGGTCTATTCCTACATGAATAGATATTGTCTACATCATGTCATCATTCTTATTGCATTACTCCGTTTCTCCATGAACTTAATACACTAGATGCATGCTGGATAGCGGTCGATGTGTGGAGTAATAGTAGTAGATGCAGGCAGGAGTCGGTGTACTAATCTTGGACGTGATGCCTATATAATGATCATTGCCTGGATATGATCATAATTATTTGAAGTTCCATCAATTGCCCAACAGTAATTTGTTTACCCATGGTATGCTATTTTTTTCGAGAGAAGCCACTAGTGAAATCTACGGCCCCCGGGTCTATTCTTTATCATATTTGCTTTGCGATCTATTATTTGCCTGTTTTATTTTCAGACCTATTATTCCAAAAACCCAAAAATACCTTGCTGTAAGTTTTTGTTATTTATTTTATTTCGTGTTTCCGCGAGATCTATTTATCCAAGCTACTACAAATTTATCTATCTTCTACTCGGGAGGGATTGACAACCCCTCTTACGCGTCGGGTTGCAAGTATTTGTTCTTTGTGTGCAGGTACCATTTACATAGTGTTGCGTGGTTCTCCTACTGGTTCGATAACCTTGGTCTCATCACTGAGGGAAATACCTACCGTAGCTATGCTGCATCATCCCTTCCTCTTCGGGGGAAATGCTGATGCGGACACGAGCCATCAAGAAAGGATTTCTGGCGCCGTTGCCGGGGAGACATCATCAACATCTATCAGGTTCCTAATTACAAATCTCATCTCCTTGCAATTTACATTATTTGCCATTTGCCTCTCATTTTCATCTCCCCCACTTCCCCAAAATTTGCCGCTTTATTCGCTCTCTTTTTCGTTTGCCGTTTTCTCGTCAGATCTGTTTTTGCGTGCAATTTTGTTTGTCACTTTTTGTCGTTATGGATAGTTCTTCCTCTATTGTGTGCACCCCCGAGAACGAGGTTCTTAACTTCAAAAAAAGGGGAGGGGAGAATTTAAAAGATGCTTGGTATAGGATTTGCAATGCTCATAATAGATCTATTCGTAAGCAATCTACCGTTGTTCTTCTTCACTTTTTTATGTGGGCATCACTTCTTGGTATAGATTCATCCTTGATACGATTATCGGTGGGAATTTCTTGATGTGCCCTTCTCTAGATGCTTTTAATGCTATGGGAAATCTAGTGGGTTCCCCGCCTCTTATGATTAATGAAACAACTTTGACTCTCGAGCATGTTATGGAATGGCTTGATGCTATTGAAAAGAAAATGCCTACCGGAGAATATATTGAAAACTTGGATAAAAAGATGCATAATCTTGCTAGTAAAATTGGGTCAAAAGTGGGAGAGGTTTTTAAGTTGCTAAAAGAAAAGGGAACCGTAATTCACGAAAGAATTGAAGAAAGCCCTTCTCGGATTGATAAGTTGGAAGAAATTTTTAGTAATTTAAGCTCAGCTTTTGCTTCTGCTAAAACTATTGAAAAAAGTCCCGTTAAAATTAGTAAGATTACTCAAATCACTAAAAACAAGGGTGCAACTTCTAATAATAACAAATAAGATCTTAAGATGATCAGTATTCACCCCGACTTTATTGAAGTTGTGAGAAACCCTTTTTGCAAGAACGAATTTTTCAATCTCATTCCTAGGATTATTGTTATTGAAAATCTTTATGCTAAATCTTTAAAGAACATTGGTTGTGTGATTGAGGAATTGGGAACCAAAGATGATAATACTTAGATCTATGCTTTATGCCTAGCTAGGGGCGTAAAACGATAGCGCTTATTGGGAGGCAACCCAATGAATAAAATTTATTTTTTCCATTTTCTTTCTGTTCTTGAGTGTTTGCACAATTATGCCTCTGTTATGATTGTGTTTTTTATGTTTTAATTAGTGTTTGTGCCAAGTAAAGCCTTTGGGATAGCTTTGGTGATAGTTGATTTGATCCTGTTGAAAAACAATAACTTTTGCGTCCAGTAAAATAATTGTCTAGATTTACAGAAGCGACGAAAAATTCTGAATTTTTTACACAAGATTGATATAAAAATTTCCTATGCTTTCTTAATGTTTTCGAAATTTTGGAGTTACATAAGTAGGAGAACAATTCACATCTTTACAAACTGTTATGTTTTTAACAGATTCTATTTTCTTTGCATTGTGTGCTTATTTTGATGAATCTATTGTTTGTATCGGGGGGTATAAGCCATGGTAAAGTTAGAATACAGTAGATATAATGCAATAACAAAATTTTAATGGGTTTTCTACAGTACTTAAAGTAAAGATTGGTTTTCTTATACTAACGGATCTCACAAAGGTTTTGTTGAGTTTTGTGTGATTGAAGTTTTCAAGTTTTGGGTGAGATTACGATGGATGAAGGAATAAGGAGTAAGAAGAGCCTAAGCTTGGGGATGCCCCATGGGACCCCAAGTTATTATCCAAAGAGAAACAAGCAACTAAGCTTGGGGATGCCCCCGAGTGGTATCCCCTCTTTCTTCTAACGACCATCGGTATTTTAATTGGAACTATATTTTTATTCGTCACATATCATGAGTTTTGCTTGGAGCGTCTTGTATTATATGAGTCTTTGCTTGTTTTGCTTTTTAGTTTACCACAAGTATCCTTGCTGGACACAACCAATTGAGAGAGCCAAAATTATGCAATGATTTGTTAGAATTGCTCTTTATGCTTCACTTAAATTTTTTTGATCTTTAGAATCGCTCTAGTGCTTCACTTATATCTTTTTGAGCATGGTGTGCTTTAGTATTTTTGAAGAAATTCTCTCATGCTTCACTTATATTATTTTGAGAGAAGAAATTTTTTATTCTCATGTTCTTCACTTATATTTGTTTGAGCTATCAAAAGCAACATATGAAACTAATCCCAAAGTGATAGATATTCAAGAGGGATATAATAAAAACTTTCATGAAGATCATTGGATAAAATAAACTTGATTCTTTGTAATAGTTTCATGATATGATGATATAATATGTGAGTCATGTTGGTGAGTAATTACGCTTTAGTAAGAATATTGGTGTTAAGGTTTGTGATTCCCTATGCAAGCATGAAAGTCAATAGTTATGCAATGAAATTACATCCTACTTGTGGTGCATTATTTGGAGTTAGTTATGCTTAATGCTCGCTTATGTGATTTTTCATTTCTTGGTTGGATGCTTCTCAATCTTTTTTCTAGCCTTCCCTTGCACTAAGTGGGATTACTACTTGTGCATCCAAAATCCATAAACCCAGTTTTGCCATATGAGTCCACCATACCTACCTATATGCGGTATTCTCTTGCCGTTCTAAGCAAATTTGTAAGTGCCATCTCTAATTTTCAAAATAAATTTCCTTTTTGTGTGCTCGTACCGCTCATGAAATGGTAGGGGGTGGCTGATATTTTTCCATGCTAGATGTGTTATTCTCAAGATGAGTGTTTATTCACTTGTCATTGCACAAGAGCACGGCAAAGGTATTAGGGATGCCCAGTCCCGAAATGAAAAATGAATTTACTTTATGTTGTTAAATAATAAATTCCTTGGAAAGTGTTGGTATGGATGGCACCCGTGGATACGGCTAGCCGTGGAATGTGAAAGTATGGTGGCAAAAGGAATAAACTTTATTTTTTGTTTGGGAACCGCCTATGATATATCTAGCATGTAAAGCATTGGGAACTACTCGATCATTTTTGTTGACAGGAAAAGCATGCCACCCGAAATGTTTTATCTCTATTTTTTTCGCTTTGAGCTCTAGCACCTCTACAAATCCCTACTTCCCTCTGCGGAGGACATTTCTATTTACTTTATGCAATTTTTATTTTTATTTGAGTCTCCATCTTCTCTTATAAAGCACCAACTAAGGGGCACTATGATCGTACTTGAGCATTGGGTGTAGCTAATATGCGAGTGTGTTTCATAAATGGATCAATGATTGAGCATGATGGGCTAGGGATAACTTGCTTTAGTGTTGATATTTTGAAAGACATGGTTGCTTGTTGATATGCTTGAGTATTGAAATCTTCATGTCAAAACTAGACTATTGCTTTGAATCATATAAAAGTCCAAATGTCCGTGCTACAAAAGAAATGAATATGTGATGAACATGTTAGGCAGCATTCCACATCAAAAATTCTGTTTTTATCATTTACCTACTCGAGGACGAGTAGGAATTAAGCTTGGGGATGCTGATACGTCTCCAACGTATCTATAATTTTTGCTTGTTCCATGCTGTTATATTATCATTCTTGGATGTTTTACAATCATTTTATAGCAACTTTATATCATTTTTTGGGACTAACCTATTGACATAGTGCCCAGTGCCAATTCCTGTTTTTTCCTTGTTTTTTTACTTGGCAGAAAATCAATACCAAACGGAGTCCAAATGCAGTGAAACTTTTTGGAGATTTTTTATGGATCAGAAGGAACAACTTGGGCCGAAGAAGTGCCAGAGCGGTGCCCCGAGGGGGGCACAACCCACCTGGGCGTGCCTGGGGGCCCAGGCGTGCCCTGGTGGGTTGTGCCCACCTCGGTGGCGTCCCGCACCGCCTCTTTGCTCTATAAATACCCCGAAAATCCAAAAACCCTAGGGGAATCGATGAAACACAATTCCAGCCGCCGCAAGTTCCAGAACCACCAGATCCAATCTAGACACCATCACGGAGGGGTTCATCATCCTCATTGGTGCCTCTCCGATGATGCGTGAGTAGTACATTGTAGATCTGTGGGTCCGTAGTTAGTAGCTAGATGGCTTCCTCTCTCTCTCTTTTGATTCTCAATACAATGGTCTCTTGGAGATCTATTTGATGTAACTCTTTTTGCGGTGTGTTTGTTTGGATCCGATGAACTTTGAGTTTATGATCAGATCTATTTTATCCATGAAAGTTATTTGAGTTTTGATCTCTTATATGCATGATTGATTATAGCCTCGTATTTCTTCTTCGAATCTTTGGTTTAGTTAGGCTGACTAGATCGATTTTTCTTGCCATGGGAAGAGGTGCTTTGTGATGGGTTCGATCTTACGGTGCTCAATCCCAGTGACAGAAGGGGACATGACATGTATGTATCATTGTTATTAAGGATAACAAGATGAGGTCTATTCCTACATGAATAGATCTTGGCTACATCATGTCATCGTTCTTATTGCATTACTCCGTTTCTCCATGAACTTAATACACTAGATGCATGCTGGATAGCGGTCGATGTGTGGAGTAATAGTAGTAGATGCAGGCAGGAGTCGGTCTACTAATATTGGACGTGATGCCTATATAATGATCATTGCCTGGATATCATCATAATTATTTGAAGTTCTATCAATTGCCCAACAGTAATTTGTTTACCCACCGTATGCTATTTTTCTCGAGAGAAGCCACTAGTGAAATCTACGGACCCCGGGTCTATTCTTTATGATATTTGCTTTTCAATCTATTATTTGCCTCTTTTATGTTCTTTTCTATTATTCCAAAAACCCAAAAATACCTTGCTGCAATTTTTTGTTATTTATTTTATTTTGCGTTTCCGCGAGATCTATTTATCCAATCTACTACAAATTTATCTATCTTCTACCCGGGAGGGATTGACAACCCCTCTTACGCGTCGGGTTGCAAGTATTTGTTCTTTGTGTGCAGGTACCGTTTACATAGTGTTGCGTGGTTCTCCTATTGGTTCGATAACCTTGGTCTCATCACTGAGGGAAATGCCTATCATAGCTGTGCTGCATCATCCTTTCCTCTTCGGGGAAAATACTGACGTGGACACGAGCCATCATGCCCCCCTTTCCTTATTTGTGCGCGGGAGGAAGGCAGGGGGAGGTGGCGCCCCCCTTCCTTTCTCTTATGAGGAGGGAAAGGCAGGAGGGGCCAACCCTCCCCTTTTCCTTCCCCTAGGGCCAATGGCTAGGGAAAGGGCGCGACAGCCCCCTTGTGGGCTGGTGTGTGCCTTCCCTTGGCCCATTAGGCCCATAGACCTCCCGGGGCCTCCCGGAACCCCTTCCGGTGATCCGATGGTTACCCGGTACAACCTAAAACCTTTTCGGAGTCCAAATAGCATCGTCTTATATATAAATCTTTACCTCCGGACCATTCTGGAGCTCCTCGTCATGTCCGTGATCTCATCTGGTACTCCGAACAACATTCGGTCACCAAATCACAAAACTCATATAACACTATATCATCAACGAACGTTAAGCGTGCGGACCCTACGGATTCGAGAACTATGTAGACATGGCCGAGACACCTCTCCAGTCAATATCCAATAGCGGAACCTGGATGCCCATATTGGTTCCTACATATTCTACGAAGATCTTTATCGGTTGAACCTTATGACAACATACGTAATTCCCTTTGTCTATCAGTATGTTACTTGCCCGAGATTCGATCGTCGGTATCTTCATACCTAGTTCGATCTCATTACCGGCAAGTCTCTTTACTCGTTCCGTAATACATCATCTCATAACTAACTCCTCAGTCACTTTGCTTGCAAGCTTCTTGTGATGTGTATTACTGAGAGGGCCCAGAGATACCTCTCCGATACACGGAGTGACAAATCCTAATCTCGATCCATGCCAACTCAACAGACACCTTCGGAGATACCTGTAGAGCATATTTATGACCACCCAGTTATGTTGTGATGTTTGATAGCCCACAAGGTATTCCTCCGATATCCGAGAGTTGCATGATCTCATAGTCGAAGGAATATGTATTTGACATTAAGAAAGCAATAGCAATAAACTGAACGATCATATGCTAAGCGAACGGATGGGTCTTGTCCATCACATCATTCTTCTAATGATGTGATCCTGTTATCAAGTGACAACACATGTCTATGGTCAGAAAACCTTAACCATCTTTGATCAACGAGCTAGTCTAGTAGAGGCTCACTAGGGACATGGTATTTGTTTATGTATCCACACATGTATTTAAGTTTCCATTCAATACAATTCTAGCATGAATAATAAACATTTATCATGAATAAGGAAATATAAAATAACAACTTTATTATTGCCTCTATGGCATATTTCCTTCACTCCTTATCTTGGTGTATGCCGTCACCATCTCAGTGTACTTCCTCCCCGCCTTGCTGAACTTCATTTAAGAGCTTAGAGTTAATCACCTAACAAGGAGGGTTCACATGGGGTATGATTACAGGAGGTACTCTACAAGGTTCTTCTACAATCAAATAAGAATGTTTCTTCTATAACGAAATAAGAATTCAGTGATCTTCCTCGTCTCAAGTTCGCACACTTGAACTGTATGGTACAAATAAGGTTTTCTCTAACTCGGCTACCAGCATAAAACAAGCATTTCATGTAGCACTCTGGTAACTCTAAACTATTCTAGAGAGGAAAAGCGAGTGCAACACGGAAATTCATAGTTAGCTCGGCGCCGCCTTTACCTTTCCTATATAGCACTCTTGCGATGATCATGTCTTCGTTCGCGTGGATTGTAATTGGGAGGTCATCTCTTGAATCATCTAAAAAATTGATTATATGTAAATCCTAGCAGAGCAATAGTTGCATAAGCAAACCATTGTAACAGTCATGCAGAGTTAACATAAATAACAAAGTGAGTGTTTGCTTGCTAAGGTACATAGGTTTTTAATACCCTTCCTCTAGCTCCGTGATCTAGCCATCGCCTGCTTCCTCCATATGTCGCTCTGTGATGGGGGGGCAGGGCACGGCTCTGATCCGGTGGTGGCAGGGTTAGCAATAAATATAGATTTGTCTCTGATCGGTAGTGGTGAAGATGGCGTTGTTGTCGGTGTGGAATAAGGTTTTCCGGCCTCGCCCTCATTCCAGTGGTTCTTCTTTATACCGCCAGGAAATGTGTGGGGGATGGTGTCCCCCCTCGATTAGGCTCATCGGGTTTGGCATTTTTTACAGGTTCGTGGCGGCGGTGTTGTCCTGCGAAGCGGACAACATGTATGTACATCTTGGTGCTACAACTTCAGTTCCGATCTACGAAGGTTGGTCAGCCTCAACCCTGTTGGGGACTGTGTGATACTTGTGCTCGCCGCATTCTTTTGGCCGGACTTGGGGGTGTTCTAAAGGCCTTCTTCGGGCTTTCTTTCTCCGGGACGATGATTTGCCATGCAGATCACGGATGCTGGCATCTTCTCTTCTACATCAACGACTTCCCCACCACTGCTTATACAAGCTATTGGGTCTCAATAAGTTTTCTTCGTCGAGGCGGAGGCCCAGAGGTGTCAACGATCTTTGTTCATGGATCATCATCGGTGGATGCAGAGTGAAGAAGACTTTGATGCCTCCAAGTATTTGGATGCATTTTTCGTTTTCTGTAAATCTGCTTTTGTAATGGTTGCTACTTAGTTAGCAAGAATTTTACAAAAATGAAACTGTCAAACATGATATGATAGGGATGAAGATGGGAATTTCCACACACAGTTTCATGCATAGGTGTACCTCCTTCTACCCCTATGGGCTATGGGCGATAGTCCTGTGCTGCCTGTTCATGTGTATTCATGTTTTATTTTGATCAATTATTGTATTTGCGCACTGTTCTTTGTTCAAATTTGAACATTTAGAATTGCTGATTTGTATGATGTTGAAACATATATAAAAGGTTCAAATTATATTGATGTGAAAATAAAGTTGGAATAGAATTTATATGCACACACACATAGAAGAAATAGAAGAGGAAAAAAAATCAAGGAATCTGACTTTGCCTAGTTGCTCTGAAACCTTTCAAAAAAGAGAGTGATGCACAATAGTTTTAAAGGCTCTGTTCTTGGAGAATCTGCTAGATTTGCTCTCACATCATTCATATTGCAATACCATATCACTTGGTAAATATCTAGAAATAAAATTATTCAACTATTTCCACATATCTATTATATTTACTAGATGATAACCCACACGTTGTTGTGGAAATATTTTGTGGTATATTTTAGTGATATTTGATTATATGGAATATGATTATTCAGAGAAATAATATGATAAAAATAACTAAAAATGCATATGATTTATTGCTTTTGATTATAGTATTGTTGTAAAATATTTACTAAATATCTCATGCATGTTTGCATGTTGAGGTGGATCTTTTCTCATGCATGTTGCTTGATAAGGTGGCATGCTTGCATGTTGAGAGAAATATGTTAGCGGTGCCTTTTTATTTCTGTTCTTGAGTGTTCACACAATTATGCCTCTGTTATGATTGTGTTTTTTATGTTTTAATTAGTATTTATGCCATGTAAAGCCTTTGGGATAGCTTTGGTGATAGTTGATTTGATCGTGTTGAAAAGCAGAAACTTTTGCATCCAGTAACAGAATTATTTAAATTCACATAAGCAACAAAAAATTCTGAATTTGTTTACACAATATTGATGTACAAATTTCCTATGTTTCCTAATTTTTCAGAATTTTTGGATTTACAGAAGTATGAGAACAATTCGCATCTTTACAGACTGTTCTGTTTTTGCCAGATTCTGTTTTCTTTGCATTGTGTGCTTATTTTGATAAATCTATGGATTGTATCAGGGGGTATAAGCCATGGCAAAGTTATAATACAGTAGATATAATGCAATAACAAAATTTGAATGGGTTTGCTACAGTACTTAAAGTAAAAATTGGTTTTCTTATACTAAAGGATCTCACGAAGGTTTTGTTAAGTTTTGTGTGATTGAAGTTTTCAAGTTTTGGGTGAGATCGTGATGGATGAAGGAATAAGGAGTGAAAATATCCTAAGCTTGGGGATGCCCCAAGGCACCCCAAGTTAATATTCAAGGAGAACCAAGCATTTAAGCTTGGGGATGCCCCGGAAGGCATCCCCTCTTTCTTCTAACGACCATCGGTATTTTACTAGGAGCTATATTTTTATTCGTCACATATCATGAGTTTTGCTTGGAGCATCTTGTATTATATGCGTATTTGCTTGTTTTGATTTTTAGTTTTTCACAAGTATCCTTGCTGGACACACCTATTTAAGAGAGTCAAAATTATGCTATGATTTGTTAGAATTGCTCTTTATGCTTCACTTAATTTTTTTTAGCTATGGAATTGCTCTAGTGCTTCACTTATATCTTTTAGAGCACAGTGTGCTTTAATATTTTTGAAGACATGCTCTCATGGTTCACTTAGATTTATGTGAGAGTTAGTAAATTTTTGAAGAAATTCTCTCATGCTTCACTTATATTATTTTGAGAGACGAAAAATTGTATGCTCATGTTCTTCACTTAAATTTGTTTGAGCTTGTCAAAAGCAATTGCAATATATGAAACTAGTCCCAAAGTGATAGATATTCAAGAGGGATATAATAAAAACTTTCATGAAGATCATTGGACAAAATAAACTAGATTCTTTGTAATAGTTTTGAGATATGATGATAGTGATATGTGAGTCATGTTGGTGAGTAATTATGCTTTAGTAAGAATATTGGTGTTAAGGTTTGTGATTCCCTATGCAAGCACGAAAGTCAATAGTTATGCAATGAAATTATATCCTACTTGTGGTGCAATATTCGGAGTTAGTTATGCTTAATGCTCGCTTATGTGATTTTTTGTTTCTTGATTGGTTGCTTCTCAATCTTTTTGCTAGCCTTCACTAGTACTAAGTAGAAATACTACTTGTGCATCCAAATTCTTTAAACCCAGTTTTGCCACATGAGTCCACCATACCTACCTATATGCTGTATTTCCATGCCGTTCTAAGAAAATTTGTATGTGCCATCTCTAATTTTCAAAATGAATTTCCTTTTTGTGTGCATGTACCGCTCATGAAGCGGCAGGGGGTGGCCAATACTTTCCATGCTAGATGTGTTATTCTCAAGATGAGTGTTTATTCACTTGTCATTGCATGAGAGTATGGCGGTAATAGGGATGCACAGTCCCGAAATGAAAAAGAAATTTACTTTATGTTGTCAAATAATAAATTCCTTGAAAAGTGTTGGTATGGAAGGCACCCATGGATACAGCTAGCCATGGATTGTGAAAGAATGGTGGAAAAAGGAATAAACTTTATTTTCTGTTTGGGAACCGCCTATGGTATATCTAGCATGGAAAGTGTTGGGAATTACTCAGTCGTTTTCGTTGACGGGAAAAGTATGCCTCTAAAAATAATTATATTTCAATTTAAGCTTTGAGCTTTGGCACCTCTACAAATCCCTACGTCCCTCTGCGAAGGGCCTATCTATTTACTTTATGCAATTTTTATTTTTATTTGAGTCTCCATCTTCTCTTATAAAGCACCAACTAAGGGGCACTATGATCATACTTGAGCATTGGGTTTAGCTAATATGCGAGTGTGTTTCATGAATGGATTAATGATTGAGCATGATGGGCTAGGGATAACTTTCTTTAGTGTTGATATTTTGAAAGACATGGTTGCTTGTTGATATGCTTGAGTATTGAAATCTTCATGTCAAAACTAGACTATTGCTTTGAACCATATAAAAGCCCAAATGTCCATGCTACAAAAAGAAAATAATATGTGATGAACATGTTAGGCAGCAATCCACATCAAAAATTCTATTTTTATCATTTACCTACTCGAGGACGAGTAGGAATTAAGCTTGGGGATGCTGATACGTCTCCAACGTATCTAAAAATTTTGCTTGTTCCATGCTGTTATATTATCATTCTTGGATGTTTTACAATCATTTTATAGCAACTTTATATCATTTTTTGGGACTAACCTACTGACATAGTGCCTAGTGCCAGTTGCTGTTTTTTGCTTGTTTTTTACTTCGCAGAATATCAGTACCAAACGGAGTCCAAACGCAGCGAAACTTTTTGGAGAATTTTTTTGGACCAGAAGACACAACATGAGCCAAAGAAGTACCAGAGGGGAGGCCCGAGGTGGGCAAAACCCACCTGGGCATGCCTAGGAGCCCAGGCGCGTCCAGGGGGGTTGTGCCCCCCTCGATGGCCTCCCGCACCTCCTCTTCACCCTATAAATACCCAAATATTCCAGAAACCCTATGGGAGCCAACGAAACACAATTCCAGCCATCGCAAGTTCCAGAACCACGAGATCCAATCTAGACACCATCACGGAGGGGTTCATCATCCTCATTGGTGCCTCTCCAATGATGCGTGAGTAGTTCATCATCGACCTACGGGTCTGTAGGCAGTAGTAGCTAGATGGCTTCCTCTCTCTCTTTTGATTCTCAATACAATGGTCTCTTGGAGATCTATTTGATGTAACTCTTTTTTGCGGTGTGTTTGTTGGGATCCGATGAACTTTGAGTTTATGATCAGATCTATATCCATGAATATTATTTGATTCTTCTTTTGATCTCTTATATGCATGATTATTTATAGCCTCGTATTTCTTCTTCTTCGAATCTTTGGTTTAGTTAGGCCAACTAGATCAATTTTTCTTGCCATGGGAAGAGGTGCTTTGTGATGGGTTCGACCGTGTGGTGTTCTTTCCTAGTGACAGAAGAGGCAGCAAGACACACATGTATCGTTGCTATTAAGGATAACAAGATTGGGCTATTCCTACATGAATAGATCTTGTCTACATCATGTCATCATTCTTATTGCATTACTTCGTTTCTCCATGAACTTAATACACTAGATGCATGCTTGATAGCGGTCGATGTGTGAAGTAATAGTAATAGATGCAGGCAGGAGTCGGCCTATATATTGATCATTGCCTTGGATATCGTCATAATTATTCGATCTTCTGTCTATTGCCCAACAGTAATTTGTTTACCCATCGTGTGCTATTTTCTTGAGAGAAGCCACTAGTGAAATCTACGGCCCCCGTGTCTATTCTTTATCATATTTGCTTTGAGATCTATTTTTATTCGCTTTTATTTTCAGATATATTATTCTAAAAAGCCAAAAATACCTTGCTGCACTTTTTTGTTATTTATTTTATTTCGTGTTTTATCGAGATCTATTTATCCAATCTACACAATTTTTATCCTGTCAACTTGACAATTTCTGGCGCCGTTACCCGTAGAGGGATTGACAACCCCTCATAAGTGTCGGGTTGCAAGTATTTGTTCTTTGTGTGCAGGTACCGTTTACATAGTGTTGCTTGGTTCTCCTGCTGGATTGATACCTTGGTTTCATAACTAAGGGAAATACCTACCGTAGCTGTACTGCATTATCCCTTCCTCTTTGGGGAAATACCGACGTAGTTCAAGCGACATCAATGTGGTATGGTCAAGATGTGTTGTGATGTATGTTGGTGTATGAGATGATCATATTTTGTAATAAGTTCACGACTTGCATGTCGATGAGTATGACAACCGGCAGGAGCCTTAGGGTTGCCTTTTAATTATTGTATGACCTGCGAGTTAATCATTAAGCGCCATGTAATTGCTTTACTTTATCGCTATGCGTTAGCCATAGTTGTAGAAGCAATAGTTGGCGAGACGACCCCGACGCAATGATGGAGATCAAGGTGTCGCGCAGGTGACGATGGAGATCATGACGTTGCTTTGGAGTTGAAGATCAAAAGCACAAGATGATGATGGCCATATCATGTCACATATTTCGATTGCATGTGATGTTTATCCTTTATGCATCTTATTTTTCTTAGAACGATGTTAGCATTATAAGATGATCCCTTCACTTAATTTCAAGATAAAAGTGTTCTCCCCGAGTATGCATCGTTGCTAAAGTTCATCGTTTCGAAGCACCTCGTGATGATCGGGTGTGATAGACTCTACGTTCACATACAATGGGTGCACGCCAGTCTTGCACATGCAGAAAACTTGGGTAAAACTTGACGAGCCTAGCATGTACAGACATGGTCTCGGAACACTGGAGACCGAAACGTTGAATGTGAGTCATATAGTAGATATGATCAACATAAAGATGTTCACCATTGAAGACTACCCCATCTCACGTGATGATCGGACATGGCTTAGTTGATTTAGATCATGTATCACTTAGACAACTTGAGGGATGTTGATTTAAGTGGGAGTGACACGTCTCCATCGTATCTACTTTTTCAAACTCTTTTGCCCTTGTTTTGGACTCTAATTTGCATGATTTGAATGGAACTAACCCGGACTGCCGCTATTTTCAGCAGAATTGCCATGGTGTTATTTTTGTGCAGAAATCAATGTTCTCAGATTGACCTGAAAATTTATGGAGAATTTTTGTGGAATATATAAAAAATACTGGCGCAAGAAGTAACCAGAGGGGATCCACCCAGAGGCCACAAGCCCTGGGGGCGCACCCCGTGGGGCGCGCCTAGCAGTCTTGTGGGCCCCCTGGACCTCCTCTGACCCTAACTCCAACTCTATAAGTACCTATTCGGGGAGAAAAAAAATCAGAGAGAAGTATTCATCGCGTTTTACGATACGGAGCCGCCGCCGCCTCCTGTTCTTCATCGGGAGGGCTGATCTGGAGTCCGTTCGGGGCTCCGGAGAGGGGGATTCGTCGCCATCATCATCATCAACCTTCCTCCATCACCAATTTCATGAAGCTCACCACCGGGAGTGAGTAATTCCATCGTAAGCTTGCTGGACGGTGATGGGTTGGATAGGATTTATCATGTAATCGAGTTAGTTTTGTAAGGGTTTGATCCCTAGTATCCACTATGTTCTGAGATTGATGTTGCTATGACTTTGCTATGCTTAATGCTTGTCACAAAGGCCTGAGTGCCATGATTTCAGATCTGAACCTATTATGTTTTCATGAATATATGTGTGTTCTTGATCCTACCTTGCAATTTGTAGACACCTATTACGAGTTATGATCCGCATACCCCAAGGTGACAATAATTGGGATTCTTTCCAGTGATTACCATAGTTTGAGGAGTTCATGTATTCACTAAGTGCTAATGCTTTGGTCCGGTTCTCTATTAATAGGAGGCCTTAATATCCCTTAGTTTCCATTAGGCCCTGCTGCCACGGGAGGGTAGGACAAAAGATGTCATGCAAGTTCTTTTCCATAAGCACGTATGACTATATACGGAATACATGCCTACATTATATTGATGAATTGGAACTAGTTCTGTGTCACCCTAGGTTATGACTGCTACATGATGAATATTATCCAACACAATTATCATTGCCGATCCAATACGTACGAGATTTTCACATATTGATATTTGCTAAGTTACTTTCGTTGCTACTGCTGTTACAATCACTACAAAACTGCTACTATTACTTTTGCCACCGTTACCATTACTTCCATACTACTTTGCTACTAAATACTTTGCTGCAGATATTAAGTCTTTCAAGTGTGGTTGAATTGACAACTCAGCTGCTAATACTCGTGAATATTCTTTGGCTCCCCTTGTGTCGAATCAATAAATTTGGGTTGAATACTCTACCCTAGAAAACAATTGCGATCCCTGATACGTCTCCAACGTATCTATAATATTTGATTGTTCCATGCTGTTATATTATCAATCTTGGATGTTTTACAATCATTTTATAGCAACTTTGTATCATTTTTTGGGACTAACCTATTGACATAGTGCGCAGTGACAGTTGCTGTTTTTTTGCTTTTTTTTACTTCGGAGAAAATCAATACCAAACGGAGTCCAAACGCAGCGAAACTTTTTGGTGATTTTTTCTGGACCAGAAGACACCTGTTGGGCCAAAGAAGTACCAGAGGGGGGCTCCGAGGGGAGCACAACCCACCAGGGCGCGCCTGGGCCCCAGGCGCGCCCAGGTGGGTTGTGCGCACCTCGGCCGCCTCCCGCACCGCCTCTTTGCTCTATAAATACCCTGGACATCCAAAAACCCTAGGGGAGTCGACGAAAAACAATTCCAGCCGCCGCAAGTTCCAGAAACCACAGATCCAATCTAGACACCATCGCGGAGGGGTTCATCATCCTCATTGGTGCCTCTCCGATGATGCGTGAGTAGTTCATTGTAGACCTACGGGTCCATAGTTAGTAGCTAGATGGCTTCCTGTCTCTCTTTTGATTCTCAATACAACGGTCTCTTGGAGATCTATTTGATGTAACTCTTTTTGCGGTGTGTTTGTTGGGATCCGATCAACTTTGAGTTTATGATCAGATCTATTTGTTGAGTTTTGTGTGATTGAAGTTTTCAAGTTTTGGGTGAGATCATGATGGATGAAGGAATAAGGAGTTAGAAGAGCCTAAGCTGGGAGATGACCATGGCACCCCAAGCTATTATCTAAAAGAGAAGCAAGCAACTAAGCTCGGGGATGCCGGAGTGGCATCCCCTCTTTCTTCTAACGACCATTGATACGTCTCCAACGTATCTATAATTTTTTATTGTTCCATGCTGTTATATTATCATTCTTGGATGTTTTACAATCATTTTATAGCAACTTTATATCATTTTTTGGGACTAACCTATTGACATAGTGCCCAGTGCCAGTTATTGTTTTTTGCTTGTTTTTTACTTCGCAGAAAATCAATACCAAACGAAGTCCAAATGCAGCGAAACTTTTTGGTAATTTTTTCTAGACCAGAAGACACAAGTTGGGCCAAGGAAGTACTAGAGGGGTGCCCCCAGGCACGCCCAGGTGGCTTGTGCCCACCTCGGTGGCCTCCCGCACCGCCTCTTTGCTCTATAAATACCCCAATATTCCAGAAACCCTAGGGGAGTCGACGAAACACAATTCCAGCCGCCGCAAGTTCCAGAAACCACAGATCCAATCTAGACACCATCACGGAGGGGTTCATCATCCTCATTGGTGCCTCTTCGATTATGCGTGAGTAGTTCATTGTAGACCTACGGGTCCGTAGTTTGTAGCTAGATGTCTTCCTCTCTCTCTTTTGATGCTCAATACAATGGTCTCTTGGAGATCTATTTGATGTAACTCTTTTTCGGTGTGTTTGTTGGGATCCGATGAACTTTGAGTTTATGATCAGATCTATGTTTTTATCCAGGAAAGTTATTTGAGTCTTTTGATCTCTTATATGCATGATTACTTATAGCCTCGTATTTCTTCTTCGAATCTTTGGTTTAGTTAGGCCGACTAGATCAATTTTTCTTGCCATGGGAAGAGGTGCTTTGTGATGGATTCGATTTTACGGTGCTCAATCCCAGTGACAGAAGGGGAAATGACACGTATGTATCGTTGCTAGTAAGGATAACAAGATGGGGTCTATTCCTACATGAATAGATCCTGTCTACACCATGTCATCGTTCTTCTTGCATTACTCCGTTTCTCCATGAACTTAATACACTAGATGCATGCTGGATAGCGGTCGATGTGTGGAGTAATAGTAGTAGATGCAGGGAGGAGTCGGTCTACTAATCTTGGACGTGATGCCTATATAATGATCATTGCCTGGATATCGTCATAATTATTTGAAGTTCTATCAATTGCCCAACAGTAATTTGTTTACCCACCGTATGCTATTTTTCTCGAGAGAAGCCACTAGTGAAATCTACGGCCCCGGGGTCTATTTTCTCATTATATATTTTCAGATCTATTTTGCTATTTGCCTTTTTATTTATTTGCCACTTTTATTTTCAGATCTACATTTCTTAAAACCCAAAAATATTTTGCTTCACTTTATTTTATTCGTGATCTATTTATCCAATCTATTACAACTTTCTCACGTCCGTTTGCTAATTTCTAGCGCTGTTACCCGAAAGGGATTGACAACCCCTTTAACACGTTGGGTTGCAAGTATTTGTTCTTTGTGTGCAGATGCTGTTTACGTAGTGTTGCTTGGTTCTCCTACTGGTTCGATAACCTTGGTCTCACCAGTGAGGGAAATACCTACCGTTGTTGTGCTGCATCATCCCTTCCTGTTTGGGGAAATACTGACGTAGTTCAAGCCAACATCAAAAGGAATTTCTGGCGCCGTTGCCGGGGAGACATCATCAACATCTACCAGGTTCCTAATCACAAATCTCATCTCCTTGCAATTTACATTATTTGCCATTTGCCTCTCGTTTTCATCTCCCCCACTGCACAAAAATTTGCCTTTTTATTCGCCCTCTTTTTCGTTCGCCTTTTTCTCGTCAGATCTCTTGTTTGCCATCTCTACTTGTGTTACCATGTGCCTTCTATTTGCTTGCATCTTTGCTATTGATATGGATCCTCATCCACTTGCTAATCTTTTCAAAATATCCAATTATGATGAACCAATTGATAGAGAATTGAATTCACTTCATTATCTTTATGAAGTTTTGCTTGAGATTCATGAATCTGAAAATTGTGATGAAGTGTTAAACAAAGGAATTTATAAAGTGATTCATGATAGCTCCTTGAATGAAAAGCATGATTGCAATGACATTGTTATAAATTCTATTAATGTCAATTGTGTTGGTGATATGCAAAACCCCAAGCTTGGGGATACTATATTTGATATGTCCACTACTTATTGCAATGATCATGATTGGGGTGATTCTTCTTATGATCTTGAAAATTTATTTAAGCCTCATGATGAATATGTTTGCGATAATATTGAAAGTGGGTTTGGAAGAGTGTCAACTCTAGGTAATAATGATCCCACTACTTTGGAGCATGATCAATCTTATGAAAATTTTGATAAAAGTGGGTTTGGAGAGGTCATGACTTTATTTGATGATCCCACTATTTTGGAAGAGTGTCAAATTTGCATGCATGTGGATCATGTAGAGAATATGTTATGTGATAGCTATATTGTTGAATTTGATTATGATCCTACATGTAATTATTATGAGAGAGGAAAATATGGTTGTAGAAATTTTCATGTTACTAAATTACCTCTTATTATGTTGAGATTGCTATTGTTTCTTTCTTCTTCCTCGCATATGCTAGATATTTCTTATCTTTATAATTTGTTTGCATATAAAATGCCTATGCATAGGAAGTATGTTAGACTTAAATGTGTTTGTCACATGATTTATGATGCTCTCTTTGTGTTTCAACTTTTATCTTTCTTGTGAGCATCAAAAAAATATTATGTCTAGCTAGGGGCATAAAACGATAGCGCTTGTTGGGAGGCAACCCAATGAATAAAATTTATTTTTGTCTTTTTATTTCTATTTGCACAATTATGCTACTATTATTATTGTGTTTTTTGTGTTTTAATTAGTGTTTATGCCAAGTAAAGCCTTTAGGATAGCTTTGGTGATAGTTGATTTGATCTTGTTTGAAAACAGAAACTTTTGTGTCCAGTAAAATAATTTTGGAAAATCACAGAAGCCACGAAAAACTTTGAATTTTTTAAACAAGATTTATATACAAATTTCCTCCGTTGTACTAATTTTTCAGAATTGTTGGAGTTTCAGAAGTATGAGAACAATTCGTATATTTGCAGACTGTTCTGTTTTTGACAGATTCTGTTTTCTTTGCATTGTGTGCTTATTTTGATGAATCTATGGTTTGTATTGGAGGTTATAAGCCATGGTAAAGTTAGAATACAGTAGATATAATGCAATAACAAAATTTGAATGGGTTTTCTACAGTACTTAAAGTAAAGATTGGTTTTTCTTATACTAACGGATCTCACGAAGGTTTTGTTGAGTTTTGTGTGATTGAAGTTTTCAAGTTTTGGGTGAGATTGTAAGAAGAGCCTAAGCTTGGGGATGCCCCATGGCACCCCAAGCCATTATCCAAAGAGAAAAAAGCAACTAAGCTTGGGGATGCCCGAGTGGCATCCCCTCTTTCTTCTAACGACCATCGGTATTTTACTCGGAGCTATATTTTTATTCGTCACATATCATGAGTTTTGTTTGGAGCGTCTTGTATGATATGAGTCTTTGCTTGCTTTGATTTTTATTTTTAGTCATGAATCCTTGCTGGACACACCTATTTGAGGGAGCCAAAATTACGCTATGACTTGTTAGAATTGCTCTGTATGATTCACTTAAATCTTTATGAGCTATGGAATTGCTCTAGTGCTTCACTTATATCTTTTTGAGCACGGTGTGCTTTAGTATTTTTGAAGAAATGCTCTAATGCTTCACTTAGATTTATTTGAGAGTTATTAATTTTTTTTTAGAAATTCTCTCTTGCTTCACTTAAATTATTTTGAGAGAAGAAAATTTTATGCTCATGTTCTTCACTTAGATTTGTTTGAGCTATCAAAAGCAACTTATGAAATTATTCCCAAAGTGATAGATATCCAAGAGGGATATAATAAAAACATTCATGAAGATCATTGGACAAAATAAACTTGATTCCTTATAATAGTTTTGCGATATGTTGATATAATATGTGAGTCATGTTAATGAGTAATTATGGCTTAGTAAGAATATTGATGTTAAGGTTTGTGATTCCCTATGCAAGCATGAAAGTCAATAGCTATGCAATGAAATTATATCCTACTTGTGGTGCATTATTCGGTGTTAGTTATGCTTAATGCTCGCTTATGAGATTTTTCGTTTCTTGGTTGGATGCTTCTCAATATTTTGCTAGCCTTCATTTGCACTAAGTATGATCACTACTTGTGCATCCAAAATCCTTAAACTAGTTTTGCCATATGAGTCCACTATACCTACCTATATGCGGTATTTCCATGGCGTTCTAAGTAAATTTGTATGTGCCATCTCTAATTTCAAAATAAATTTCTCTTTTGTGTGCTCGTACCGCTCATGAAACGGTAGGCGGTGGCTGATATACTTCCATGCTAGATGTGTTGTTCTCAAGATGAGTGTTTATTCACTTGTCATTGCACGAGAGTACGGCAAAGGTATTAGGGATGCCCAGTCCCGAAATGAAAAATGAATTTACTTTATGTTGTCAAATAATAAATTCCTTGGAAAGTGTTGGTATGGAGGGCACCCGTGGATACAGCCAGCCATGGAAAGTGAAAGTATGGTGGAAAAAGGAATAAACTGTATTTTCTGTTTGGGAACCGCCTATGATATATCTAGCATGGAAAGTGTTGGGAACTACTCGATCATTTTTGTTAACAGGAAAAGCATGCGACCCAAAATGCTTTATCTTTACTTTTTTCGCTTTGAGCTCTGGCACCTCTACAAATCCCTACTTCCCTCTGCGAAGGGCCTTTCTTTTACTTTATGCAATTTTTATTTTATTTTGAGTCTCCATCTTCTCTTATAAAGCACCAACTAAGGGGCACTATGATCGTACTTGAGCATTGGGTGTAGCTAATATGCGAGGACTATTGCTTTGAATCATATAAAAGTCCAAATGTCCATGCTACAAAGAAAATAATATGTGATGAACATGTTAGGTAGCATTCCACATAAAACATTCTGTTTTTATCATTTACCTACTCGAGGACGAGCAGGAATTAAGCTAGGGGATGCTGATACGTCTCCAACGTATCTATTATTTTTTATTGTTCCATGCTGTTATATTATCATTCTTGGATGTTTTACAATCATTCTATAGCAACTTTATATCATTTTTTTGGGACTAACCTATTGACATAGTGCCCAGTGCCAGTTGCAGTTGCAGTTTTTTGCTTGTTTTTTACATTGCAGAAAATCAATACCAATCAGAGTCCAAACGCAGCGAAACTTTTTGGTGATTTTTTCTGGACCAGAAGACACCTGTTGGGCCAAAGAAGTACAAGAGGGGGGCTCCGAGGGGAGCACAACCCACCAGGGCGCGCCAGGGGGCCCAGGCGCGCCCAGGTGAGTTGTGCCCACCTCGGCCACCTCCCGCACCGCCTCTTTGCTCTATAAATACCCCAATATTCCAGAAACCCTAGGGGAGTCGACGAAAATCAATTCCAGCCGCCGCAAGTTCCAGAAACCATAGATCCAATCTAGACACCATCACGGAGGGGTTCATCATCCTCATTGGTGCCTCTCCGATGATGCGTGAGTAGTTCTTTGTAGACCTACGGGTCCGTAGTTAGTAGCTAGATGGCTTCCTCTCTCTCTCTTTTGATTCTCAATACAATGGTCTCTTGGAGATCTATTTGATGTAATTCTTTTTGCGGTGTGTTTGTTGGGATCCGATGAACTTTGAGTTTATGATCAGATCTATGTTTTTATCCAGGAAAGTTATTTGAGTCTTTTGATCTCTTATATGCATGATTACTTATAGCCTCGTATTTCTTCTTCGAATCTTTGGTTTAGTTAGGCCAACTAGATCGATTTTTCTTGCCATGGGAAGAGGTGCTTTGTGATGGGTTCGATCTTACGGTGCTTGATCCCAGTGACAGAAGGGGATCCGACACGTATGTATCGTTGCTATTAAGGATAACAAGATGGGGTTTATTTCTACATAAATAGATCTTGTCTACATCATGTCATTGTTCTTATTGCATTACTCCGTATCTCCATGAACTTAATACACTAGATGCATGCTGGATATCGGTCGATGTGTGGAGTAATAGTAGTAGATGCAGGCAGGAGTCGGTCTACTAATCTTGGACGTGATGCCTATATAATGATCATTGAATGGATATCATCATAATTATTTGAAGTTCTATCAATTGCCCAACAGTAATTTGTTTACCCACCGTATGCTATTTTTCTCGAGAGAAGCCACTAGTGAAATCTACGGCCCCCGGGTCTATTTTCTCATTATATATTTTCAGATCTATTTTGCTATTTGCCTTTTTGTTTATTTGCCACTTTTATTTTCAGATCTATATTTATCAAAACCCAAAAATATTTTGCTTCACTTTATTTTATTTGCGATCTATTTATCCAATCTATTACAACTTTCTCATGTCCGTTTGCCAATTTCTGGCGCCGTTACCCGAAAGGGATTGACAACCCCTTTAACACGTCGGGTTGCAAGTATTTGTTCTTTGTGTGTAGGTGCTATTTACGTAGTGTTGCTTGGTTCTCCTACTGGTTCGATAACCTTGGTCTCATCACTGAGGGAAATACCTACCATTGTTGTGCTGCATCATCCCTTCCTCTTTGGGGAAATACCGACGTAGTTCGAGCCAACATCAACCATCTGTATTTTACTTGGAGCTATATTTTTATTCGTCACATATCATGAGTTTTGCTTGGAGCATCTTGTATGATATGAGTCTTTGCTTGTTCTGCTTTTTATTTTGTGTCATCTATCCTTGGTGGACACACCTACTTGAGAGAGCCAAAGTTATGCTATGATTTGTTAGAATTGCTCTCTATGCTTCACTTAAAAAATTTATGAGCTATGGAAATTGCTCTAGTGCTTCACTTATATCTTTCTCAGCACGGTGTGCTTTAATATTTTTGAAGAAATGCTCTCATGCTTCACTTAGATTTATTTGAGAGTAGTAATTTTTGAAGAAATTCTCTGATGCTTCACCTATATTGTTTTGGGACAAGAAAATTTTTATGCTCATGTTCTTCACTTAGATTTGTTGGAGCTATCAAAAGCAACACATTAAACTAGTCCCAAAGTGACAGATATTCAAGAGGGATATAATAAAAACTTTCATGAAGATCATTGGACAAAATAAACTTGATTCCTTGTAATAGTTCTGCGATATGATGATATAATATGTGAGTCATGTTGGTGAGTAATTATGGTTTAGTAAGAATATTGGTGTTAAGGTTTGTGATTCCCTATGCAAGCACGAAAGTCAATAGTTATGCAATGAAATTACATCCTACTTGTGGTGCATTATTCGGTGTTAGTTATGCTTAATGCTCGCTTATGAGATTTTTCGTTTCTTGGTTGCATGCTTCTCAATCTTTTGCTAGCCTTCATTTGCGCTAAGTATGATCACTACTTGTGCATCCAAAATCCTTAAACCAGTTTTGCCATATGAGTCCACTATACCTACCTATATGCGGTATTTCCATGCCGTTCTAAGCAAATTTGTATGTGCCATCTCTAATTTTCAAAGTAAATTTCTCTTTAGTGTGCTCGTACCGCTCATGAAATGGTAGGGGGTGGCTGATATTTTTCCATGCTAGATGTGTTATTCTCAAGATGAGTGTTTATTCACTTGTCATTGCACGAGAGTACGGCAAAGGTATTAGGGATGCCCAGTCCCGAAATGAAAAAATGAATTTACTTTATGTTGTCAAATAATAAATTCCGTGGAAACTGTTGGTATGGACGGCACCCATGGATTCGGTTAGCCGTGGAATGTGAAAGTATGGTGGAAAAAGGAATAAACTTCATTTTCTGTTTGGGAACCGCCTATGATATATCTAGCAAGGAAAGTATTGGGAACTACTCGGTTATTTTCGTTGACAGGAAAAGCATGCCACCCGAAATATTTTTATCTCTATTTTTTTCGCTTTGAGCTTTGGCACATCTACAAATCCCTACTTCCCTCTACGAAGGCCTTTCTATTTACTTTATGCAATTTTTATTTTTGTGTCTCCATCTTCTCTTATAAAGCACCAACTAAGGGGCACTATGATCGTACTTGAGCATTGGGTGTAGCTAATATGCGAGTGTGTTTCATGAATGGATCAATGATTGAGCATAATGGGCTAGGGATAACTTGCTTTAGTGTTGATATTTTGAAAGATATGGTTGCTTGTTGATATGCTTGAGTGTTGAAATCTTCATGTCAAAACTAGACTATTGCTTTGAATCATATAAAAGTCCAAATGTCCATGCTTCAAAGAAAAGATTATGTGATGAACATGTTAGGCAGCATTCCACATCAAAAATTCTGTTTTTATCATTTACCTACTCGAGGACGAGCAGGAATTAAGCTTGGGGATGCTGATACGTCGCCAACGTATCTATAATTTTTTATTGTTCCATGCTGTTATATTATCAATCTTGGATGTTTTACAATCATTTTATAGCAACTTTATATCATTTTTTGGGACTAACCTATTGACATAGTGTCCAGTGCCAGTTGCTATTTTTTTGCTTTTTTTTACTTCGCAGAAAATCAATACCAAACGGAGTCCAAACGCAGCGAAACTTTTTGGTGATTTTTTCTGGACCAGAAGACACCTATTGGGCCAAAGAAGTACCAGAGGGGGGCTCCGAGCGGAGCACAACCCACCAGGGCGCGCCTGCCCAGGCGCGCCCTGGTGGATTGTGCCCACCTCGGCTGCCTCCCGCACCGCCTCTTTGCTCTATAAATACCCTGGACGTCCAAAAACCCTAGGGGAGTCGACGAAAAACAATTCTAGCCGCCGCAAGTTTCAGAAACCACAGATCCAATCTAGACACCATCACGGAGGGGTTCATCATCCTCATTGGTGCCTCTTCGATTATGCGTGAGTAGTTCATTGTAGACCTATGGGTCCGTAGTTAGTAGCTAGATGGCTTCCTCTCTCTGTTTTGATTCTCAATACAATGGTCTCTTGGAGATCTATTTGATGTAACTCTTTTTGCGGTGTTTTTGTTGGGATCCGATGAACTTTGAGTTTATGATCATATCTATGTTTTTATCCATGAAAGTTATTTGATTCTTTTGATCTCTTATATGCATGATTACTTATAGCCTCATATTTCTTCTTCGAATCTTTGGTTTAGTTAGGCCGACTAGATCGATTTTTCTTGCCATGGGAAGAGGTGCTTTGTGATGGGTTCGATCTTACGGTGCTGAATCCCAGTGACAGAAGGGGAAATGACACGTATGTATCATTGCTATTAAGGATAACAAGATAGGGTCTATTCCTACATGAATAGATCTTGTCTACATCATGTCATCGTTCTTATTGCATTACTCCGTTTCTCCATGAACTTAATACACTAGATGCATGCTGGATAGCGGTCGATGTGTGGAGTAATAGTAGTAGATGCCGGCAGGAGTCGGTCTACTAATCTTGGATGTGATGACTATATAATGATCATTGTCTGGATATCGTCATAATTATTTGACGTTCTATCAATTTCCCAACAGTAATTTGTTTACCGACCGTATGCTATTTTTCTCGGGAGAAGCCACTTGTGAAATCTACGGCCCCCGGGTCTATTTTCCCATCATATACTTTCAGATCTATATTGCTATTTGCCTTTTTATTTATTTGCATCTTTTATTTTCAGATCTATTAATCCAAAAACCCAAAAATATCTTGCTGCAATTTATTTTTATTTATTTTATCTCGCGTTCCCGCGAGATCTATTTATCCGATCTACTACAATTTTATCTAGCTCTTTTACGTCGGGTTGCAAGTATTTGTTCTTTGTGTGCAGGTGCCGTTCACGTAGTGTTGCGTGGTTCTCCTACTGGTTCAATAACCTTGGTCTCATCATTGAGGGAAATACCTACCGTAGCTGTGCTGCATCATCCCTTCCTCTTTGGGGAAATACCGACGTAGTTCAAGCCGGATCAAGCCCCTATACTTGTGGGTTATCAAGACCTTTTTCTAGCACCGTTGCCGAGGAGCATAGCTATATTTGCTGAGTCACTTGGGATTTATATCTGTTGATCACTATGAAGAATTTGAAAGATACCAAAACCAAGATTTTTCCCTCTAGGACGAGGGGAGGGAAGGAACTGCGATCTAGCTCTGCACTTGATTCACCTTCTGTTTTGAGTAAGCTTGTGACACCTACACCTACTATTGATTCTGATATGTTGCAAGTAATTGATGATGCTACTTCTGCTATGCGTGAAGCTTATGATGATACAACTACTTTGCTTGATAATACTGTGCCACTGGGTGAATTTCTTGATGAACAACTTGCTAGAGCTAAAGATATTGAGAATGCTGAAACTGATGATATTTCTGAAACTGATGAAATTATTGAAACTGAACACTTTGAAACACCCAATAGATCTAGCTCTCCTAGATATGAATTGCCTGTTATACCTGAGGATTATGTTATGGATGGAGAGGTAGCTAGGGACTTTCTTGCTTGTAAGGATAGAGATGATCTTAAGAAATTACTATGCAAGTGGAAAGAAAAATCTTTGAATGCTACAATGCAATATGATCCTAACTTTGCTACTTCACCTATCTTTGTTACTGATAAGGATTATGAATTCTCTGTCGACCCTGAGTTAATTACTTTGGTTGAATCTGATCCTTTCCATGGTTATGAATCTGAAGCTGTTGTGGCACATCTTATTAAATTGAATGATATAGCCACCCTATTTGCTCATGAGGAAAAAAATTGCTATTACTATATTCTTAAGTTGTTTCCTTTCTCATTAAAGGGTGATGCTAAGATATGGTTTAATTCTCTTGCTCCTGGTTGTGTGCGTAGTCCATAGGATATGATTTATTACTTCTCTAGAAAAAAAATCCTGCTCATAAGAAACAAGCTGCTTTACAGGAAATATTTAACTTTGTGCAAATTGAAGAAGAGAGTCTCCCACAAGCTTGGGGGAGGCTTCTCCAATTACTTAATGCTTTGCCTGATCATCCTCTCAAGAAAAATGAAATACTTGATATCTTTTATAATGGACTAACCGATGCTTCTAGGGACCACCTAGATAGTTGTGCTGGTTGTGTTTTCAGGGAACGAACTGTTGAACAAGATGAAGTACTATTGAATAATATATTGAGTAATGATAATGATTGGAATCTTCCTGAACCACCTCCTAAGCCAACTCTGAAGAAGAGAGGTATTCTATTTCTCAGTCCTAAAGATATGCAAGAGGCAAAGAAATCTATGAAAGAAAAAAGGTATTAAAGCTGAAGATGTTAAGAATTTACCACCTATTGAAGAAATACATGGTCTTGATAACCCGACACGGGTAGTAGAGGTAAATTTTCTCTATAGATTTGATGAAGGTGATATTCCTTATAACAAATCTGCTAGTCAATGCTAGGATGAATTTGATAACTTTATTGTTAAACAAGAAAACTTCAATGTATATGTTAGTAGACAATTGAAACGTAATGCTTATATGCTTGAGCACTTGAGTGACTATATGTGTAGAACTGTTAATGATCTCAAGTTTGTTAGTAAACATGCTTCCATGGTAAAAACTCAAGTAGAACAAGTTCTCAAGGCACAAAATGATTTGCTTAATGAAATGAATAATAAGATGATTGATAATGTTGTTAGAGTTATGACTAGAGGTGGTAAAATGACTCAGGAACCTCTGTATCCTGAGGGCCATCCTAAGAGAATTGAGCAAGATTCTTAGAGAATTAATACTGATGCACCTAGTCCTTCTAAAAGGAAAAAGAATGATGATAGGACTTTGCATGCTTCTAGTGAACCTGTTATGGACACACCTGAGAATCCAAATGATATTTCTATTTCTGATGCCGAAACTCAATCAGGTGATGAACATGAACCTAGTAATAATGATAATGATGATGTTCATGTTGATGCTCAACATAGTAATGATAATGATGTGGAGATAGAACCTGCTGTTGATCTTGATAACCCACAACCTAAGAGTAAAAGATATGATAAGAGAGACTTCATTGCTAGGAAACATGGAAAAGAAAGAGAATCATGGGTTCAGAAATCCATGCCCTTTCCTCCTAAACCATCCAAGAAAAAGGATGATGAGGACTTTGAGCGCTTTGTTGAAATGCTTAGACCTATCTTTTTGCGTATGCATTTGACTGATATTCTGAAAATGTCCCCTTATGCTAAGTATATGAAAGATATTGTTACAAATAAAAGAAAGATACCGGAAGCTAAAATTTCCATCATGCTTGCTAATTATACATTTAAGGGTGGAATACCAAAGAAACTAGGAGATCCAGGAATACCAACTATACCATGCTCCATTAAAAGAAACTATGTTAAAACTGCTTTATGTGATTTAGGAGCCGGTGTTAGTGTTATGCCTTTCTCTTTATATCGTAGACTTGAATTGAATAAGTTGACACCGACTAAAATCTCTTTGCAAATGGCTGATAAATCAACTGCTATACCCATCGGTATTTGTGAGGATGTGCCTGTCGTGGTTGCAAATGTTACTATTTTAACGGACTTTATTATTCTTGATATACCTGAGAACGACAGTATGTCGATCATCCTTGGTAGACCCTTTTTGAATACTGTAGGGGTTGTTATTGACTGCAATAAAGGCAATGTAACTTTTCATGTTAATGGTAATGAGCACACGGTACACTTTCCAAAGAAACAACCTTGAGTGAATAGTATCAATTCTATTGGAAAATTTTCAACAATTACTATTGGAGGTTTTGAATTCCCTCTTCCTACTGTCAAAAAGAAATATGATATTCTTATTGTTGGGGACATGCATATCCCGGTTGAGGTAACCTAGTGTTATACAAAGATTCTCCGGTTTCATGTCATTCGGAAGAAGTTTGTTAATAAGACTTGATCAACCTTGTTAATGGATTCCTTTTGACGGGCATGAGATGGATGAATTTAGTAAACACAACTCTCTGTACCCACTTTTTACTTTCTGTTATTTAGAATAAATATAGCAAAAATGCTATTACTTTTCTGTTTTTTGAATTATCCGTGCAATAAAAAAATCACCAAAAAATAAAAGTTCTCCAAATGCTCTGAAAATTTAGTATGATTTTTTCTGCAATATTTAAGAATTTTTTGCATTGAGCACACCTCAGGGGCTGCACCAGTGGGCCACAAGCCCACAGGGCGCGCCCACCCCCCAGGGCACACCTAGCAGGCTTGTGGGTCCCACGTGGGTCCCCCTCACTTATTCCAGCACCCATCCACTTCGTCTTCCTCCAGAAAAAATCACACCATTGCTCAAACCCGTGTTCTTGCTCATTTTGCTGCCATTTTCGATCTCCTTGCTCGGAACTCCATTTCCAAAACTGTTTCGGGGGATTGTTCATCGGTATGTGACTCCTCCATTGGTCCAATTAGTTTTTGCTACAGTGCTTTATATATTGCAAATTTTTGCTGCTGTGGTGACCAAGTTCTTGAGCTTGCATTTCAAATTTATATGGTCCAAAGTAGTTTTGTTGCATGATATAGCCTCTAGACACTTGTGGGAGTAGTTGCTATTAGTTTTGTTGAGTTTGGTTCACTTTTATTTTGAGTCACTAAGAAATTTCAGAAAATTTTCAAAGGAAGAAAAATGTTTAGGAAAATATACCAAGGTGGTTCCTCGAGGAAGAAAGCCCCAAGGCTCGCGATACATGAGCCAGACCTTGAACCACTGAGGGAAGCTCTAGTACGGCCTTGTGAATGGCCGTCAGATCATTTCATGGTTCATGCAGGTTTTAAGGAGGAATTTGATGCGTACGTACAAAACGCTGGCCTTGAGGACTTCGTGTCAGATAAGTGCCGGCAATACTATCACCTCACTGATTCCTTTGTGCAGAGATTTGAGTTTACATCCAAGCGCAATACACATTCTGTTTTATTTGATCTATATGATAAATCTTTTCGAATGGAACTTGAAGATTTTAATGAAGTATGTAAAATCCCGCAATGGGGCATGTATAGTGAACCTCGTAAATCTGACTGCATTGATTTCCTTGCTAGCCTAACTATGGGATAAACCAGAAATATCACACAAGCTATTATAGGGAGCATTCACTTTCCTGCTATACATTATTTTGCTCTCTTTATAGGTAGATGCATTAATGGTAAACATGATCATAGCCACCTTTGTGCATCAGATCTTAGTGTCCTCAAGTGTGCGGTAATGGGTGATAAACGATATAACTTGGGGGCTATTATTGCAAGGCGGTTACATAATAATGCTAAAGATGGAGATTTCTTTGGTGGGATTTATGCCACCCGGTTAGCTAATTATCTCGGCGTACCCATAAGAGAAAATGACATTGAGTTACCACCTGCTTACCTTGATAATGATGCTATGGTACGCTACCAGTTTCTTGAGAGGAGCGAACACCCCCTCCAGTACTGACTAATCTTTGACAGGGAGCGCATCTTCTATAATACGCTTCACGCTCCTGCCTTCTTTAGCTTTCAGGTAAAACGAAGATACTTCATAACCAGAGAGGAGGCAGACGAGTATGAGAGAGCAGGGGAGGCCGCTCGCCTCCATGCGGCAGCCCTCCAAGAGGTAGCGGCCGCATCTCAGTACAACCCCAACTACGATTTTGGATATTCGCTAGGCCAGCCGTGGCCCTAGACCAACTTAGGACAAAAGCCTAATCCTGGGGGAGTATGTATTTCTCACCGACAATACATTCATGTTCACACATTCATTCTAGTTGTCGGTGTTCATACTTTTTCATTGTATTATCCATGTTAGTTTATTTTTTCTTGCTTTCTTCTTGTGTGTTTGAAAAACTTTGATAAAATACAAAAAAAAATTAGTTCTCACTTCTTTTTAGTTTTCTTTCTAGTTTATTTAGTAGTAGTATTAAAAGAAAACTCAAAAAGATTTCTCGATTCTTCTTTTGCTTGTTGGGAGCTTTCCCGTGTAAATAGTTTTTCTCGTTCTTCGTTTTACCTTCTTCAGAAAAACAAAAACTCCAAAAATATTTTAGTGCGTTTCTTTGAAATTCATTTTCCTTTTCTTTGGGTCGTAAGGAGAAGACCACGATGAAAATGTTGAGTGCCTCTCATATGCATTATTGTTGATCTAACAAAGAGCCCATATTACCTTGTCTTCTCCTCTGAATAAATGTTTGCAGATTCCTGCTTAGTCCAATGCACATGCACTCTTATTATTATTCACATTGTTCGGTTGTGCAAGTGAAAGGCAATAATGACGATATATGATGAAATGATTGAGATGAAGAAAAGCTGGTACGAACTCGACCTATTTTGTTTTTGTAAATATGAGTAGCTCATCGTTCCCGATTCAGCCTATTATGAATGAAACATGTTTGCAATGACAATTAGAGATTATAGTTACTCATGCCATGCTTAATTAGCTAGGAGTGGATAATGGTTTGTCTTGTGTGCCAACATGCAATTTTAAAATGGTTATGATGTAGTATGATAGGGTGGTATCCTCCTTTGAATGATTTAAGTGGCTTGACTTGGCACATGTTCACGCATGTAGTTGAATCAAAAACAACATAGCCTCCACGATATTTATGTTCATGGTGATTTATATCCTACTCATACTTGCACTCAATGTTGATTAATCTCAATGCATGTTTATGACCGTTGTCGCTTTCTAGTTGGTCACTCCTCAATCTTTTTGCTAGCCTTCACTTGTACTGAGCAGGAATACTGCTTGTGCATCCACTTCCTTAAACCCAAAGTTGTTCCATATGAGTCCACCATATCTATCTATATGCGGTATTTACCTGCCGTTCCAAGTAAATTTGCATGTGCCAAACTCTAAACCTTCAAATAATAATCTGTTTTGTATGCCCGAATCGCTCATGTGGCGACTGGGGGCTATCAGTATCTTCCATGCTAGGTGGGTTATTCTCATGATGAGTGTTTATTCACTTGTCATTCACGAGAAAGTGGCTGGTAATCGGGATGCCCAGTTCCAAGCTCAAAATCAAATCAAAATATAATAATTATACAAAACTCCCCCAGGACTGTTGTTAGTATGGACGGTACCCGTGGATTCGGCTAGCCGTGGAGTGTGATTGTTGGTGGAGGGGGAGTAAAAACTTTACCATTCTGTTTGGGAACCACCTATAATGTGTCTAGCATGGAAGATAGTGAGATCTCTTGGTTGTTATGTTGACAATGAAAGCATACCGCTCAAAATTATATTCATCTCTGTTTTAAAAGCTCCGAGCTCTGGCACCTCTGCAAATCCCTGCTTCCCTCTGCAAAGGGCCTATCTATTTACTATTACTGTTGAGTCATCATCCTCTTATAAAAGGCACCAGTTAGAGAGCACCACTGTCATTTGTATGCTTTGTTATTAATTGTTGTTGAGTATGGGTGTGACTAGATCTCTTTTGCCATGAATTACAATGTCTAGTCAGTCCTTGATCTTCAGGGGTGCTCTACATTTATGTTTTGCGGTCTCAGAAAGGGCTAGCGAGATACCATTATATCATATTATATCATGATTGTTTTGGAAAAAGTGTTGTCATCCGAGATTCATTATTATTGCTTGCTAGTTGATTATGCTATTGATATGAGTAAATGTGAGACCTAAATGTTATTGTGAATATGGTTAATTCATAATCTTTGCTGAAATCCTGAATATTGGCTAGACATATTTACAACAACAAGATCAAACAGAGTTTGTAAAACTTTTTCTTTGTCACTTTCAGTTTGTCAACTAAATTGCTTGAGGACAAGCAATGGGTTAAGCTTGGGGGAGTTGATACGTCTCCATCGTATCTACTTTTCCAAACTCTTTTGCCCTTGTTTTGGACTATAATTTGCATGATTTGAATGGAACTAACCCGAACAGACGTTGTTTTCAGCAGAATTGCCATGGTGTTATTTTTTTGCAGAAATCAAAGTTCTCGGATTGACCTGAAAATTTATGGAGAATTTTTGTGGAATATATAAAAATGCTGGCGCAAGAAGTAACCAGAGGGGGTCCACCCAGAGGCCACAAGCCCTAGGGGCGCCCTCCCCTGAGGCGCGCCTAGCAGGCTTGTGGCCCCCCTGGACCTCCTTCGACCCTAACTCCAACTCTATAAGTACCTATTCGGGGAGAAAAAAATCAGAGAGAAGGATTCATTGTGTTTTACGATACGGAGCCGCCGCCGCCTCCCATTCTTCATCGGGAGGGCTGATCTGGAGTCCGTTCGAGGCTCCAGAGAGGGGGATTCGTCACCGTCATCATCATCAACCTTCCACCATCACCAATTTCATGATGCTCACCACCGGGAGTGAGTAATTCCATCGTAGGCTTGCTGGACGATGATGGGTTGGATAGGATTTATCATGTAATCGAGTTAGTTTTGTAAGGGTTTGATCCCTAGTATCCACTATGTTCTGAGATTGATGTTGCTATGACTTTGCTATGCTTAATGCTTGTCACTAGGGCCCGAGTGCCATGATTTCAGATCTTAACCTATTATGTTTTCATGAATATATTGCTACTTCTTGAGCTTGTGTTGGTTTTTCTCTTGAAGAGGAAAGGGTGATGCAGCAAAGTAGAGATAAGTATTTCCCTCAGTTAAGAACCAAGGTATCAATCCACTAAGAGATACGCGCAAGTCTCCAATCTATGCACCTGCACAAACAATCAAACACTTGCACCCAACGCGATAAAGGGGTTGTCAATCCCTTCATGATCACTTGCAAAGGTGAGATCTGATAGAGATAGATATAAAAGCTTACTAAAACGTAAAACAAAATAAAAGTAAATAAATTGCTGCAAGCTGTTTTTGGGTTTTTTGGTTTATAGATCTGAAAATATATGATGGAAAATAGACCCGGGGGCCATAGGTTTCACTAGAGGCTTCTCTCTTGAAGTCAAATAATACGGTGGGTGAACAAATTACTGTCGAGCAATTGATAGAAAAGCGCAAAGTTATGATGATATCCAAGGCAATGATTATGAATATAGGCATCACTTCTGTGTCAAGTAGAACGAAACGATTCTGCATCTACTACTATTACTCCACGTATCGACCGCTATCCAGCATGCATCTAGAGTATTAAGTTCATAAGAACGGAGTAACGCCTTAAGTAAGATGACATGAAGTAGAGGGATAAACTCAAGCAATATGATGAAAACCCCATCTTTTTACCCTTGATGGCAACAATACAATACGTTCCTCGCTACCCCTACTTTGTCACTGGGTGGCAAGGTTGAACCCAAAACTAAGCACCTCTCCCATTGCAAGAAGAACCAATCTAGTTGGCCAAACCAAACCGATAATTCGAACTGAAATACAAAGATATCAAATCATGCATATAAGAATTCAGAGAAGATTCAAATAATATTCATAGATAAACTGATCATAAATCCACATTTCATCAGACCTCGACAAACACACTTCAAAAGAATATTACATCGGATAGATCTCCAAGAACAACGAGGAGAACATGGTATTGAGGATCAAAGAGAGAGAAGAAGCCATCTAGCTACTAGCTATGGACCCGTAGGTCTGTGGTAAATTACTCAAGGTTCATCGGAATGGTAATAGAGTTGATGTAGAAGCCCTCTGTGATCGAATCCCCCTCTGGCAGGATGCCGGAAAAGGCCCCAAGATGGGATCTCCCGGGAGAAGGTTACGGCAGCAGAAAAGTATTTTTGGTGGACGCTTCTGGTTGTTTGGGAATATTTCTAAGTTTATAGGCCACGGATTAGGGTTGGAGGACTCCTGTGGGGCCCACAAGCCAGCCCCCCCCCCCAGGGCGCGCCCTAAGGGCTTGTGGAGCCCTCGGGACTCTTCTGCCTTCCTCTCCAAGTCCTACGTGTGTCTTTTGGTCCAAGAAAAATCATCGCGAAAGTTTTATTCCATTTGGACTCCGTTTGGTATTCCTTTTCTACTAAACTCAAAAACAAGGAAAAAAACAGAAACTGGCACTGGGCTCTCGGTTAATAAGTTAGTCCCAAAAATAATATAAAATAGCATATTAATGCATATAAAACATCCAAAACAGATAATATAATAGCATGGAACAATAAAAAATTATAGATACGTTGGAGACGTATCAAGCATCCCCAAGCTTAATTCCTGCTCGTCCTCGAGTAGGTTAATGATAAAAACAGAATTTTTGATGTGGAATGCTACCTAACATATTTATCCATGTAATCTTCTTTATTGTGGCATGCATATTCAGATCCATAAGATTCAAAACAAATGTTTAACATTGAAATAAAAACAATAATACTTCAAGCATACTAATAAAGCAATCATGTCTTCTCAAAATAACATGGCCAAAGAAAGTTATCCCTACAAAATCATATCGTCTGGCTATGCTCCATCTACATCACACAAAGTATTAAATCATGCACAACCCCGATGACAAGCCAAGAAATTGTTTCATACTTTTGATGTTCTCAAACTTTTTCAACTTTCACGCAATACATGAGCGTGAGCCATGGATATAGCACTATAGGTGGAATAGAATATGGTGGTTGTGGAGAAGACAAAAAGAAGGAGATAGTCTCACATCAACTAGGTGTATCAACGGGCTATGGAGATGCACATCAATAGATATCAATGTGAGTGAGCAGGGATTGCCATACAACGGATGCACTAGAGCTATAAATTTATGAAAGCTCAAAAAGAAACTAAGTGGGTGTGCATCCAACTCGCTTGCTCATGAAGACCTAGGGCAATTTGAGGAAGCCCATCATTGGAATATACAAGCCAAGTGCTATAATGAAAAATTCCCACTAGTATATGAAAGTGACAACATAGGAGACTCTCTATCATGAAGATCATGGTGCTATTTTGAAGCACAAGTGTGGTAAAAGGATAGTAGCATTGCCCCTTCTCTCTTTTCTCTCATTTTTTTTTTGTTCGGGCTTCTTTTGGCCTCTTTTATTTTTTGCAAAGTCCGGAGACTCATCCCAACTTGTGAGGGAATCATAGCTTCCATCATCCTTTCCTCACATGGGAGAATGCTCTAATAATGATGATCATCACACTTTTATTTACTTACAACTCGATACTTAGAACAAAAATATGACTTTATATGAATGCCTCCGGCGGTGTACCGGGATGTGCAATGATCAAGAGAGACATGTATAAAAAATATGAACGGCGGCCTTGCCACAAATACTATGTCAACTACATGATCATGCAAAGCAATATGACAATGATGAAGCGTGTCCTAATAAATGGAACGGTGGAAGTTGCATGGAAATATATATTGGAATGGCTATGGAAATGCCATAATAGGTAGGTATGGTGGCTGTTTTAAGGAAGGGTATATGGTGGGTGTAGTGCACCAGCGAAAGTTGCGCGGTACTAGAGAGGCTAGCAACGATGGAAGGGTGAGAGTGCGTATAATCCATGGACTCAACATTAGTCATAAAGAACTCACATACTTATTGCAAAAGTCTATTAGCTATCAAAACAAAGTACTACACACATACTCCTAGGGGGATAGATTGGTAGGAAAAGACCATCGCTCGTCCCCGACCGCCACTCATAAGGAAGACAATCAATAAATAAATCATGCTCCGACTTCATCACATAACGGTTCACCATACGTGCATGCTAGAGGAATCACAAACTTTAACACAAGTATTTCTACCAATCCATAATTACTCACTAGCATGACTCTAATATAACCATCTTTATATCTCAAAACAATCACAAGGAATCAAACTTCTCATAGTATTCAATGCTCTTTATATGAAAGTTTTTATTATATCCCTCTTGGATGCCCATCATATTAGGACTAAATTCATAACCTATGAAAATTACCATGTTGTTTAGAGAGACTCTCAAAATAATATAAGTGAAGCATGAGAGTTCAACAATTTCTATAAAATAAAGCCACCGCCGTGCTCTAAAAAGATATAAGTGAAGCACTAGAGCAAAATTGCCTAGCTCAAAAGATATAAGTCAAGCACATAGAGTATTCTAATATATTCATGATTCATGCATGTCCCTCAAAAGGTGTGTACAGCAAGGATGATTGTGGCAAACTAAAAAGAAAAGACTCATATCATACAAGACGCTCCAAGCAAAACACATATCATGTGGTGAATAAAAATATAGCCTCAAGTAAATTTACCGATAGACGAAGACGAAAGAGGGGATGCCATCCGGGGAATCCCCAAGCTTAGATGCTTGGTTGTCCTTGAATATTTCCTTGGGGTGCCTTGGGCATCCCCAAGCTTCGGCTCTTGCCACTCCTTATTCCATAGTCCATCAAATCTTTACCCAAAACTTCACAACACAAAACTCACAGAAAACTCATGAGATCCGTTAGTATAAGAAAATAAATCACCACTTTTTGGTACTGTTGTGAACTCATTCTTTATTTATATTGGTGTAATATCTACTGTATTCCAACTTATCCATGGTTCATACCCCCCAATACTACCCATAGATTCATCAAAATAAGCAAAAACATATAGAAAACAGAATCAGTTAAAAAAAGAACAGTCTGCGAAGATCTGAATTGTTCTAGTACTTATGTAACTCCAAAAATTCTGAAAAATTAGGACAACAGAGGTAATTTGTATATCAATCTTGTGTAAAACATTAAGGGTTTTTCCACGCTCCAGTGAATATAAACAGTTCTGTTACTGGATGCAAAATTTTCTGTTTTTCAGCAAGATCAAATCAACTATCACCGTAAGCCATCCCAAAGGTCTTACTTGGCTCAAACACTAATTAAAAAAACAAAACACAATTACTACAGAGGTAATAATGTGTATTTATTGAAAAATAGAACCAAAAACAAAAACATAAAAATAAAATTGGGTTGCCTCCCAACAAGCGCTATTGTTTAACGCCCCTAGCTAGGCATAAAACATAGATCTAGGTATTGTCATCTTTGGTATGCAACTCCTCAATTGCACACTCATAAACCTTAGGAGGCCTTTTGATTTTATCAATAATCATACTCCTAGGCAAAAAATCAAGAAATCCACTCGTGGCAATTGGTTCCTTAATAATATTGATAAAGTTAGGGTGAACACTTATCATCTTAAGATCTTCGTTTCCTTTACTAGAAGATTCACCCTTATTCTTAAGAACATAAATAAACCTAGTAGCTTTAGTAGGAGGAAAATTTGGAGTAGTTTAACAGAGGCAAAAGCGGAACCCAAGTTGGTAATAATATCTTCTAGCTTGCCAATTCTAGTAGAATCTTCATCTATCTTTTCATTAACTATAGGTTCTTTTTCCTTTAGATTCTTCAAAGTGATTCCTACCTTCGATCCATATTGAGTAATTTGATTATTAATCTTCTTATCCAAGTTTTCAATAAGCTCTACGGTAGCAATTTTATTCTCAATAGTATCAAGCCTTTGCATCACATGTTCCAAAGTTAAAACTGTTTCATTAACCATGAGTGGTGATGAGCCTACCAAATCTATCATAGCATTATAAGCATCCAAAGTATGGCTCCCCAAGAAATTACCTCCGGTAATGGTATGTAGCACGTATCTATACCAAGTAGTAACACCCACATAAAAATTGCGAAGGAGAACGGTAGTAGATTGCTTACGAGTAGATCTGTTTTGAGCATTGCAAATTCTATACCAAGCATCTTTTAAATTTTCTCCCTCCTTTTGCTTAAAATTTAGAACCTCACTTTCGGCGGTACTACCAATGGTAGAAGGACTAGCCATGATGCCAAGACAAGCGATCTAGCACAAGAGCAAACAGAAAGCTAACGAAAAGACAAATGGAAGAAGGGCAAATAAAAAGGCAAATCTTTTTGTGTTTTTTTGAAATCGTTTTAGAAGTGGGGGAGAGGAAAATGATAGGCAAATGGCAAATAATGTAATGCAAGAGATGAGAGTTTATGGTGGGTACTTGGTAGGCTTGATGTAGATCTCCCCGGCAACGGCGCCAGAAATTCTTCCTGCTACTTCTTGAGCTTGCGTTGGTTTTTCCCTTGAAGAGGAAAAGGTGATGCAACAAAGTAGAGATAAGTATTTCCCTCAGTTAAGAACCAAGGTATCAATCCATTAGGAGATACACACAAGTCTTCAATCTATGCACCTGCACAAACAATCAAACACTTGCACCCAACGCGATAAAGGGGTTGTCAATCCCTTCACGGTCACTTGCAAAGGTGAGATCTGATAGAAATAGATATAAAAGCTTACTAAAACGTAAAACAAAATAAAAGTAAATAAATTACAGCAAGGTATTTTTGGGTTTTTTGGTTTATAGATCTAAAAATATATGATGGAAAATAGACCCGGGGGCCATAGGTTTCACTAGAGGCTTCTCTCTTGAAGGCAAATAATACGGTGGGTGAACAAATTACTGTCGAGCAATTGATAGAAAAGCGCAAAGTTATGACGATATCCAAGGCAATGATTATGAATATAGGCATCACGTCCGTGTCAAGTAGACCGAAACGATTCTGCATCTACTACTATTACTCCACACATCGACCGCTATCCAGCATGCATCTAAAGTATTAATTTCATAAGAACGGAGTAATGCCTTAAGTAAGCTGACATGATGTAGAGGGATAAACTCAAGCAATATGATGAAAACCCCATCTTTTTACCCTTGATGGCAACAATACAATACGTGCCTCGCTACCCCTACTTCGTCACTGGGTGAGGACACCGCAAGATTGAACCCAAAACTAAGCACCTCTCCCATTGCAAGAAGAACCAATCTAGTTGGCCAAACCAAACCGATAATTCGAAGAGAAATACAAAGATATCAAATCATGCATATAAGAATTCAGAGAAAATTCAAATAATATTCATAGATAAACTGATCATAAATCCACAATTCATCGGATCTCGACAAACACACCGCAAAAGAATATTACATCGGATAGATCTCTAAGAACAACGAGGAGAACATGGTATTGAGGATCAAAGAGAGAAAAGAAGCCATCAAGCTACTAGCTATGGACTCGTAGGTCTGTGGTAAACTACTCACGCTTCATCGGAAGGGCAATAGAGTTGATGTAGAAGCCCTCCATGATTGAATCCCTCTCCAGCAGTGAAAGGATCGATATGGTTGACTAAAGGGGGGGTGAATAGGCAACTACCAATTTTTTTCTTTTCTTAACAAATTAGGTTTAGTAACAAATAGGTTGTCTAAATGTGCAACTAGGTGAGCAACCTATATGATGCAAACAACAACAACAACAAGTGCAAGCAAAGGATACAACACAACAATAGCTTGCACAAAGTAAAGGGAAGAGATAACCACAAGTGGAGTCGGTGGAGACGAGGATGTGTTACCGAAGTTCCTTCCCTTTGGGGGAAGTACGTCTCCATTGGAGCAGTGTGGAGGCACAATGCTCCCCAAGAAGCCACTAGGGCCACCGTATTCTCCTCACGCCCTCACACAATGCGAGATGTCGTGATTCCACTAGTGGTGCCCTTGAAGGCGGCAACTGAACCTTTACAAACAAGGTTTGGGCAATCTCCACAACTTGATTAGAGGCTCCCAACAATACCACGGAGCTTAACCACAATGGAATGTGGCTCCGAGGTGACCTCAACCGTCTAGGGTGCTCAAACACCCAAGAGTAACAAGATCTGCAAGGGATTAGTGGGGGGAATCAAATTTCTCTTGGTGGAAGTGTAGATCCGAGCCTTCTCAACCAATCCCTAGAAAATCAACATGTTTGATTGGCTAGGGAGAGAGATCGGGCAAAAATGAGCTTTGGAGCAACAATGGAGCTTGGGGGAAAAGAGGTAGGTCTTCTTGGGTAAGAAGACCTCCTTTTATAGTGGGGAATCAAATCCAACCGTTATCCCACAACTCAGCCCGGAGAGAGCGGTACTATCGCACTAGGCAGCGGTACTGCCGCTTCGCCCAGCGGTAGTACCGCTGGGGCTGCGCACAGAGTGTAGACAGAAGGACCAGGAGAGAGAGAGCCCCCAAGCGGCACTAGTAGTGGTGGTAGGGCGGTACTACCGCTTGCAAGCGGTACTACCGCGCCTACTGCCACTCCTACTGCTGCCCAACCTGACATGAGAAGCAACGTCCTCGAATCGAGGCGGTACCAGCGCGGTACTGGAGCCGCACTGCCGCTGATGGCCACGAGCGGTACTACCGCTGTGAAACAGTGGTACTACCACTTGAGGCAGTCAGCGGTACTGCCGCTCCGGCCCAGCGGTACTGCCGCTGGCTCCTCCCACGTGCCACTTCCGTGATATCGGTATACTCCAAGGAAGATGAAAGAAGCTGGGGGTGCTAGATAGATGTGTACGTGTTGATTCCACCCTAGCCTTTCCGATACGGACCCCCTCTTGATAGTACGGTGTCTCCTACGACTCAAGTCCAAAACCGAAGCGAAAGAGATTTCACCATCTTCACCTTGAGCTCAGAGGGGAAATGAATCATCTCGTGCCAATGAATAAATATCTGAAAGCTCAATGCACATGATTAGTCCACAAAAGTATTGTCATCAATCACCAAAACCACTTAGAGAGAGACATGCCCTAACAATCTCCCCTTTTTTGGTGGATTGATGACAACACGGGCTTTGCATAGAGATATAACAAATTAGTAAGCAAACCCCAGAGACTACAAAATATAGACGGCCTCCCCCTAGATGTGTTCACTTAATAAGGAGTGCTATTGGAATGCAAAGAACACACATTAGGATCAACACTCCCCCTATATTTTATAGACTGACAACCCTTGCATCAACAATTAAGAGAATATAAGCTGGGATGTAAGAAGTAGTAAGTGAGCATAATATAAACAAGTTAAACATGCACCTCACAAACTACCAAAGTACTAGACTCGCATTAGATAAATAACAAGGTAGGGTAGCATATGTCTCACACCATATGACAGAGTAACCAGGTCTCACGAGCACAACCCAAACCAAAGCAAACGCACAAGACACAAGAGTTTGCGAGAGAGAAAGACACAGCAAATAAAACACAGATAAAGCACACTCGCAACTCGGCAGATCCCTAAACTCTCTTCCCCATTGGCATCGAGACACCAAAAGGGCAAAGAGTGCTGCTACGGTCACAGGTGATAGCAATGCTGAAGATCTCCATCATCACATCCCCGCGTGGTCGCACGCATCTCCGTTATTGGCAGTAGGCTGCTCAGTCTCTGAATCCGTCCAGGGGCAGTGTTGAGAAATCCACTCCTCCTCATCAGTGATCTTGCCCTCAGACCCACTGTTAACTGTAGCACCAAGCTGCCGCATGAGCTCTTTGTGACGACTCCTTAACTTCTTCTCAGAAACATGAGCCATATACTGCCCGTGAGACTCCATGCAGAAAAGCTTCTTCATCTTGCGCTTGAGCTTCTTTGCCCATGAGGGCTCCACGCGAGAGGGCTCATAGTCCTCATCATCCTCAGCCTCAGCCTCAGCCTCGTCTGCACCTGACGGAACCCCAGACTCCGGAGTAGGAGCGCCCTAGTGCTCCTTCTGTCTCAGACGCTTAATCTCGTGAGAGATCATGTCACCGGTCTCCAGCAAGACACCAAGATAAGTGTGTGCCCATGCCTTCTCAATGAGCAACATAAGGTAGGGGGCATAGATGGGGCACTTGCGCTCAGTGATGGCAGAGAGGAGCTCCGACCACATGACATGAGAAATATCCAAGGACTCTCCTGTGCGGTTGTCCTTCTCATGCTGGCAAAACAGTAACATATCCACGAGGTACGAATGGACCATATCCAAGTTCCCAATGCGAGGAAAAAGAGTTTCTCTGAAGATGCGGTGAAGGATGTCCAGAAAAGGAAACAGCTCATAGGTCTTCTTCTCCATCACGGGGTGAATCTTCACAGTGCTGTAAGGCCAGAGAGCTTGCTTGTGAGTAGAAGTGTCATTCTTATGAGGACGAAAGCCAACCGGGTTGTCAAGTCCTTGGTCTTCAACACTCAACAGTTCCATGAACGCCTTCCATTTGACTGAGAGAAGTCTGCCATTTGTCATCCAAGTCAAAGTTCTTTCCTCATTAGTGCCAAGGTGGACTGTGGCATAAAACTGAGCCACCATCTCCGCATCAAAATCCTTGTTGAACTCCATGATCTTGAGAATGTTCAACTGAGCACACATATCCAGTGCCTCGCCAAAGTAGGCACGATCCTTCTCCAGATATCCAATGTCGATGGAGCGGACATCAACATAGAGATTCTTATTTGCCTTGAGCACATCAAAGAAGACAAAGTACTGAAACCGGTTCCAGAAGGGACGATTGACAAGAGTTGGATCTTGATCTTGATCATACGGGTAGCGGCGACAAGCCACACAGAATTCCTTAGCAGTCATCTCTGCCACAGACTTGGGCTTCGTCTTGGGCTTCTTCGCAACGCTCTTGGAGGGCGGCTTGGACTGAGTTGGAGGAACACTTAAAGAAGCAGCCGTTGCCTCAGAAGTGCGATAGCGCTTAGATCCGCCAGGACGCCCGGGGTTGACACGACGGACAGGGTGCTCCGAAGGGCCATCACCTGGAACCAAACACACGGACAAGGAAAGCAAATAGAGGAAACGAACATAAGCCAGCAGAAAAAGCAACAAAGATCAATGGTTGGTACAAGAAAGATGGAGGCTGGCATCCCAGCGGTAGTACCGCTACCACGCAGCGGTAGTACCGCCTACCACCTCAAACGGTAGTACCGCTCCAGGGGAGCGATAGTACCGCCTGAGGCGGAGGACGGCGGCTTGACTACTGTCGCGGCCAAATCCGGTACTACCGGGGGTTCCAAATTCAAAAATACTCCTACCAAACTTCAATCCACCTAGTCTAGCAGCCTTCAACATCCTACTCAAGCCTCGATTTGGCCAAAAATCGATAAATGCTAAGACTATTGCCCCAAAAGCCTAGATCTAAAAACTAGAAGCAACGAGGAGAAGAACGGGGGCAATACCAACATCCATGGCAAGAGGAAGGGGTGGGGATCGATTCCACCAGTTGGAAATGCGAAGGACGGCTCGGAGAAGGCGGCCCGGCGGCAGCTTCCCGCGGCGAGTTCGTCGCTGGAGCAGGAGAGGAACTGGCGGGTCGAGTCGAATGGGTATGGGGGAGTAAAACTCCCCCTGCCCGTATCATACCCCGTAGTCCCGCCCCGCAGCGGTACTACCGCTTCGGGCAGGCGGTAGTACCGCTTGATGCCATAAAGCGGTAGCACCGCCCATCCTGAGCGGTTGTACCGCCCAGCAAGAGCTCGTCGAGACAAAACAAACAAAGGCCTAGCTCCAACAAAATAAAACACCGAGACGAGCCGAGGGTGCAACTCAAAGAGCAAAACACAACAAAAAGCCAGAGATGCACCCAAGGAGAAACAAAAAACAAAACACACACCAAACACAAACAAACCAATTGGAGACAAGGAAGACCACACAACTCTCAAAGAGAGGGCGGTGGTCGAGGCCACCTATGTTTGAGTCAAGTGGTATGGCACTGCGAAGATTTTAACCTTGGGACCATGACCAAAACTCATCTTTGAAGCACAAATACCATAAAAATGGCTAATGTGAAAGACGTGATCGATTTATGCATAATGGGGGGAGGGAGAGTTCATTGAGAGAACAACACTCCCCCTATGTCCATGCCTACATCTAGAACAAGATATAATGATGAGTGTGGTGGGGTGTGCCTAGATTCAAGCCACATTGCTCAAATCAATGATATTTAGCTCATGCCTTAACTCGCAAAATCTTGCTTCATCTAGAGGCTTGGTGAAAATATCCGCTAGTTGCTCTTGAGTGTTGATGTAGATGATCTCAATATCTCCACGCTTGATGTGATCCCTAATGAAATGATGACGAATCTCAATATGCTTCATCTTGCTATGTTTCACCGGATTGTGGGAGATTTTGATAGCACTTTCATTGTCACATAGAAGAGGCACTTTGTCACAAGTGACACCGTAATCCTTTAAAGTTTGCCTCATCCATAGCAATTATGCACAACAACTTGCGGCGGCTACATATTCGGCCTCGGTGGACGAGAGAGACACACAATTTTGCTTCTTCGAAGACCAACTTACCAAAGAGCGACCAAGGAATTGGCACCCTCCGGAAGTTGACTTCCTCTCCACACAATCTCCCGCCCAATCAAAGTCCGAGTAACCCATGAGATCGAAGCTTGGTCCTTTGGGGTACCATAAGCCAAAGTTTGGGGTATGAGCCAAATATCGAAAGATTCGCTTGACCGCCACATACTGACTTTCCTTAGGTGCGTCTTGAAACCGTGCACAAATTCCCACACTCAACATGATATCCGTTCTAGATGCACAAAGGTAAAGCAAGGATCCAATCATGGAACGATATACCTTTTGATCCACCGCTTTACCATTGGGATCACTGTCAAGCTTGCATTTGGTGGGCATGGGAAACTTGACCGGCTTGACATCATCTAGCTTGAATCTCTTGAGCATGTCTTGGGTATACTTGGCTTGGTTGATGAACGTTCCTTCTCTTCTTTGCTTGACTTCGAACCCAAGAAAGAACTTCAACTCTCCCATCATAGACATCTCAAACTTCTCGGTCATTAGTGCGGCAAACTCATCATTGAAAGATTTGTTAGGAGAACCAAAAATAATATCATCAACATATAGTTGGCATATGAACAAATCCCCTTTGACCCTCTTAGTAAAAAGAGTGGGATCGATTTTCCCAATTTCAAACCCACGATCTTGCAACAACTCAGTAAGATGCTCATACCACACACGTGGGGCTTGTTTAAGGCCATAGAGCGCCTTTTTGAGTTTGTATACATGAGTGGGGAGCTTGAGATCCTCGAATCCCGGAGGTTGTTTGACATACACCAACTCATTCAAAGGACCATTAAGAAATGCACTTTTCACATCCATTTGTTGCAATTTAAAATCATGATGAGATGCATATGCAAGCAACATGCGAATAGATTCAATACGAGCAACGGGGGCAAAGGTTTCACCGTAGTCGATGCCCTCGACTTGGGAGTAGCCTTGTGCCACCAATCTAGCCTTGTTTCGAACAACCACACCATTCGCATCTTGCTTGTTCTTGAAGATCCATTTGGTCCCAATGACATTATGTTCCTCCGTTGGCCTTGGCACTAATTCCCAAACTTGATTGTGCTTGAAGTTGTTGAGTTCAGCGTGCATAGCTCCAGGCCAATCCACATCATCAAGTGCCTCATGTACCTTTTGGGGTTCAACACACGAAACAAACGCGTGATGCTCACAAAAGTTCGACAATTGTTTACGAGTAGTTACCCCTTTTCTCAAGCTTCCAAGCACATTCTCCATGATATGTTGTTGATGCTTGAGCTTGGAAGCCACCTTAGCGGCACGACACTCCAAAAGTTCCTCGATGGGCATTTGAGGATCATCTTGCACATCTTGAGCACCGTCTTGAGTTTGCTCTTGATCTTGAGCTTGCTCTTGATCTTGAGCACTGTCTTGAGCTTGCTCTTGACCTTGAGTTAGCTCTTGATCTTGAGCGCGCTCGGAGGCATGAACTTGATCTTGGGCATCATTTTGTGCATCACCATCTCCATGGAGTTGATCTTGCCCTTGATCTTGTTCATGGGGTTGAGGGCCTTCATTTTGTTCTTCGGAAGCATGTGGGTCTAGCGTAGGTGATGGCTCCACTTGAGTAGAGCATTGTCCTTCTCCTTCGGCCACAAGGGGTTCCTCAATGGGGAGTATTTGACCAATCCCCATTCTTCTTATGGCTTGAGGAGGAATTTCATCACCTACATCACAAAGACCACTTTGCTCCACTTGGGAGCCGTTATTTTCATCAAAATCCATGTTACACGTCTCCTCAATGAGTCTGGTGGACTTGTTGAGAACACGGTAAGCATGAGAGTTTGTAGCATAACCAACAAATATGTCATGTTGAGCTCTAGGTTCAAATTTAGACAAACGAACACCTTTCTTGAGAATGAAACACATACAACTGAACACCCGGAAGTACTTGAGGTTGGGCTTGTTGCCGGTAAAAATCTCATATGGAGTCTTGTTCAAGCCTTTGCAGAGGTAGAGCCTATTGGAAGCATGACATGCGGTGTTGATGGCTTCGGCCCAAAAGTTGTATGGAGATTTGAATTCCGCCATCATGGTCCTTGCCGCATCCATCAACGTCCGGTTCTTCCTCTATGCCACATGATACGTCTCTGTCGTATCTACTTTTACTAACGCTTTTTCTCTTGTTTTGGACTCTAATTTGCATTTGAATGAAACTAACCCGGACTGACGCTATTTTCAGCAGAACTACCATGGTGTTGTTTTTGTGCAGAAATAAAAGTTCTCGGATTGGAACAAAAATTTGCGAGGATTTTTTATTCAATAAATAAGAATTTCTGGAGCCAAGAACCACCGGAGGGGGGCACCTGAGTGGGCACAACCCACCAGGGCGCCCCCCTCCAAGCGCGCCCAGATGGGTTGTCCCCACCTGGTGGCCCCGCAGACTCCAACCCTGATGCTATAAAGTCATATTTTCAAAGAAAAAATTTGAGGAGAAAGAATTATCGCGTTTCACGAGACAGAGTCGCCGCCACCTCCTGTTCTTCATCGGGAGGCCAGATCTGGAGTCCGTTTGGGGCTCCGGAGAGGGGGATCTTCGATCTTCGTCATCACCAACCCTTCTCCATTGCCAATTCCATGATGCTCCCCACCAGGAGTGAGTAATTCCTTTGTAGGCTCGCTGGTCGGTGAGGAGTTGGATGAGATTCATCATGTAATCGAGTTAGTTTTGTTAGGGCTTGATCCCTAGTATCCATTATGTTCTGAGATTGATGTTGCTATGACTTTGCCATGCTTAATGCTTGTCACTTTGGGCCCGGGTGCCATGATTTCAGATCTGAACCGTTTATGTTATCACCATTATATCTATGTTCTAGATCCGATCTTGCAAGTTATAGTCACCTACTACGTGTTATGATCCGGCAACCCCGGAGTGACAGAAGTCGGGACACTTCCCGGTGATGACCATAGTTTGAGGAGTTCATGTATTCACTATGTGTTAATGCTTTGTTCCAGTTCTCTATTAAAAGGAGGCCTTAATATCCCTTAGTTTCCATATGGACCCCGCTGCCACGGGAGGGTAGGACAAAAGATGTGATGCAAGTTCTTTCCATAAGCACGTATGACTATTTACGGAATACATGCCTACATTATATTTATGAACTGGAGCAAGTGTTGTATCGCCCTAGGTTATGACTGTTACATGATGAATATCATCCAACGAATTCACCGATCCAATGCCTATGAATTTCTCTCATATTGTTCTTGCCAAGTTACCACTGCTATCGGTACTCTTGCACTTGCTACAAAATCATTGCTATTACTGTTACCGTTACTATTGCTGTTGCTACTACTATCAAAACTACCATACTACTTTGCTACTGATTACTTTGCTGCAGATAATTAATCTCCAGGTGTGGTTGAATTGACAACTCAGCTGCTAATACTTGCAAATATTCTTTGGCTCCCCTTGTGTCGAATCAATAAATTTGGGTTGAATACTCTACCCTCGAAAATTGTTGCGATCCCCTATACTTGTGCGTTATCAAGACCTTTTTCTGGCGCTGTTTCCGGGGAGCATAGCTATATTTGTTGAGTCACTTGGGATTATTATCAAATTATCACTATGAAGAATCTGAAGGATGCTAAGACTAAGATTTTTTCCTCTAAGACGAGGGAAGGTAAGGAACTGCCATCCAGCTCCGCTTTAGATTCACCTTCTGTTATAAGTAGACTTGCAACACCACCACATGCTATCAATTCTGATATGTCGCAAGTTATTGATGATGCTACTTCTGCTATGAATGCTACTCATGATGATGCTAGTATCTTGCTTGATGATAATGTGCCACTAGGTGAATTTCTTGATGAACAACTTGCTAGAACTAAAGCTTTTGAGAATGCTGAAACTGATGAAATTGTTGAAACTGATGAAGAGCTTGAAACTGAAAATCTTGAAACACCTATTAGACCTAGTTCTCCTAGATATGAATTGCCAAAGGTACCTAAAGGTTATGTTATGGATGAGGAGACAACTAGAGACATTCTTGCTTGTAAGGATAGAGATGATCTGGAAAAATTATTATGCAAGTATAAAGAAAAGACTTTGAATGCTAGAATGAAATGTGATCCAAAGTTTGCTACTTCACCTATCTTTGTTGATGATAAGGATTATGAATTCTCTGTCGACCCAGAGTTAATTACTTTGGTTGAATCTGATCCTTTCCATGGTTATGAAACTGAAACTGTTGTGGCACATCTTACTAAGTTGAATGATATAGCCACCCTTTTTGCTCATGATGAGAAGATTCGCTATTATTATATTCTCAAATTATTTCTGTTCCCATTAAAGGGTGATGCTAATGCTTGGTATAATACTCTTGCTCTTGGTTGTGTGCGTAGTCCCCAGGATATGATTTATTACTTCTTTGAAAAATATTTTCGTGCTCATAAGAAACAAGCTGCCTTACAGGAAATATTTAACTTTGCGCAAATTGAAGAAGAGAGTCTCCCACAAGCTTGGGGAGGCTTCTCCAATTGCTTAATGCTTTGCCTGATCATCCTCTTAAGAAAAATGAAATACTTGATATCTTCTATAATGGACTAACCGATGCTTCTAGGGATTTCCTAGACAGTTGTGCTGGTTGTGTTTTCAGGGAGCAAACTGTTGAACAAGCTGAAGAATTATTGAATAACATATTGAAAAATTATGATGATTGGATCCTTCCTGAACCACCACTTAAACCTACTCCAAAGAAGAGGGGTATCTTATATCTCAGTCCTGAAGATATGCAAGAGGCAAAGAAATCCATGAAGGAAAAAGGTATTAAAGCAGAGGATGTTAAAAATTTACCACCTATCGAAGAAATACATGGGCTTGAAACACCACCAACACCTAAGGTGGTAGAGGTAAATTCTTTACTAAAGTTCGATGAAGGTGATATTCCTTATAATAAACATCCTAGTCAATGCCTTTATGAGTTTGATAATTACATTAGAAAGCAAGATCACTTCAATGCAAATGTTATGAAACAATTGAAATACAATTCTGATATGATTGCTCGCTTGAGTGACTTGTTATTTAGAATCTCAAATGATGTTACAGGTGTAGGAAAGCATGCTTCTATGGTTCAAACTCAATTAGAACAAGTTGCTAAATCTCAAAGAGAGTTGCTTGATGAAATGAATAATAATATCAATGATCATGCTGTTAGAGTAATGACTAGAGAAGGTAGAATGACTCAGGAACCACTTTATCCTGAGGGGCACCCAAAAAGAATTGAACAAGACTCTCAAAGAATTGACACTGATGTACCTAGTCCTTCTAAAAAGAAAAAGAAGAAGAAAAATGATAGGACTTTGCATGCCTCTAGTGAACCTGAAGTTGAAAAACCTCCTGATAATGATAATGAAGTCTCTATCTCTGATGCTGAAACTCAATTTGGTAGTGAACACTCACCTTCTGATAATGAAAAAGATAATGATGAGGTTCATGAATACACTCCAACAAATAATAAAGAACCAGATAATGATGTTGAGATAGAACCAACAGCTGATCTTGATAACCCACAACCCAAGAATAAAAGATATGATAAAAGAGACTTTGTTGCTAGAAAACATGGTAGGGAAAGAGAACCTTGGGTTCAAAAACCTATGCCCTTTCCACCTAAGTCAACCAAAAAGAAAGATGATGAAGAATTCAAACGCTTTGCTGAAATGCTAAGGCCAGTCTTTTTGCGTACTCGCTTGACTGATATCTTGAAAATGCCTCCTTATGCAAAGTACATGAAAGACATCATCACCAATAAGAGAAAAATACCGGAAGCTGAAATCTCCACCATGCTTGCTAATTATACTTTTAAGGATGGAGTACCTAAAAAACTTGGAGATCCGGGAATACCAACTATACCTTGCTCCATCAAAAGAAATTATGTGAAAATTGCTTTATGTGATTTAGGAGCTGGTGTTTGTGTTATGCCTTTTTCTTTATATAAAAGACTTGATTTGAATAAACTCGCACCTACTGAAATATCTTTGCAAATGACTGATAAATCAACTGCCATACCTATTGGTATTTGTGAGGATGTGCCCGTTGTTGTTGTTAATGTTACTATCTTAACTGACTTTGTTATAATTGAGATGCCCGAGGATGACAACATGTCAATTATCCTTGGTAGACCCTTCTTGAATACTGCAGGGGTTGTTATTGATTGCAATAAAAGCAAGGTCACTTTTCATATCAATGGTAATGAACATACGGTGCACTTTCCGAAGAAACAATTCCAAGTGAATGGTATTAATGTTATTGAAAAATCTCCGACGATCACTATTGGAAGTTTTCAACTACCTCTACCTACTGCCAAAAAGAAAAATGAAATGCTTATTGTTGGGGACATCCATATCCCCATTGAGGTAACTTAGTTTTTACGAAAGTTCTTCGGTTTCATGCTAATCGGAAGTGCTTGTTAATAAGACTTGATCAACCTTATTAATAAATCATGTTTGAGAGGTATGAAGTTGATGAATTCAGTGAGGACTACCTTCTGTCCCTACCTTTTGTTTTCTGTTTTTATTAGTTAAATAAAATAAAATGCCATGCCTTGCCTTGCCTGTTTTCTGAGTTTTCCGTGCAATTAAAAAATGACCCAAAAATAAAAGTTCTCAGAATGCTCTGAAAATTTAATACAATTTTTTTATGAATATTTAAGAATTTTTGGTGCAAATAACATCAGAGGGAGGTGCTCCAGGTGGGCACAACCCACCTGGGCGCGCCAGCACCCCCAGGCGCGCCCTGGTGGGTTGTGGTCCCCACGTGGGCCCTCTCACTTATCTTTTCACTCCATATCATCACCTACCTCCAGAAAAAAATCACCATTGCTCTCTCTCTCTCTCGTGTTCTTGCTCTCAAACCCACGAATTTCAATCTCTTTGCTCGAAGCTCCGTTTCCGAAACTGTTTCGGGGGATTGTTGCTTGGTATGTGCCTCCTCCATTGGTCCAATTAGTTTTTTGCTTTAGCGGCTTATATTTAGAATAATAGTGACTCTTGGTGCTGCTGTAGATGAGCTTGCATGTTGAATTCTTAGAGTTCTAAGTAGTTTGAATGCTTGATATGGCCTCTATGCATCCCTATGAGTAGTTGCTATCATTCTTATAAGGTTTTGTTGACAAAAATTAGTGACACAAAAATTTTCAGAAAATTGTACGTGAATATGATGAACCTCTTTGGAAGGAGTTCTTCGAGGCGGACGTCCTCGGAGGCATCTTCTAGTAGCAGCTCCGTTCGTCGGTCTTATGTTGAACCAAGTGAAAATTCCATTTGAGATGCTGCTACCAAATCATGTTTATGGCCTTGCAATGATTATATGTCGCGTGTGGGCATTAAAGAAGAATTTGAGCAATATGTTCACAATTTCGAGCTCGGTCCCTACATTGCAGATAAGTGCAACCAACACCTCAGCCTCACTGAATCATTTACCAAAGAATTTAAATTCCATCCTCATGAGTCCAGAGTATCATTTAAACTATATGACAATTCATTTACTATACCTCTAGAGACATTTTCTAATCACTGCAAAATTCCATTTTGGGGTTCATTGGATGAGCCACCAAGGTCGGAGTTTGAGATATTCTTGACTAGCCTTTGCTATGGTGAGACTAGAGGAGTGACTCAAGGTAGAATAAAGAGCATTCATTTTCCCTCAATCCAATACTTTGCACTATTTAATGGAAAATGCATTGTAGGGAAACAAGATTGTAGTACACTTTGTGCTCCAGACTTGAGCCTTATCCATACCGCACTCACCGGTGACAAAAGTTATAACCTTGGAGCGATAGTGGCACGTAGATTGCAACACAACGCTAGTAGTGGATATTTTTATGGTGGGATTTACACCACACGCTTAGCAAGAGAGCTAGGTGTTTCACCTTGGCCTTATGACCCCATCTTACCCACGCAATACCTTGACTTCGATGCTATGAAACGTCATAAGATCCTTAGTGGTGAACCCCATAATTTTACTTATAACCTGTTGTTTAATAAAAGTTCCGTTGTGGACACCTTTTTGCCTGCACCTGCTCTCTTTGATGTTCATAGCAAGGGAAGATATTATGTTCTTCAGAGCGAGGCCCGAGCACATAACGCGGCAGTTGTGGCTGCACGACGGGCTGAGTCATCTGCACCTAGAGCCTCCGTGAGCTATCACTCCGACCATTATGCAGGCTACTGATGGAGATTACCAAGTTAGGCCAAAAGCCTAAGCTTGGGGGAGTACGTATTTCCACCGACATTACATTCATGTTCACACATTTCATTCTAGTTGTCGGTATCCACACTTTTTCATTGTATTATCCATGCCAGATTTATTTTCTCGCCTTTTTCTTGTGTGTTTAAAAAACTCTGAGAAAATATAAAAACATTTCCTGCTTCTTTCTAGTATAACTAGCTGTAGTATTTAAAAAGAAAACCCAAAAAGATTTCCTTGTTCTTCTTTTGCTTGTTGGGAGCTCTCCCGTGTAAATAGTTTTTCTCATTTTTGTTTTTCCTTTCTTAAATTTGCTTTCTTTCAGAAAACCAAAAACTCCAAAAATATTTCAGTGTGTTTCTCTGAATTTCTTTTTTATTGAGTCGTACCGAGGAGAAGACCACGATGAAAATGTTGAGTGGCTCTCATATGCATTATTGTTGATCTAACAGAGAGCCCATATTACCTTGTTTTCTTCTTTTTGAATAAATGTTTGCAGATTCCAGCTTAGTCCACGGCACTCTTGCACTATTATTATTTTCATATCGTTCGGTCATGCAAGTGACAGGCAATAATGCTGATATTTGATGAACTGGTTGTGGCAGAGAGAAACGGGTATGAACTCAACTTGTTCTATTTTTGTAAATATGTTTAACCTAGTATCCATGATTCAGGTCATTATGACCAAACATGTTTGCAATGACCCTTAGAGATTATAGTTTCTCATGGGATGCTTAAGTAGCTAGGAGTGGATAATGATTTATCTTGGATGTCAACATTGCGTTAAAATAATTATGATGTAGTATGATGATATGGTATCCTCCTCTGAATGTTTGGGTGGCTTGACTTGGCACATGTTCATGCATGTAGTTGAATCAAAACCAACGTAGCCTCTATGATATTTATGTTCATGGTGTTCATAACCTACTCATGCTAGTATCTAATGTTACTTATGCATAATGCATGTTCATGACCGTTTTCGCTCTCTAGCTGGCCGCTTCTCAACCTAATTGCTAGCCTTCGCCTGTACTAAGTGGGAATTCTTCTTATGCATCAAAACCCTGAAACTCAAGTTATTCCAGATGAGTCCACCATACCTACCTATATGCGGTATTACCCTGTCGTCCTAAGTAAACTTGCATGTGCCACCTCTGAAAACTTCAAATAAATATCTTTTTTTTGTGTGCATGGATTGTTCATAGAGCGACAGGGGGTAGTCAGTGTCTTCCATGCTAAGCGGGTTATTCTCATGATGAGTGTTTATTCACTCGTACTTGCACAAGAGGGGCGGTAATAGGGATTCCCAGTCCCGAATTCAAATTGCAAATAATTAAACAAAACTCCCCCAGGACTGTTGTTGGTATGGACGGCACCCGTTATTTCGGACAAGCCATGGAGTGTGATTGTTGGTGGAGGGGGAGTAAACCTTTACTTTTATCGCTTGGGAACCGCCACTAATGTGTTTAGCATGGAAGATACCGTTAACTAATGGTCGCGAAGTAAATAAGAAGGGTGCATTTCTCAAAATTTCATTTACCTCTGTTTTCAAACTTGAGCTCTGGCACCTCTGCAGATCACTGCTTCCCTCTGTGAAGGGACTATCTATTTACTTTTATGCTGTGTCATCACCTTCTCAAATAAGCGCCAGAACCTGAGAGCACTATTGTCATCCTCATGCATTGTGTATAGCTAATGTTGGGTGCATCATGATTGGATCTTTTCTACCATGAATTACAATGTTTAGTCGCTACTTGAACTTTGGAGGTGCTCTGCATTTATGTTTTGCGGTCTCAGAAAGGGCTAGCGAGATACCACTATTGTCATATTATATCATGGTTGCTTTGACAAAGTGTTGTTGTTTGAGATATCTTATTATTGCTCGCTAGTTGATTATGCCATTGATATGAGTTAATATAATTTTCAAGAGCTATTGTCGACATGGTTAGTTATAATCTTTGCTGAAAACCTGGGTGCTACTTAAGCTTATTTATGTAAACAAGAGCAAAAGAGTTCGTAAAAGTTTTTCTTTTTCACTTTCAGTTTATCAACTGAATTGCTTGAGGACAGGAAAAGGTTTAAGCTTGGGGGAGTTGATACGTCTCCGTCGTATCTACTTTTCCTAACGCTTTTCCTCTTGTTTTGGACTCTAATTTGCATGATTTGAATGAAACCAACCCGGACTGATGTTGTTTTCAGCAGAACTACCATGGTGTTGTTTTTGTGCAGAAATAAAAGTTCTCGGATTGGAACGAAACTTTGTGAGGATTTTTTATTCAATAAATAAGAATTTCTGGAGCCAAGAACCACCGGAGGGGGGCACCTGGGTGGGCACAACCCACTAGGGCAGGGGCCCCCTCCAGGCGCGCCCAGGTGGGTTGTCCCCACCTGGTGGCCCCGCAGACTCCAACCCTGATGCTATAAAGTCATATTTTCGGAGAAAAAAATCAGGGAGAAAGAATTATCGTGTTTCACGAGACGGAGCCACCGCCACTTCCTGTTCTTCATCGGGAGGCCAGATCTGGAGTCCGTTTGGGGCTCCGGAGAGGGGGATCTTCGATCTTCATCATCACCAACCCTTCTCCATCGCCAATTCCATGATGCTCCCCACCGGGAGTGAGTAATTCCTTCATAGGCTCGCTGGTCGGTGAGGAGTTGGATGAGATTCATCATGTAATCGAGTTAGTTTTGTTAGGGCTTGATCCCTAGTATCCATTATGTTCTGAGATTGATGTTGCTATGACTTTGCCATGCTTAATGCTTGTCACTTTGGGCCCGGGTGCCATGATTTCAGATCTGAACCGTTTATGTTATCACCATTATATCTATGTTCTAGATCCGATCTTGCAAGTTATAGTCACCTACTACGTGTTATGATCCGGCAACCCCGGAGTGACAGAAGTCGGGACACTTCCCGGTGATGACCGTAGTTTGAGGAGTTCATGTATTCACTATGTGTTAATGCTTTGTTCCGGTTCTCTATTAAAAGGAGGCCTTAATATCCCTTAGTTTTCATATGGACCCCACTGCCACGGGAGGGTAGGACAAAAGATGTGATGCAAGTTCTTTCCATAAGCACGTATGACTATTTACGGAATACATGCCTACATTATATTTATGAACTGGAGCAAGTGTTGTATCGCCCTAGGTTATGACTGTTACATGATGAATATCATCCAACGAATTCACTGATCCAATGCCTACGAATTTCTCTCATATTGTTCTTGCTAAGTTACCACTGCTATTGTTACTCTTGCACTTGCTACAAAATCATTGCTATTACTGTTACCGTTACTATTGCTGTTGCTACTACTATCAAAACTACCATACTACTTTGCTACTGATTACTTTGCTGTAGATAATTAATCTCCAGGTGTGGTTGAATTGAAAACTCAGCTGCTAATACTTGCAAATATTCTTTGGTTCCCCTTGTGTCGAATCAATAAATTTGGGTTGAATACTCTACCCTCGAAAACGGTTGCGATCCCCTATACTTGTGGGTTATCACCACACCATTTTGTTGAGGGGTATAGGGTGCGGCATATTGGTGCTTGATCCCCTTGTCACTAAGGAACTCATCCAAGTTGTAGTTCTTGAATTCGGTGCCGTTGTCACTTCTAATCATCAAGATCTTTGCTTCATGTTGACGTTGAGCTTCATTTGCAAAGTTGATGATGGTTTGTTGAGTCTCACTCTTCCTCTTGAAGAAGTATACCCATGTATATCTTGAGTAGTCATCCACAATAACCAAGCAATACTTTCTTCCACCAAGACTATCAAAGGATGGAGGACCAAAGAGATCCATGTGAAGGAGCTCTAAGGGCCTCTTTGAGTAGATGATAGTCGATGGTCGGTGAGCCATTTCATGAAGCTTTCCTTCGATACAAGCACTGCAAGCACGGTCTTTGGCAAAACTCACATTTGTTAGTCCATGCATGTGGTCCCCTTTGAGGAGACTTTGCAAAGATCTCATATTGACGTGGGCTAGACGGCGATGCCAAAGGCAACCCACATCAACTTTATCCATTAGGTAAGTCGCGGTCTTAGTGGGTCGCTCCGAAAAGTTCACCACATAGAGACCGTTCTCGAAATGCCCAACAAAGGCTACTTTAAGAGTCTTGCTCCACAAAAGGGCCACGGTATCAAGATCAAAGAATGTTGAAAAGCCCATAAGTGCAAGTTGGTGAACAGAAAGTAAATTGTATGCAAGGGACTCAACAAGCATGACCTTCTCTATAGATAAATCTTGAGAGATGACCACCTTGCCAAGCCCTAATACCTTAGAAGTTGAAGCATCACCAAATTGGACATGGGTGGGCATAGATGGAATTGGATGCACATCCACCACCAAGTCCTTGTTCCCGGTCATATGATTTGTTGCTCCACTATCAAGCAACCATGACACTCCACCGGAAGCAAACTCCTACAAGAGATCAATGCTTGGATTTAGGTACCCATTCTTGAATGGGTCCTTTGAGTTTAGTAACAAGGGTCTTAGGAACCCAAATACACCATTCAATGTACTCATAGTAAGAACCAACAAATTTAGCATTAACATGCCCATCACTAGCACGGCACAAAACATAAGAAGGGTTAAAGTCGCCGGCTTTGTTGTTAGGGGCAGTTTTGCCCTTCTTGGCATTACCACCCACTTCCTTGTTCTTCTTCTTCTCATGAGTACCCTCACCCGCCTTGACAAAGGTTTCCTTGAGTGGGAGAGGTTGCTTGGTCTTATTCTTCTTCTTCTTCTTTGACTTGGGTGCAAACCCAAGTCCCTCCTTTCCCACAACTTCCTTTTGATTCGTCAAAAGGTCATTGAGGTTCTTTTCACCTTGTATGCATGTCACAAGGCCCTTCTCAAGTTGCTCTTTCAACTTAGCATTTTCCTCCACGAGATGCACATGCTCGCAACAAGGGTTAGTAGCATGGGCATTATCAATTAGAACGAAGGGAGGACAAGTGGAAATCTCCTTGGTTAGGTTCACTTGGAGTTGATCATGAGACTCTTTGAGAGAAGCATGAACACCCTTCAAGACCTTGTGAGCCTTGTCAAGTGTATCAAATTCTTCCTTGAGTCTATCATGGCCAACCCCAGGTGCGGCTTTCTCGGATTTAAGCACACCAGTAAGAACAATATCATGATCAAGATTTTTTTGCAATTTAGCATGATCAACATTGTGTGACTCCTCAAGAGTCAAACGAAGATCTCGCTCTTCCTCTAGAGCAATGGAAAGATCCGCAATCTCATCGGCATAGTCACGACTATGCCCCTCCAACTTGGAGATAGTATCCTCATGCGACTCAATGATATCATTGGCCTCACCAAGTTGTTCCAAGAGAGCAACAAAGTGCTTCTTGGACTCACTCTTGAGCTTGCTCACAAACTTGGTGAACTCATTCTCATCAACTTTCTCCACCTCACTATCATCTACACAATCTAACAATGAAGGAGTAGTAATGATGGTGGTTTTGATGTTAGGAGTTACCTTGTTGATACCTTTGGCCATGAGACACTTGGCAATGGTGTTTTCGTTGGGGGCGCCAAAGAGAGACACCTTGGAGGGAGAAGATGTAGCAATGGCAATGGTTGCCGTTGCCATTCCTCCTCCACTTGTATCTTCCTCATCATCATCGGAGGGGTACTCTTCATGTGCCACCAAGCCCTTTGGAGGAGTCTTCTTGGTGAAGTTATTCTTGCTAGGGAAGGACTTGGCTTTATCTTTGCGAATGAGTTTGCCACCATTGTCTTCCCTCTTCTCGTAGGGGCAATCCACCACAAAGTGACTCACATTGCCACAATTGTAGCAAGTTCTTACATGTTACTTGTTCTTTGACCCACTTGAGTCGTTCTTGGTGAAGTTGGGCCTTGAGTTCCTCTTCTTGCTCCAAAATTGCCTTGACGCAAGAGCCATGTGCTCATGGTAAGCATATTTGGTGTCCTCGGGCCCACACTCCTCTTCTTCTTCCGAAATGGCCTTGGCCTTCAAAGCAAGGGTGGGAGTGCTTTTCTTTGACCGGACACGAGCAAGAGCATTGTCGGCGGTCTTGTTCATGATGTTCATGGCAATAAACTCATCCAACACTTCACTTGAGGTTAAGGAGTGAAAGTCCGGCCTTTGACGAATCACGGAAGACATGGCCTTGTTGAATGGCATGATGGCCTTGAGGAACTTGCGCTTGATCCAAGTGTCATCTGTATCCTTGCTTCCATGGTCTTGGAGGGCAACCGCAAGAGTTGTCACCCTCCGGTAAAGATCACGCGGATCCTCATCTTCAAGCATCACAAATTCATCGGCCTCATCAAGGACCACTTCAAAGTTGGACCGTTGGATGCTTGAGCTCCCCTTGTACATAGAAACAATGTGCTCCCAACAATCCTTTGCATGAGTGGAAGGTCGTAGGTGTGATAGATCTTCGGGAGGGACCGCTTCTTGAAGAATGAAATGCGGAGTGATTGTATTGATTGTCCACTTCTTCTCTTGGGGTGAAGTTGTTTGGATCATGCGGGTAGAAGCCTTGCTCAATGATTCTCCAAAGGTTAGTTGAGCAATGATTCAAATGAGACTTAATGCGAAAGACCCAATTAGCAAAATCACCCTTAACAAGCTTGGGAGGAGGACCATGAATATTAATGCGAGCTATGGGGACCGGTCCTCCATAGACCGGGAGAGGGGGAGCCGAGGCAAAGGTTCCCGTCCCATTCTTGTCATGAGGGGAAGGAACATGAGTACCTTTAGCCACTTCCATGGCGGAATTGGCCTCTGACTCCGATGCCGTGGGATTAACCACAAGCAAGGGATCGGGAGTGGCCTTCATACCCTCAAGTAATTCTTTAATCATGGACTTGACCTCGATCGTCATAGACGTCTTAAGTGAAGCCATAGCTTCATTTAAGTCATCTCGAGTGATCGAAGTCAACTCTACGGCCTCAGACACTTCCTCCCCGGTGTCAACCATACTCTTCGGGTGGTGAAACCCTTAATAAAGAGACGAGGCTCTGATACCAATTGAAAGGATCGATATGGTTGACTAGAGAGGGGGTGAATAGGCAACTACCATTTTTTATCTTTCTTAACAAATTAGGTTTAGCAACAAATAGGTTGTCTAGATGTGCAACTAGGTGAGCAACCTATATGATGCAAACAACAACAACAACAAGTGCAAGCAAAGGATACAACACAACAATAGCTTGCACAAAGTAAAGGGAAGAGATAACCACAAGTGGAGTCGGTGGAGACGAGGATGTGTTACCGAAGTTCCTTCCCTTTGGGGGAAGTATGTCTCCGTTGGAGCGGTGTGGCGGCACAATGCTCCCCAAGAAGCCACTAGGGCCACTATATTCTCCTCACGCCCTCACACCATGCGAGATGCCGTGATTCCACTAGTGGTGCCCTTGAAGGCGGCAACCGAACCTTTACAAACAAGGTTGGGGCAATCTCCACAACTTGATTGGAGGCTCCCAACGATACCACGGAGCTTCACCACAATGGAATGTGGCTCCGAGGTGACCTCAACCGTCTAGGGTGCTCAAACACCCAAGAGTAACAAAATCCGCAAGGGATTAGTGGGGGGAATCAATTTTCTCTTGGTGGAAGTGTAGATCCGGGCCTTCTCAACCAATCCCTAAAAAATCAACAGGTTTGATTGGCTAGGGAGAGAGATCGGGCGAAAATGAGCTTTGCAGCAACAATGGAGCTTGGGGGAAAAGAGGTAGGTCTTCTTGGGGAAGAAGACCTCCTTTTATAGTGGGGAATCAAATCCAACTGTTATCCCACAACTCAGCCCGCAGAGAGCGGTACTACCACACTAGGCAGCGGTACTACCGCACTACATAGCGGTACTGCCGCTTCGCCTAGCGGTAGCACTGCTGGGGCTGCGCACAGAGTGTAGAGAGAAGGACCAGGAGAGAGAGAGCCCCCGAGCGGCACTAGTAGCGGTGGTAGGGCGGTACTACCGCTTGCAAGCGGTACTACCGCACCTACTGCCGCTCCTACTGCCACCCAACCCGACACGAGAAGCGACGTCCTTGAATCGAGGCGGTATCAGCGCGGTACTGGAGCCGCACTGCCGCTGATGGCCACGAGCGGTACTAATGCTGTGAAACAGCGGTACAACCGCTTGAGGCTGTCGGTGGTACTGTCGCTCCGTCCCGGCAGTACTGCTGCTGGCTCCTCCCGCGTGCCACTTCCGCGATATTGGTATACTCCAAGGAAGATGAAAGAAGCTGGGGGTGCAAGATAGATGTGTACGTGTTGATTCCACCCTAGCCTTTCCGATACGGACCCCCTCTTGATAGTATGGTGCCTCCTACGACTCAAGTCCAAAACCAAAACGAAAGAGATTTCACTGTCTTCACCTTGAGCTCAGAGGGGAAATGAATTGTCTCATGCCAATGAATAAATATCTGAAAGCTCAATGCACATGATTAGTCCGCAAAAGTATTGTCATCAATCACCAGAACCACTTAGAGAGAGACATGCCCTAACAATCTCCCCCTTTTTGGTGGATTGATGACAACACGGGATTTGCATAGAGATATAACAAGTTAGTAAGCAAACCCCAGAGACTACAAAATATAGACGGGCTCCCCCTAGATGTGTTCACTTAATAAGGAGTGCTATTGGAATGCAAAGAACACACATTAGGATCAACACTCCCCCTATATTTTATAGACTCACAACCCTTGCATCAACAATTAAGAGAATATAAGCTGGGATGTAAGAAGTAGTAAGTGAGCATAATATAAAAAAGTTAAACATGCACCTCACAAACTACCAAAGTACTAGACACGCATTAGATAAATAACAAGGTAGGGTAGCTTATGTCTCACACCATATGACAGAGTAACCAGGTCTCACGAGCACAACCCAAACCAAAGCAAACGCACAAGACACAAGAGTTTGCGAGAGAGTAAGACACGGCAAATAAAACACAGATAAAGCACACTCGCAACTCGGCAAATCCCTAAACTCTCTCCCCCTTTGGCATCAAGACACCAAAAGGGCAAAGAGTGCTGCTACGGTCACAGGTGATAGCAACGCTGAAGATCTCCATCATCACATCCCCGCGTGGTCACCCGCGTCTCCGTTATCGGCAGTAGGCTGCTCAGACTTTGAATCCGTCCAGGGGCAGTGCTGAGAAATCCACTCCTCCTCATCAGTGATCTTGCCCTCAGACCCACTGTTAACTGCAGCACCACGCTGACGCATGAGCTCCTTGTGACGACTCTTTGACTTCTTCTCAGACACATGAGCCATATACTGCCCGTGAGACTCCATGCAGAAAAGCTCAAAAACAAGGAAAAAGCATAAACTGGCACTGGGCTCTATGTTAATAAGTTAGTCCCAAAAATAATATAAAATAGCATATTAATGCATATGAAACATCAAAAACAGATAATATAATAGCATGGAACAATAAAAAATTATAGATACGTTGGAGACGTATCATATATGTGTGTTCTTGATCCTATCTTGCAAGTTGTAGACACCTATTACGAGTTATGATCCGCATACCCCAAGGTGACAATAATTGGGATTCTTTCCGGTGATTACCGTAGTTTGAGGAGTTCATGTATTCACTAAGTGCTAATGCTTTGGTCCGGTTCTCTATTAAAAGGAGGCCTTAATATCCCTTAGTTTCCATTAGGACCCCGCTACCACGGGAGGGTAGGACAAAAGATGTCATGCAAGTTCTTTTCCATGAGCACGTATGACTATATACGGAATACATGCCTACATTATATTGATGAATTGGAGCTAGTTCTGTGCCACCCTAGCTAGGTTATGACTGCTACATGATGAATATTATCCAACACAATTATCATTGCCTATCCAATGCCTACGAGCTTTTCACATATTGATCTTTGCTAAGTTACTTTCGTTGCTACTGCTGTTACAATCACTACAAAACTGCTACTGTTACTTTTGCCACCGTTACCGTTACTTCCATACTACTTTGCTACTAAATACTTTGCTGTAGATATTAAGTCTTTCAAGTGTGGTTGAATTGAAAACTCAACTGCTAATACTCGTGAATATTCTCTGGCTCCCCTTGTGTCGAATCAATAAATTTGGGTTGAATACTCTACCCTCGAAAACTGTTGCGATCCCCCATACTTGTGGGTTATCAGGGAGTTCATTAGTAATTTGATTATTTGAACTAAAATTTATCATGAACTTAGTCTTAATAGTTTTTACAAATCTATGTTGTAGATCAATGTCCCGTCCTACCGTTCCCTTGAATTTTAGTGCGTTCCTAGAGAAAGCTAAGTTGAAAGATGATGGTAGCAACTACACGGACTAGGTCCGTAACTTGAGGATTATCCTCATTGCTGCACAGAAGAATTATGTCCTTGAGGCACCGCTAGGTGATGGACCTACTGTAGGAGCTGATGCAGATGTTATGAACGTCTGGCAGGCTCGATCTGATGACAACTCGATAGTTCAGTGTGCCATGCTTTACGGTTGAGAACCAGGACTTCAAAAACGTTTTGAACGCCACGGAGCATATGAGATGTTCCAAGAGCTGAAGTTGATATTTCGAGCTAATGCCCAGATTGAGAGATATGAAGTCTCCAACAAGTTCTTTAGTTGGAAGATGGAGGAGAATAGTTCTGTCAGTGAACACATACTCAAAATGTCTGGGTATCATAACCACTTGACTCAGCTAGGAATTGATCTCCCAGTTGAGAATGTTATTGACAGAGTTCTTCAGTCACTGCCACCGAGCTACAAAGGCTTCATGATGTACTATAATATGCAAGGGATGACGAAAACGATTCCCGAGCTCTTCGTGATGTTGAAATCGGCGGAGGTAGAAATCAAGAAAGAGCATCAAGTGTTGATGGTTAACAAGACCACCTGTTTTAAGAAAAAGGGCAAGGGAAAGAAAGGGAACTTCAAGAAGAATGGCAAGCAAGTTGCCGCTCCCGTGAAGAACCCCAAAGCTGGACCCAAGCCTGAAACTGAGTGCTTCTACTGCAAGGGAAATGGTCACTGGAAGCGGAACTGCCCCAAATACTTGGAAGATAAGAAGGATGGCAAAGTGAACAAAGGTATATTTGGTATACATGTTATTGATGTGTACCTTACTAATGCTCATAGTAGCGCCTGGGTATTTGATACTAGTTCCGTTGCTCATATTTGCAACTTGAAACGGGAGCTACGGAATAAACGAAGACTAGCTAAGGACGAGGTGACAATGCGCGTCGGGAATGGTTCCAAGGTTGATGTGATCGCCGTCGGCACGCTACCTCTACATCTACCTTCGGGATTAGTTTTAGACCTCAATAATTGTTGTTTGGTGCCAGCGTTGAGCATGAACATTATATCTGGATCTTGTTTATTGCGAGGCGGTTATTCATTTAAATCAGAGAATAATGGTTGTTCCATTTATATGAGTAATATCTTTTATGGTCATGCACCTTTGATGATTGGTCTATTCTTTTTTAATCTCGATCGTAGTGATACACATATTCATAATATTGATGCCAAAAGATGCAAAGTTTATAATGATAGTGCAACATACTTGTGGCATTGCTGTTTAGGTGATATTGGTGTAAAGCGCATGAAGAAACTCCATACGGATGGACTTTTGAAATCACTTGATTATGAATCATTTGATACTTGCGAACCATGCCTCATGGGTAAGATGACTAAAACTCCGTTCTCCAGAACAATGGAGCGAGCTAATGACTTATTGGAAATAATACATACCGATGTATGCGGTCCGATGAGTGTTGAGGCACGCGGCGGGTATCGTTATTTTCTAACCTTCACAGATGATTTGAGTAGGTATGGGTATATCTACTTGATGAAACACAACTCTGAAACATTTGAAAAGTTCAAAGAATTTCAGAGAGAAGTGGAGAATCATCGTAACAAGAAAATAAAGTTTCTACGATCTGATCGCGGAGGCGAATATTTGAGTTACGAGTTTGGCCTTCATTTAAAACAATGTGGAATTATTTCACAACTCACGCCACCTGGAACACCACAGCGTAACGGTGTGTCCGAACATCGTAACCGTACTTTATTAGATATGGTGCATTCTATGATGTCTCTTACCGATTTGCCTTTATCATTTTGGGGTTATGCATTAGAGACTGCCGCATTCACTTAAATAGGGCACTGTCAAAATCCATTGAGATGACACCGTATCAACTATGGTTTGGCAAGAAACCTAAGCTTTCATTTCTTAAAGTTTGGGAATGCGACACTTATGTCAAAAGGCTTCAGCCTGATAAGCTCGAACCCAAATCGGAGAAGTGCGTCTTCATAGGATACCCTAAAGAAACTATTGGGTACACCTTCTACCACATATCCGAAGGCAAGATCTTTGTTGCTAAGAATGGGTCATTTCTAGAGGAGTTTCTCTCGAAAGAAGTGAGTGGGAGGAAAGTAGAACTTGATGAGGTAATTGTACCTTCTCTTGAATTGGAAAGTAGCACATCAGAGAAAAACGTTCTTGTGATGCCTACACCAACTAGAGAGGAAGCTAATGATAATGATCATGAAACTTTGGATCAAGTTACTACTGAACCTCATAGGTCGACCAGAACACGTACCGCACCAGAGTGGTACGTTAATCCTATCCTGGAAGTCATGTTGTTAGACAATGGCGAACCTACAAACTATGAAGAAGCTATGATGATCCTAGATTCCGACAAATAGCTTGAGGCCATGAAATCTGAGATAGGATCCATGTATGAGAACAAGTCGTGTGCCGGCAACCCCGCCCCCTCTAGTTTATCCTCCGTCATAGTTTTCGTTGTACTTGGCGAAGCCCTGCGGAGATTGTTCTTCACCACCACCGTGACCACACCGTCGTGCTGCCAGAACTCATCTACTACTTCGCCTCTCTTGCTGGATCGAGAAGGTGAGGACATCATCGACTGAACGTGTGCTGAACGCGGAGGTGCCGTACGTTCGGTGATACGTCTCCAAGGTATCTATAATTTTTTATTATTCCATGCTATTATATTATCTGTTTTGGATGTTTTATATGCATTAATATGCTATTTTATATTATTTTTGGGACTAACCTATTAACCTAGAGCCCAGTGCCAGTTTATGTTTTTTCCTTGTTTTAGAGTTTCGTAGAAAAGGAATACCAAACAGAGTCCAAACGGAATAAAACTTTACGATGAATTTTCTTGGACCAGAAGACACCCAGAGGACTTGGAGTCCAAGCCAGAAGAGCCATGAGGCAGCGGCAAGGGTGGAGGGCGTGCCCCCCTACCTTGTGGCCCCCTCGGGAGTCCCCTGACCTAACTCTTCGTCCTATATATTCACATATATTCCCAAACCATCAGAGAGAGCCACGAAAATACTTTTCCACCGCCACAACCTTCTGTTCCCGTGAGATCCCATCTTGGGGCCTTTTCCGGCATCCTGCCGGAGAGGGATTCGATCATGGAGGGCATCTACATCAACCCTACTACCCTTCCGATGAAGCGTGAGTAGTTTACCTCAGACCTACAGGTCCATAGCTAGTAGCTAGATGGCTTCTTCTCTCTCTTTGATTCTCAATACCACATTCTCCTCGATGTTCTTGGAGATCTATCCGATGTAATCTTCTTTCACGGTGTGTTTGTCGAGATCCGATGAATTGTGGATTTATGATCAGTTTATCTATAAATATTATTTGAATCTTCTCTGAATTCTTATATGCATGATTTGATATCTTTGTAACTCTCTTCGAACTATCGGTTTGGTTTGGCCAACTAGATTGGTTTTTCTTGCAATGGGAGAGGTGCTTAGCTTTGGGTTCAATCTTGCGGTGTCCTCACCTAGTGATATAGTAGGGGTAGCGAGGCACGTATTGTATTTTTTCCATCGAGGATAAAAAGATGGGGTTTACATCATATTGCTTGAGTTTATTCCTCTACATCATGTCATCTTACTTAAGGCGTTACTCTGTTCTTTATGAACTTAATACTCTAGATGCATGCTGGATAGTGGTCGATGTGTGGAGTAATAGTAGTAGATGCAGGCAGGAGTCGGTCTACTTGACACGGACGTGATGCCTATATGAATAATCATTGCCTAGGATATCGTCATAACTTTGCACTTTTCTATCAATTGCTCGACAGTAATTTGTTCACCCATCGTATTATTTACCTTCAAGAGAGAAGCCTCTAGTGAAACCTATGGCCCCCGGGCCTATTTTCCATCATACTTGTTTCCGATCTACTATTTTGCAATCTTTTATTTTCAGATCTATAAACCAAAAACCCAAAAATATTTAGTTATCTTTTATTCAGTTTTATCAATCTCTATCATATCTCACCTTTCCAAGTGACCATGAAGGGATTGACAACCCCTTTATCGCGTTGGGTGCAAGTGTTTGATTGTTTGTGTAGGTGCATCTATTGGGGACTTACACGTTTCTCCTATTGGATTGATACCTTGGTTCTTAACTGAGGGAAATACTTATCTCTACTGTGCTGCATCACCCTTTCCTCTTCAAGGGAAAAACCAACGCAAGCTCAAGAAGTAGCAGGAAGAATTTCTGGCGCCGTTGCCGGGGAGATCTACGTCAAGCCTACCAAGTACCCATCATAAACTCTCATCTCTTGCATTACATTATTTGCCATTTGCCTCTCATTTTCCTCTCCCCCACTTCTAAAATGATTTTCAGAAAAACACCAAAAGATTTGCCTTTTTATTCGCCCTTCTTTCGTTCATCTTTTCATTTGCCTTTTTGTTGCTCGTTTGCTAGATCGGTTTTTGCCACCATGTCTGAATCTGGGGAGTTTATCATTGAAAAAGATAGCAATGATTTTGATGGAAGTTTTAATGATGTTGCCAACAATGATCCTCATGGAGAAGAACCCACTATTATTCATACTAAAAAACTCTGTGTAGGTAGTGGTAACATTATTGGAAAGGGGGTTATTCAAGATTTCTTTACTTGTGCCGGTACTTTGCCTATGCTTGGGGGGTCAATTCTGAATAAAACAATTAGTCTTGCGGATGCGATATCCTTGCTTATAGTTGAATTGGAAAGACAATTTGTTCACATGCATCCATGCATACAAAGGCTTTTACTAGAATTCTCCAATATTCATGACCCTTCTGTTAAGCGTGTCACCACTATATTTCTAGCTCATGAATTTAGGTTTATCATGAAAGAGGCCGGCAAAATATTTGCTCATTATAATATTAATGGTGGTTGTCCCCCTATAGAAGAGATCCTTTTTAATGAAGAACAAACTAGGAGGTTGCAATCTCCGGATTATGCTGCTTACAATGAAAACCTAAGAAAAAAGGTTCCTACCGATGTTTTGATTGATAAAATTTCTGAGCTCAACAATAATATTTCTACACAAAGGAATGGATTAGGGTTTGTGCTTAAGGATAAACTTAGGGTTTTTAATCAAAGGAACGTTTACAATGAATAAATAGTTATCAATTACAAAGGGCCAAAGGAGGAACCAATTCCTCCCAAACTTGATCTTATAGATCTGTACCCTATCAAATTTAGCCCTTTTTATTATTTTTGTTTGCCACAAAGAAATCTTGCTGCCGAGAGGAGGGAATATGAGATGAGCATGGATGATATCCCTCACTTCTATTAGAATACCTAGATCTATTGCGTTATGCCTAGCTAGGGGCGTTAAACAATAGCGCTTGTTGGGAGGCAACCCAATTTTATTTTTGTTCTTGCTTTTTTGGTTATGTTTTTCAATAAATTTTTCATCTAGCCTCTGATTAGATGTGTTTTTATGTTTTAATTAGTGTTTGTGCCAAGTAAGACCTTTGGGATGGCTTACGGTGATAGTTGATTTGATCTTGCTGAAAAACAGAAACTTTTGCGTCCAGTCACAAAATTGTTTAAATTAACTGGAGCATGGAAAAACCCTGAATTTTTTACACAAGATTTATATACAAATTTCGTATGTTTTCCTAATTTTTCAGAATTTTTGGAGTTACATAAGTATTAGAACAATTCAGATCTTCGCAGACTGTTCTGTTTTTGACAGATTCTGTTTTCTATGTGTTGTTTGCTTATTTTGATGAATCTATGGGTAGTATCGGGGGGTTTGAACCATGGAGAAGTTGTAATACAGTATATATTACACCAATATAAATAAAGAATGAGTTCACAACAGTACCAAAATTGGTGATTTTATTTGCTTATACTAACGGATCTTATGAGTTTTCTGTTGAGTTTTCTGTTGAGTTTTGTGTTGTGAAGTTTTCAAGTTTTGGGTAAAGATTTGATGGACTATGGAATAAGGAGTGGCAAGAGCCTAAGATTGGGGGTGCCCAAGGCACCTCAAGGAAATATTCAAGGACAACCAAGAGCCTAAGCTTGGGGATGCCCCGGAAGGCATCCCCTCTTTCATCTTCGTCTATCGGTAAATTTACTTGAGGCTATATTTTTATTCACCACATGATATGTGTTTTGCTTGGAGCGTCTTGTATGAATTGAGTATTTGCTTTTAGTTTGCCACAATAATACTTGCTGTACACACCTTTTGAGAGGGACACACATGAATCATGATTTATTAGAATACTCTATGTGCTTCACTTATATCTTTTGAGCTAGGCAATTTTGCTCTAGTGCTTCACTTATATCTTTTTAGAGCACGGCGGTGGCTTTATTTTATAGAAATTGTTGAACTCTCATGCTTCACTTATATTATTTTGAGAGTTTCTCTAAACAGCATGGTAATTTGCTTTGGTTATGAATTTAGTCCTAATATGATGGGCATCCAAGAAAGATATAATAAAAACTTTCATATAAAGTGCATTGAATACTATGTGAAGTTTGATTCCTTATAATTGTTTTGAGATATAAAGATGGTGATATTAGAGTCATGCTAGTGAGTAATTGTGGATTGGTAGAAATACTTGTGTTAAAGTTTGTGATTCCCGTAGCATGCACGTATGGTGAACCGTTATGTGATGAAGTCGGAGCATGATTTATTTATTGATTGTCTTCCTTATGTGTGGCGGTCGGGGACGAGCGATGGTCTTTTCCTACCAATCTATCCCCCTAGGATCATGTGTCTGATAACCCACAAGTATAGGGGATCGCAACAGTTTTTGAGGGTAGAGTATTCAACCCAAATTTATTGATTCGACACAAGGGGAGCCAAAGAATATTCTCAAGTATTAGCAGCTGAGTTGTCAATTCAACCACACCCGAAAGACTTAATATCTGCAGCAAAGTATTTAGTAGCAAAGTAGTATGGAAGTAACGGTAACGATGGCAGAAGTAACAGTAACAGTTTTGTAGCAATCGTAACAGTGACAACGGAAAAGTAACGAAGCAAAGATCAATATGTGAAAAGCTCGTAGGCAATGGATCAATGATGGATAATTATGTCGGATGGCATTCATCATGCAACAGTTATAACCTAGGGTGACACAGAACTAGCTCCAATTCATCAATATAATGTAGGCATGTATTCCGAATATAGTCATACGTGCTTATGGAAAAGAACTTGCATGACATCTTTTGTCCTACCCTCCCGTGGCAGCGGGGTCCTAATGGAAACTAAGGGATATTAAGGCCTCCTTTTAATAGAGAACTGGACCAAAGCATTAGCACTTAGTGAATACATGAACTCCTCAAACTACGGTCATCACCGGGAAGTGTCCCGACTATTGTCACTCCGAGGTTGCCGGATCATAACACGTAGTAGGTGACTATAACTTGCAAGATAGGATCAAGAACACATATATATTCATGAAAACATAATAGGTTCAGATCTGAAATCATGGCACTCGGGCCCTAGTGACAAGCATTAGGCATAGCAAAGTCATATCAACATCAATCTTAGAACATAGTGGATACTAGGGATCAAACCCTAACAAAACTAACTCGATTACATGATAAATCTCATCCAACCCATCACCGTCCAGCAAGCCTACGATGGAATTACTCACGCACGGCGGTGAGCATCATGAAATTGGTGATGGATGATGGTTGATGATGACGATGGCGACGATTTCCCCTCTCCATAGCCCCGAACGGACTCTAGATCTGGCCTCCCGAGGAAGAACAGGAGGTGGCGGCGGCTCCGTATCGTAAAATGCGATGAATCCTTCTCTCTGATTTTTTTTCTCCCCGAACGTGAATATATGGAGTTGGAGTTGAGGTCGGTGGATCTTCGTGGGACCCACAAGCCAGGGGGCGCGCCCAGGGGGGTAGGGCACTCCACCCACCCTTGTGGACAGGTGGTGGGTCCCCCTCGGTTGATTCTTTCGCCAATATTTTTTATTTATTCCAAAAATATTCTCCGTGAAGTTTCAGGTCATTCCGAGAACTTTTATTTCTGCACAAAAATAACACCATGGCAATTCTTCTGAAAACAGCGTCAGTCCGGGTTAGTTCCATTCAAATCATGCAAACTAGAGTCCAAATCAAGGGCAAAAGAGTTTGGAAAAGTAGATACGATGGAGACGTATCAGCGTCTAATACTTTGTTTCGATATCTAATAGACTTTTGCAATAAGTATGTGAGTTCTTTATGACTAATGTTGAGTCCATGGATTATACGCACTCTCACCCTTCCACTATTGCTAGCCTCTCTAGTACCGCGCAACTTTCGCCGGTGCATTACACCCACCATATACCTTCCTCAAAACAGCCACCATATCTACCTATTATGGCATTTCCATAGCCATTCCAAGATATATTGCCATGCAACTTCCACCGTTCCGTTTATTATGACACGCTTCATCATTGTCGTATTGAGTTGTAATTCTTGAGTTGTAAGTAAATAAAAGTGTGATGATCATCATTATTAGAGCATTGTCCCAGTGAGGAAAGGATGATGAAAGCTATGATTCCCTCACAAGTTGGGATGAGTCTCCGGACTTTATGAAAAATAAACGAAGCCAAAGAAGCCCAAATAAAAAAAAAGAGGCCAAAGAAGCCCACCAAAAAGAAAAAAAAGAACAAAAAATAAAAAAATGAGAGAAAAGAGAGAAGGGACAATGTTACTATCCTTTTTCCACACTTGTGCTTGAAAGTAGCACCATGATCTTCATGATAGAGAGTCTCCTATGTTGTCACTTTCATATACTAGTGGGAAATTTTCATTATAGAACTTGGCTTGTATATTCCAATGATGGGCTTCCTCAAATTGCCCTAGGTCTTCGTGGGCAAGCGAGTTGGATGCACACCCACTTAGTTTCTTTTTGAGCTTTCATACACTTATAGCTCTAGTGCATCCGTTGCATGGCAATTCCTACTCACTCACATTGATATCTATTCATGGGCATCTCCATAGCCCGTTGATATGCCTAGTTGATGAGAGACTATCTCCTTCTTTTTGTCTTCTCCACAACCACCATATTATATTCCACCTATAGTGCTATATTCATGGCTCACGCTCATGTATTGCGTGAGAGTTGAAAAGGTTTGAGAACATCAAAAGTATGAAACAATTGTTTGGCTTGTCATCGGGGTTGTGCATGATTTAATACTTTGTGTGATAACGATGGAGCATAGCCAGACTATATGATTTTGTAGGGATAACTTTCTTTGGCCATGTTATTTTGAGAAGGCATGATTGCTTTATTAGTATGCTTGAAGTATTATTGTTTTTATGTCAATATTAAACTTTTGTTTTGAATCTTATGGATCTGAATATTCATGCCACAATAAAGAAAATTACATGGATAAATATGTTAGGTAGCATTCCACATCAAAAAATTTGTTTTTATCATTTACCTACTCGAGGACGAGCAGGAATTAAGCTTGGGGATGCTTGATACGTCTCCAATGTATCTATAATTTTTGATTGTTCCATGCTATTATATTATCTGTTTTGGATGTTTTATATGCATTAATATGCTATTTTATATTATTTTTGGGACTAACCTATTAACCTAGAGCCCAGTGCCAGTTTCTGTTTTTTCCTTGTTTTAGAGTTTCACAGAAAAGGAATACCAAACGGAGTACAAACGGAATAAAACTTCACAATGATTTTTCTTGGACCAGAAGACACCCAGAGGACTTGGAGTCCAAGCCAGAAGAGCCACGAGGCGGCGGCAAGGGTGGAGGGCGCGCCCTAGGGGGGCGTGCCCCCCTACCTTGTGGCCCCCTCGGGAGTCCCCTGACCTAACTCTTCGTCCTATATATTCACATATATTCCCAAACCATGAGAGAGAGAGGAGGGGTGGGGCTTACAGAGGATACTCGGGGAGGCGGCGACGGCGGCGACGGTGACCGCGAGGGAGGCAGTGGCGGTGAGGGAGGCAAGGGCGTTAAGGGTGGCTCTGGTGGCGGCAAGGGCGGCTCCGGTGGCGTTGAGGGCACGCGGCTCCGATGGCGTCGAGGGCGCACGGCTCTGGTGGCTCCGGGGGCATCAATAGCGGCAGGAGACAACAAGGGAGGCAGCGGCGGCGAGGGATGCAGAAGACGGTGACAGGAGCGGACGAGAAGAGAATGGGGAATTGATGGAAGGAGGGACGCCCACGCAGGGCTAAGTAAAACTTAGCGGTAGCGCGGGTACCAACCCGGCGCTATAGCTAACTTAGCTATAGCGCGGGTCCTCAGACCGCGCTACTGCTACATTACCTATAGCGCTTGTTGAAAACAAGCGCTACTGCTATGCCTTTCTCCTTTATTTTTATTTTTCTTTACATTTTCTTTTTTTCCTTTCTCCTTTTTCTATTTCTTTTCATTTTCATTTACTTTTCTATTTGCTTTTCATTTCATTTTATTTTTCTTTTTGGTTTATTTTATTTTCATTTATTTGGTTTACTTTTAGCAGCATCGTGGGCTAAAAAAATGTAGCAGTAGCGCGCTCCTGCAACACACGCTACTGCTATGTGGGGCCCGCCATGTGGCACGATGCAAACTTAGCAGTAGCGCTCTCCCCTAAAATGCGCTACTACTATTCACTTAGCAGTAGTGTGTGTTCTTCAAGCTCGCTACTACTATACCTAGCCTGTCAACAACAGTGTGGGAATTATAGTAGTAGCGCGTTTTCCTGGAGCCGCGCTACTACTATAGCGCACTGTGTGACCCCGCGCAATGGGTAATTAGCAGTAGCGCGTAGTTTTAACCAGCGCTACTGATAATCCTCTATGTATAAGCTTTTCCCTAGTAGTGTCAGCATTCATCGATTTCTGACGCCTCCTGATGCGCTATAATCATTCAGATTGAGCAACACCTGCACAATCTCCTGCGAGTCACTTTGAATCACAATGGAGTATACCTTGAGGTCATCCACACATCTGAGTATCATAAGATTGCCTCCATCGTCGACGGCACATCTAAGGTGTGTTGCTTGAAACAACAACAACAACAACAACTTGCAATAAACCCGTCATTAGCATCACGCAAGATGACTCCTAGCGCTCCTGTTTAGTGTCTATATCAAACGACACGTCTGCATTCAGTTCATAGGTTCCTGATGCTAATCTCTACCTTTTTCATGAGATTTGCAAACTTTCATGTACAAGCAGTTTTCCACGATACCTCAAACACTGATTGTCGTTCTCGCCAACGTACCAACATTCTCCTTGTGGGCTGCCTTACGATGTTTCCCACCAGATATACCAACAAGCAACCATAATAAGCTCAAACACATTGGCTTCAATAATCACCACTCCTCCCTGTTTCTCCGAGCAAATCAATTCTTCCAGAAAAGCAGCACCAGGCCTGTCTATGGTGACTGTCGAGGAAACAACATTCCTCAAACCAAGTGTTTCCTAGACCTATTTAGCAAGTTCACATCCAAGCAACATATGTCAGAGGTCTTCTGGGAAAATCTTACACATCGAGGCAAACAATCGGTGTTTCCATGTGTTCTATCAGATAATCATGGTAGCATGGCCCAATCATGTAGACCCCTCTAGTTAAAAATATGAACTTTCAATGTCACACATACTTTTCATAGTTTTTTCCAAATTGGACGGGGATTCATTTTTCCTTCGCCTCCATTTGAGCGAGCCCTAGTTTGGTATTTTGACCGATATTCTGCATAGTAGGGAGACGTAACGGTGAATAGACCAAACTTCATAAACTGCCAGGCTATGAAATCCAGTTGGCCATGAGTTGCGAGAGGAATTTGAACATCATCCAGCGAGTTTATTTTGAGAAGATCCAACTGTTTTTTGAGCAAAATCCAACGAGTTTTCTTGTACGCATCTCTACATTGCGTCACGTGAGTCATAATGCTAACCTTGCCTAAAGCGAGGCTATAGTGGTCGGGCCAATAGGTTAGCCTGGGTTTGTTAAGTAGGTGTTTTTCATTCATTTTTACCTTTTGATATATATGTTTTTGATTTTGTTTTTATTATGAAATATTGATAATACATATTTTAAAAAATTAATTTACTTAAAGTTTTCAAAAATGTTCATCACACATTTAAAAAGGACTCAACTACAAATCCGGCATCATATTTTTTATGAGGGCGAACATTTTATGCCAATTTATGTTTGCCGAGGATGGAACTTAAGTTGCCAAGCATGGCAAATCCGCCCTCAATACATTTTTGCTAGGAAATTGCCATACTTGTCAACTAAATTTGCGGTCCTTGTGCCAACATAAATTACCACAAAAAAACATTCTATTTTCTGCTTAAAAATCAGATGTCAGATTTTTAACATTTTTTATTAGATAAAAGAAGGGCTTCGCACCCTTCCGATTTTCATTAATGAAAACCACAAAGTTCGGAGCTACAAGGATAAAAGGAAATAAAAAGCAAGACGAATTGCTCCCAGCTCCAGCAAGTCCCCCGAAGAAGGAAATGTTTACAGAACTGGAGAGCGGTACTAAGAACTCCAACCGAACCCACTACAGCAGCTAAGTTATTTTTAGGTTCATACATTCATCCAGGCTAAGGGCCTCAAATTCCAAAAGACAGGGACCACTGACAAAAACAGGTAGACAGAACGAGCAAATCAGCCACCCACAGGGAAGAGCTTTGTTTCATTCCAGTCGCGCCACATTTATTCTCCACCCTTGAGAGGCTGCATATATCTCACTTGCTACCCGTTCTAGCAGTCTTGCCCCCAGCTCCAGCACCTTTTTTGTTGCTCCTTTATCTGCAAAATAGACCAATCCACCATCCAATGTGTCATCAATTTGATTAAAGTCACAGGATCAAAAATTCTTTTCTTTTCAAAGATGATCCCATTTCTGGATTTCCATAAAGCCCAAGATACTGTAGCAACCCCCACTAGCACCATTTTCCTATCATCTGCCCTAAATGTGTCTAACCATGTCCCAAAACATTCTTGGACTGATGATGGAGTTTTTCTCAGCCCAAATGAACATTTCATTAAGCTCCACATTATAGAAGCAACCGAACATGTAAAAAATAGATGATCAACTGATTCATCTTTCCCACAGAACGCACAGTTTTTTCTCCTTTCCACCCCCTTTTCAGCAAAGAGTCTCTTGTGAGTATACTTTTTTTATTGACTAACCAAAGAAAAACTTTAATTTTAGCTGGGAACTTGATCTTCCACAAAAATTTCTGTGGGAATCTAAGATCAGAAGCCACCAACCTTCTGTAGAGAGATTTAACTGTGAATTTACCATCAGCCCTAAGAGACCATATTATTTTGTCCTTCACACCTTTCATTTCAATCTCCTCACATCTACTTTTCAAACTATTCCATAATCCCAAAGTTTCCCCCATAAAGAGTCCTTCTAAACCTAAAACCTTGCCATACTTTTTGGATGGCTTCAGCCACAGTTATGTTATGATCAAAACACAAGTCATAAAGCCTAGGGTAAGCTTCCTTAAGAGTTTTGTCATTCACCCAAATATATTCCCAAAATCTGGTATTTGCCCCAGGCCCTAATTCCTTTTTAACAAACCTGTAAAAGATTTCCTTGATCTTCATTAGGCTGGACCAAAAAATGGGAATCCCCAGGTTTTTTTGTGGCCCTGGACAGACAACCATCTCCTCCATATTTCCTACTTACAATGTCCTGCCACAGCCCCTCCTCTGTTTCCATTTTCTAGAACCATTTAGCCAATAGTGAGATATTCATCAATTCCAAATTTATGATTCCTAAACCACCCACCTCCTTGGGTAGACAGCAAGTCTCCCAATTCACTAAGTGGTATTTCTTATTATCCTCATCTTCTTGCCACACTAACCTAGCCATGTAGAAGTCTACTGTTTTTATCACCCCTTTGGGAATAGGGTAAAAGGACATCATAAAGAGAGGTATATTAGTGAGGCAAGCCTGAACTAAGGTAATTCTCCCTGCAATAGATCCCAACAATTTCCCTTGCCAACATCCACATATTTTCTCAACTTTCTCAGTTACACAATTCCAGTGAACATTTTTAAGTCTGGAATCAGAAACTGGCATTCCTAAATATTTTATAGGAATCACCCCCATCTTACAAGTCAGTATCTCTTGATATAAATCTTGCTTCTCTTTAGCCTTCCCAAATAACATCAGTTCACTTTTGTGAAAATTAATTTTGAGGCCAGACATTTGTTCAAATGCACCCAGGATAAATTTCAAGTTTTGCACACTTTCTACATCATCTTTGATCAGGAAGATTGTGTCATCTGCATATTGCAGCATGTTGACCCCCTTATTATTTTCATCTCCCAAGGCTCCCTTAACCAAATCATTTTCCAATGCATTATTCATCAATATGGCTAACGCATCAGTAGCTAAATCAAATAATAAGGGAGACATAGCATCCCCCTGCCTAAATCATCATTCACTTTTACCCCAACATGCCCCCCTCTCATAGTTTCCATAACCCAGTCACACCATTTATCAGGAAAACCTTTGGCTTTTAACATCTGTATCACAAATGGCCACTTGATTTTGTCATATGCTTTTTCAAAATCTACTTTGAAAATTAGTGCATCCTGCTTCCCAGTGTGAAAAGTGTTCAAAGCTTCATGAAGGATCACCACTCCCTCCATAATGTATCTCCCTTGGATAAATGCTATTTGAGTTTTAGATATGACAGGGGACACACATTGTGTTAATCTATTTATCAACACTTTTGTGATAATCTTGAAACTAACATTCAATAGACAAATTGGTCTAAATTTCTGGATTTGTTTAGCATCAGCAATTTTAGGCACTAATGTGATTATGCCATAGTCTAACCTAGCAATATCAATTTTCCCTTTGGCAAACTCTTCTACCGGGGCATTAAGGTCCCATTTAACCAGATCCCAAAACTCCTGGTAAAAATCCGCAGGGAATCCATCTGGTCCAGGGCTTTCATTCTTCTTCATCCCAAAAACCACCTTTTTTATCTCATCTAAAGAAAAGGGTGTCATCAGCCTCTCTCTCTCTCCTCCTCACTGATTTTTCTATTCCATATCTCTCATCGAAATCTGTGTTTCTTCAGGATGTCCAAACAACTTTTTGTAAAAGCTTGTTATATATTTCATAAGGTTTTCATCTCCCTCTATCACCCCTTCTTCTTGCTCTAGAGAAATAATTATGTTTTTTCTTCTCCTCCCATTCACCTTAGCATGATAATATCTAGTATTCCCATCTCCATCTATAATTTCCTTGTCTTTATATCTCTGAAGTATTTTAATCTCTTCTTGCATCATCACTCTTTTTAGCTGTTCTCTCAACTCTTTTTGTTCTATTCTATCAGCAGCAGTTATTCCCATAGTTTCAGTCTTTTTATCCATCTCATCCAACCTCTTAATGATATCTATTTTGATTTTTCTATACCAAGCATCCACATTTCTATTCCATCCCTTAGTTTTCTTTCTCAGATTTCTTAGTCTAAGCTGCCATCTTTCCAAAATATTCCCATAATATCTTTCATTTCATGTTTTATATACCAGTTCTTTAAACCCCTCCCTTAAAGCCCAAGAATTTTCATATCTGAAGATGTATCTACAAGTCTGTCCCTCCCCTGTGTCTAGGAATAGTGGGGTGTGATCTGGCACTTCTCTAGCAAAGGCTTGTAATATGGTCAGAGGATATTCTTCCTCCCAAGCTGGACACATGCTACTTCTTGAGCTTGTGTTGGTTTTTCCCTTGAAGAGGAAAGGGTGATGCAGCAAAGTAGAGATAAGTATTTCCCTCAGTTAAGAACCAAGGTATCAATCCAGTAGGAGATACACGCAAGTCTTCAATCTATGCACCTGCACAAACAATCAAACACTTGCACCCAACGCGATAAAGGGGTTGTCAATCCCTTCACGGTCACTTGCAAAGGTGAGATCTGATAGAGATAGATATAAAAGCTTACTAAAAAGTAAAACAAAATAAAAGTAAATAAATTACAGCAAGGTATTTTTGGGTTTTTTGGTTTATAGATCTAAAAATATAGGATGGAAAATAGACCCGGGGGCCATAGGTTTCACTAGAGGCTTCTCTCTTGAAGGCAAATAATACGGTGGGTGAACAAATTACTGTCGAGCAATTGATAGAAAAGTGCAAAGTTATGACGATATCCAAGGCAATGATTATGAATATAGGCATCACGTCCGTGTCAAGTAGACCGAAATGATTCTGCATCTACTACTATTACTCCACACATCGACCGCTATCCAGCATGCATCTAAAGTATTAATTTCATAAGAACGGAGTAATGCCTTAAGTAAGCTGACATGATGTAGAGGGATAAACTCAAGCAATATGATGAAAACCCCATCTTTTTACCCTTGATGGCAACAATACAATACGTGCCTCGCTACCCCTACTTCGTCACTGGGTGAGGACACCGCAAGATTGAACCCAAAACTAAGCACCTCTCCCATTGCAAGAAGAACCAATCTAGTTGGCCAAACCAAACCGATAATTCGAAGAGAAATACAAAGATATCAAATCATGCATATAAGAATTCAGAGAAAATTCAAATAATATTCATAGATAAACTGATCATAAATCCATAATTCATCGGATCTCGACAAACACACCGCAAAAGAATATTACATCGGATAGATCTCCAAGAACAACGAGGAGAACATGATATTAAGGATCAAAGAGAGAAAATAAGCCATCTAGCTACTAGCTATGGACCCGTAGGCCTGTGGTAAACTACTCACGCTTCATCGGAAGGGCAATAGAGTTTATGTAGAAGCCCTCCGTGATCGAATCCCCCTCCGGCAGGATGCCGGAAAAGGCCCAAGATGGGATCTCACGGGAACAGAAGGTTACGTCGGCGGAAAAGTATTTTGGCTATGGAGATGCCCATCAACAGATATCATTGTGAGTGAGTGAGTAGGGATTGCCATGCAACGGATGCACTAGAGCTATAAGTTTATGAAAGCTCAAAAAGAAACTAAGTGGGTGTGCATCCAACTCGCTTGCTCACGAAGACCTAGGGTAATTTGAGGAAGCCCATCATTGGAATATACAAGCCAAGTTCTATAATGAAAAATTCCCACTAGTATATGCTAGTGACAACATAGGAGACTCTCTATCATGAAGATCATGGTGCTACTTTGAAGCACTAGTGTGGTAAAAGGATAGTAGCATTGCCCCTTCTTTCTTTTCTCTCTCCCTTATTTTTGGGGCCTTATTTTGGCCTCTTTTATTTTTTGTAAAGTCCGGAGACTCATCCCAACTTGTGAGGGAATCATAGCTTCCATCATCCTTTCATCACATGGGACAATGCTCTAATAATGATGATCATCGCACTTTTATTTACTTACAACTCAAGAATTAGAACAAAAATATGACTCTATATGAATGCCTCCGGCGGTGTACTGGGATGTGCAATGATCAAGAGAGACATGTATAAAAAATATGAACGGTGGCCTTGCCACAAATACTATGTCAACTACATGATCATGCAAAGCAATATGACAATGATGAAGCGTGTCATAATAAATGGAACGGTGGAAGTTGCATGGCAATATATCTTGGAATGGCTATGGAAATGCCATAATAGGGTAGGTATGGTGGCTGTTTTGAGGAAGGGTATATGGTGGGTGTAGTGCACCGGCGAAAGTTGCGCGGTACTAGAGAGGCTAGCAACGGTGGAAGGGTGAGAGTGCGTATAATCCATGGACTCAACATTAGTCATAAAGAACTCACATACTTATTGCAAAAGTCTATTAGCTATCGAAACAAAGTACTACACGCATACTCCTGGGGGGATAGATTGGTTGGAAAAGACCATCACTCGTCCCCGACCGCCACTCATAAGGAAGACAATCAATAAATAAATCATGCTCCGACTTCATCACATAACGGTTCACCATACGTGCATGCTACGGGAATCATAAAATTTAACACAAGTATTTCTACCAATCCACAATTACTCACTAGCATGACTCTAATATCACCATGTTTATATCTCAAAACAATTATAAGGAATCAAACTTCTCATAGTATTCAATGCTCTTTATATGAAAGTTTTTATTATATCCCTCTTGGATGCCCATCATATTAGGACTAAATTCATAACCTATGCAAATTACCATGCTGTTTAGAGAGACTCTCAAAATAATATAAGTGAAGCATGAGAGTTCAACAATTTCTATAAAATAAAGCCACCGCCGTGCTCTAAAAAGATTTAAGTGAAGCACTAGAGCAAAATTGCCTAGCTCAAAAGATATAAGTGAAGCACATAGAGTATTCTAATAAATTCATGATTCATGCATGTCCCTCTCAAAAGGTGTGTACAGCAAGGATGATTGTGGCAAACTAAAAATCAAAGAATCATATCATACAAGACGCTCCAAGCAAAACACATATCATGTGGTGAATAAAAATATAGCCTCAAGTAAATTTACCGATAGACGAAGACGAAAGAGGGGATGCCATCCAGGGCATCCCCAAGCTTAGATGCTTGGTTGTCCTTGAATATTTCCTTGGGGTGCCTTGGGCATCCCCAAGCTTAGGCTCTTGCCACTCCTTATTCCATAGTCCATCAAATCTTTACCCAAAACTTGAAAACTTCACAACACAAAACTCAACAGAAAACTCATGAGATCCGTTAGTATAAGAAAATAAATCACCACTTTTTGGTACAGTTGTGAACTCATTATTTATTTATATTGGTGTAATATATACTGTATTCCAAATTCTCCATGGTTCATACCCCCTGATACTACCCATAGATTCATCAAAATAAGCAAACAACACATAGAAAACAGAATCTGTCAAAAACAGAACAGTCTGCGAAGATCTGAATTGTTCTAATACTTATGTAACTCCAAAAATTCTGAAACATTAGGAAAACAGAGGAAATTTGTAATAAAATCTTGTATACAAAATTCATGGTTTTTCCACGCTCCAGTGAATTTAAACAATTCTGTTACTGGACGCAAAAGTTTCTGTTTTTCAGCAAGATCAAATCAACTATCACCGTAAGCCATCCCAAGGTCTTACTTGGCTCAAACACTAATTAAAACACCAAAACACAATTACTACAGAGGTAATAATGTGTATTTTCATAAAAACAGAAAATAAAAATACCAGGTTGTCTCACAACAAGCACTTTTCTTTAAAGCCTTTTAGCTAGGCGTTAATAATTTTAATGATGCTCACATGAAAAATAGTAATTGAAACACGAAGAGAGCATCATATGGCATGTGAAAAACAAGTTTAAGTCTAACATACTTCCTATGCATAGGCATTTTATAGGGAAAAGATTTATCAAGGCAAGCAAAAACTAGCATATGCAAGGAAGAAGAAAGAAACAATAGCAATCTCAACATAATAAGAGGTAATTTAGTAACATGAAAATTTCTACAATCATATTTTCCTCTCTCATAATAATTACATGTAGGATCATAATCAAATTCAACAATATAACTATCACATAACATATTCTCTACATGATCCACATGCATGCAAAGTTGACACTCTTCCAAAATAGTGGGATTATCATCAAATAAAGTCATGACATCTCCAAGCCCACTTGTATCAAAAATTTCATAAGATTGATCATTCTCCAAAGTAGTGGGATCATTATTACCTAGAGTTGACACTATTCCAAACCCAGTTCCAATATTATTGCAAACATATTCATCATGAGGCTTAAATAAATTTTCAAGTTCATAAGAAGAATCACCCCAATCATGATCATTGCAATAGGTAGTGGACATATCAAAATTAGCATCCACAAGCTTGGGGTTTTGCATATTATTAGCATACTTGACATTAATAGTATTTACAATAACATCATTGCAATCATGCTTTTTATCCAAGGAGCTATCATGAATCACTTCATCACAATTTTCAGATTCACGAATTTCAAGCAAAACTTCATAAAGATAATCTAGTGCACGCAACTCACTAGCAATTGGTTCATCATAATTGGATCTCTTAAAAATATTAGCAAGTGGATGAGGATCCATAAACTTTTTTCTTTCTGACTTTCAATAAATACACAATTATTCCAAGCGAACAAGCAAACAAACCGAGTAAGACATAAAAGGCAAACGAAAAGAAGGCAAATCTTCTTGTGTTTTTTCTAAAATCATTTTAGAAGTGGGGGAGAGAAAAACGAGAGGCAAATGGAAAATAATGTAATGCAAGAGATGAGAGTTTATGGTGGGTACTTGGTAGGCTTGATGTAGATCTCCCCAGCAACGGCGCCAAAAATTATTCCTGCTACTTCTTGAGCTTGCGTTGGTTTTTCCCTTGAAGAGGAAAGGGTGATGCAGCAAAGTAGAGATAAGTATTTCCCTAAGTTAAGAACCAAGGTATCAATCCAGTAGGAGATACACGCAAGTCTCCAATCTATGCACCTGCACAAACAATCAAACACTTGTACCCAACGCGATAAAGTGGTTGTCAATCCCTTCACGGTCACTTGCAAAGGTGAGATCTGATAGAGATAGATATAAAAGCTTACTAAAACATAAAAAAAAAGTAAATAAATTGCAGCAAGGTATTTTTGGGTTTTTTTGTTTATAGATCTGAAAATATATGATGAAAAATAGACCCGGGGGCCATAGGTTTCACTAGAGGCTTCTCTTTTCAAGGCAAATAATACGGTGGGTGAACAAATTATTGTCGAGCAATTGATAGAAAAGCGCAAATTTATGATGATATCCAAGGCAATGATTATGAATATAGGCATCACGTCCGTGTCAAGTAGACCGAAATGATTCTGCATCTACTACTATTACTCCACACATCGACCGCTATCCAGCATGCATCTAGAGTATTAAGTTCATAAGAACGGAGTAACACCTTAAGTAAGATGACATGATGTAGAGGGATAAACTCAAGCAATATGATGAAAACCCCATCTTTTTACCCTTGATGGCAACAATACAATACGTGCCTCGCTGCCCCTACTTTGTCATTGGGTGAGGACACCGCAAGATTGAACCCAAAACTAAGCACGTCTCCCATTGCAAGAAGAACCAATCTAGTTGGCCAAACCAAACCAATAATTCGAAGAGAAATACAAAGATATCAAATCATGCATATAAGAATTCAGAGAAGATTCAAATAATATTCATAGATAAACTGATCATAAATCCACAATTCATCGGATCTCGACAAACACACCGCAAAAGAATATTACATCGGATAGATCTCCAAGAACAACGAGGATAACATGGTATTGAGGATCAAAGAGAGAAAAGAAGTCATCTAGCTACTAGCTATGGACCCGTAGGTCTATGGTAAACTACTCACGCTTCATCGGAAGGGCAATAGAGTTGATGTAGAAGCCCTCCATGATCGAATCCCCCTCCGGCAAGATGCCGGAAAAGGCCCCAAGATGGGATCTCACGGGAACAGAAGGTTACGGTGGTGGAAAAGTATTTTGGTGGACGCTTCTGGTGGTTTGGGAATATTTCTGAATTTATAGGCCAAATATTAGGGTTGGAGGACTCCCGTGGGGCCCACAAGCCAGGGGGCGCCCCCCTAGGGCGCACCCTGAGAGCTTGTGGAGCCCTCGGGACTCTTCTGCCTTCCTCTCCAAGTCCTACGTGTGTCTTCTGGTCCAAGAAAAATCATCCCGAAAGTTTTATTCCGTTTGGTATTCCTTTTCTGCAAAACTCAAAAACAAGGAAAAAACAAAAACTGGCACTGGGCTCTAGGTTAATAAGTTAGTCCCAAAAATAATATAAAATAGCATATTAAACATCCAAAATAGATAATATAATAGCATGGAACAATAAAAAATTATAGATACGTTGGAGACGTATCAACACATCAGCACCCTATCCAGTTTTTCATAGGTGGGGTCAGCCAAATTATTGGCCCATGTGAACTGTCTCCCATTCAAGGGTAGCTCTCTCAGTCCAGCTTGTTCAATGGTAGCATTAAACATAAAAGTCCATTGCTCATTATGGACATGTTTTTTTTCCTTTTCATTTCTGATAATGTTGAAATCCCCTCCCACCAAGCAAGGTAGAGGGTTATCGTGATAAAGTCTGGCTAATTCTGCTAAGAAACAAGCTTTCCCCTCCAACTGGGCATCACCATATACAGTGATTAAATTCCAATGCATCTTGATGATTTTATCATATATCAGCATCCTAACAAAATAGATCCCTTTCTCTACATGTTTTATATTGAATCTATCTTTACTTACTCCCATTAAAATCCCTCCAGACATTCCCCTGGGCTCATTCCAGCACCAATCATAATTCCTCCCCCCACATAGGTTATGTAATTCATTTTTAGAGAATTTTTGCTTGATAGTTTCTGAAATCCCTATAAAATCCAATTTATGATCATTAATCATCTCCCTCACATATCTCTTTTTATGGTCTTGTCCCAACCCTCTCACATTCCAGAAAACTCCTCTCATTTTTTCCCTTCTTGCTTTTTTTCAAAATTTTATGTTATTTCAATCCCTGAAACTTATCTAATTGCCCCAGAAGCAAATTTATCCTTCTTTCTTATTCTTTTTTCTTCTAAGTACCCCAATCCCAACAGATTGCTTCACACAGCTTAATGCTGGTGAACATTTCATATTATTTTTTTTCTTGAGAAAATAGTTCTTGGTTTCAAATACTGCTGTTCTTCCATTTCAGCATCAGAATGTTCTATGTCTGAGCAAAGTTCCTCTAAATCAACATCTCCAGTGTCAATATGCACTGGTGTGTTTTTCTCTTCACTACCCATGCCACTATTTCTCTCCTTTTCCATCCTCTCCTCTGCAATGTTTTGGAAATAAATTTCTCTTCTTGCCATCTCCATTTTCCTAATGGTTTCTAAATTTCTGTCTACCATATCAATGGAGCACCCTAAATCAATTCCTACCAGAGAACTAATATGTAACAAAGAAGAGTTAGCACAATTTAAATCAGATCCCTTACTATAGTTATCTCTTTCCTCGGCCCTCATTTTGGCCATTTCCTCCACTTTTTGATCTTCCTTCTCCCTGTTTCTCAGGCTTCTTTTCAATTCAGTTTCCTTGTCTTCCTCACCTTTGTCCAGCACCCCCACACCATGTAACTCAGCCATTTTTTCTCCAAAAATTCCCACTGATTCCTGACTTGCATTGTAGTCAGTAGGTTTATTATATTTTCCAGATCCAGTCTCTTCTTTCTTTTCCTGGTTTCCTTTTCCAAAGTCCTCAACTTCTAGATTGGCCAGCTCCATCTCATATTGCTCTCTATTTGCTGCCTCCTGTTCTAATCTCAGGATCTCCCCTTGCTGTTTCTCCATCAAACTCTCTAGGGTTTTTTTGTGTGGTCTCCAGGTCTTTTATTCTCTTATCAGCTTTGGTCCATAGAGCATTTTGTCTGGCTTTTTCTTCTTCCAGCCCTTGGATTTTCCTGAACATAATATCTATCTATTTTTGCATTTTTCCTCTTTCTGCAGCCATTTCTTTACATAAGTGTCCCGTGTTTTCCTCCAAAGAGATTTTCACCATTTCATTCTTCCTGTCTATCTCTTCAATTTGTTTCAGAGATAAACTACCTAGTGACATTCCTTTTCTGTCTGTTCCATCTATTTTTGTCCTTTTCCTTTTTTCCTCCTCATCTTCTCCATCCTCCATCTCAGTGACAGCATCAGATTTTCTTTTCTCTTCCTTGTATCACCCCATCTCAGTCACCTTATCCAGCTCTGTTCCAATCCTGAACACCAGCAAATCTGGTGATGTGATCTCTACATGTGATGGGATCTTTCCAACATCTCTAACTCCACATTTCACTTTAACTTTTTCTTCATTGATAGTGTCCATATCTATTTCTAAAACAGGCCATACAGCAGCAGCCACCTCACACATTCCAAAGAAGTGTCTAAAGCAATCTGACACTTTTTCAAACTTCACCCAGGCAGTATGCATTTTTCCTATTGCTAGATGATCAAGAGACCAAGGTTGCACTTTGATCACAACTCCAGTCCCCAACAAGTTGAAGTCATTGAATTTTGCAAGCTCCACCAATTTTGCTTTGTTAGGAAACCTCATCATATAACAATTTTTTCCATAGTCTTTAACTCCCCATTGCCACCCCCAATCAAACATTTCACTGAAGGCTTGTATCAGCTCAGTCTCATTAATCTGACCATCTCTTATGACCACCACTCCTAATGGATTCATGTGTTCAGCAGTTAGTACATCTTTATAGCTTTGTACCAGCAGCACTCCCAGTCCCTTGGCAGCGTAACCAACATACTTAGGCACAAACTTCATTTGTTTCAGCAGGTTGCATTCCCCAGTGATATGATTATCTATTCCACAAATTAGGCAGTGTCCCACTTTACAATCTCTGGTTGAGTGTCTAGGATCTTTGCATTTCCCACATACCTGTCTGTTAAACCTGTCACCTTTGTTTCTGTCCTCCTCCATATTTTGTTGCCAGGAGCCTCTATTCATCTGATTTCTCAAACCATTGCCTATGCCACTTTCATTCCCCTTATCTCTTCTCTGCATATTATCCCCGCCAGCAGCCATCTCTTTTTCTACTTCCTTTTCACTGACCAACACTGCCTTGCCCAGATCACTCTCTCCTGCAGACAGCCCACCTCTATTCATTCCTTGGACCAGTTGTGATAGCAAGGCACTCAGGAGTTGCTGTTGCTGACTGGAGTCCATGCTAACTCCATCGCCTTTCTCTTTGTTATCTCTTTTATCCAGCATTTCATCTGTCTCTTTTCCAACTTCCTCACTCCTGCCTCCACTATCCTTCTTCCCTCCCTTAGCTTGCCAGATCTTACCTCCTCCAGAGGTCTCACCAATAGGAACATCAGAAGTTCCATTACCTCTTCCCACACCAAATCCAAATCCAGCACGTCCTCCTCCTCTACCATGAAAATCAAAGGAGCTCTCAGAGGAGGTGGATCTGCTCCTATTTCCTCCCACGATCTGTCCTGTCTTCCTGGCATCAAAGTCACCAAATCTTCCTCCTCTATTAAACCTTCCTCCTCCAAACCCCCTCCCAAAGTTACTAGCCATGAGCTCTCTTTTGGTTGGTGGCGGCTGGGAGGTAAACCCTAAATTTAGGTCACTGCCCATCAGCCTCCCCTGCCCCTGTCTTTTTATAGCCTCCCCACCCCTTTCCTAGGAGTGGGCCTGACCACCTTCTGGGCTTTCCTTGGCCCACTGGCCCAGGTCTAAGCAGACATCCATGTGCATCTCACCCCCCATTGGGCCCCCCAAACACAATTGGTGATCCCTCACTACCTTTTTCCTTCTCTTTTTTTTGTGCTCTCTTTTTGTTCCCAAAAGGGGTTCAATTGGAGTTGTATTTATAATGATCTCACCAAAATCTATCTCCTCCTCCTCATACCATATAGCAATGGGCTGGAAATTACCATGCCTCATGTGCTTTTGAACAATTTTTGCCCCAACGACTTTTGATTTGTTACTATCCCAGTCTATCCCATTCATAATTTTTCTATCTATTATCTCTTTTTCTTCTTTTTTTCTTTCCTCCAACTTCATCATTTTGAAGCTTAGAGTTCTTCCTTAAACGTTTCTTTTTTTTCTGCTACTGACTAGCATCCTCTGTTTCTCACAATCAACCTCATCTACATCAATCAACGTAGTAGAGGTAAAATATTTTGCCATTGACATACCTGTGGGAGTTGGAGAAGTCACCCCCTCCCCCTCCTCGTCGGAGCCCTCCCCGGCCAGCAGCCAAAAACGGCCGCCAACCGGCGAGGCCCCTACTGTAGGTGGGAAAGGGTGCGGAGGCGCGGCGAGCGCCGAGGCAACGCCGTGGTCGCCCGCTTCTACTTCTTCCTTGGCGCCGCCGTCTCCTCGCCGTCTTCCTCTATCACAATCGGCACCATCTGCGAGCCCGGAGTAGGGAGCCCCATCACCACCTCCATCGGCGGCGCCGCCTGCTGCTGGATCTGGCGGTAGCGAAGGGATCTGAAGACCCTCCACTTGTGCCTCTGCTCCTGGATCGGGGATTCCGCCTCGAGCATCGCCCAGAGCAGAACCCCTATCACCGGCTGCCTGTCGTAGTTGGGGAAGCACCGCAAGGTCTCCTCCTCGTTCAGCCGCCCCCGAACCATCTCCGCTGCGTCGTTGAGCGCCTTCACCTTCGGGAACCACCTGTCGATCTCCCTCAACCTCCCCATCATCATATCGTCGTCGCCGGCGAGCGCCGCCATCTACTGCTCGCGGGTCATCATGGAACCCTGGCTCTCGACGCGGCGTGACACGAGAGATCGAAGTGTGTGGTAGGCGAGGGGGGGAAATGTGAGAAGTCGGAGCAATGCGAGGACTAAAATACTCCCCCTCCCCCCGATCGCCATTACTCGCCTCGGGGCTCGAGACATGACCAGCCCACCCCACTGTTGCTGCAACCCGCGCTAGGTGACATGGGAATTGTACGATCTGACCTGTGACGAACCCCTCATCGTCGCGCCACCCACGTGCATCCACCGTCACCCCCTCGGCATTGAGGAGGACCAGTCGCCACCCTCGCCGGAGAAGGAAGCCCGGCCGGAATTCCTGCAGGGACACCCCGAGATCTGGGACAACATCGCACCGGAGCCACGTGTCGCACCAGAACCGTGGAATGCACGCCATCTCCCGGCACTAGCAGTTATGGTTCTCCTCAGATTTTTAATATTGTCGTGTAAAAACTGTTTGTGCAACTTTTAAAAACTGCTGAAATCATCAAGAAAAATGTTTGTCACATTTCAAAAGTTCATAAGTTTGAAAAAAGATTCATTACATTTTTAAAAGATTTTTATACAATGTGGAAAATGTTCAACCAAATGAAAAAAATGTTCATGGCATTTTTAAAAAATATTCACGCGTTTCAAAAATGAGACGGTGGCATTAAAAAACTATGCAATGTAACAAAATTATTCTTGTAGTGTATAAAATGTTTTGTTTCATTAAAATTTATTGACCATGTATTTAACGTATATTCAGAAAAATATTTGACACGTAAACGAACAGGCCCAAACAACCGAGCTGTTGCGTGCACACCACACAGATGTCCAGTGCCAACACCTAAAAAAAAGAGCACGCACCTCCTGCCCCAGACACGCTCTGCCACGTCACGGAGCCGGCCTTCGCAGTACCTACCAATCACATCCTCGCATCCCCAGTCCCACGAATCTTGCCCGCCTCATTTTGACATCAGCGCGCTCAAAGTGCCGCGATAAATACTCCCCACCCACCCACGTCTTCCTTACAACACGAAAATCCCTAATCGAGCACCCGAACGGCCGAAGACCTTGATGGAGAGCAGATCAACCTCCATTAGCTTGAAATGGAGAACGTGCCTCGCCGCCAAGTTGTGGGCACGAGCGAAGGTTTTCCAACCATGCCGAAGAAGCATGACATGGGGTGTAGGGAACTCTACGTTCGCCCGCATGCTGCCGTTACAGCAGCCCCTCATGTGCAGCCTCAATCCGGGCGGCTGTTCTTCCTTCATCGCCCTTGCAAAAGGAGTTGGAAGCCGAAGACGGCTGCGCGGAGGCTCGCGCAGCTTGATGATGAACTCCAACGGCTGGTCCCCAATGTGGCCTTCATCTAGGGCAGGGGCGGCTGGGGGAGGGGCTATCAGGGTCCCGCCACGGCCTCCTCACTCCTCAGCCCCGGGCGCCACGACGGCCGCGCCCACGTCCAGCGGAACCGCCTTGCGCGCTGGACTCTGCTCCTGCATCCCCAGCAAGAGGAGGGAGGCGCTGTCGAGAAGAAACCCTCGTCGCCACCATTGGAGGTCGACCACGTCCTCTTCCCCTCACCATGGTGGAAGAAGGATATCAGGCAAGAAGGGAGGAGATGTGTGTGGGTGAGCCCCTCGCCCACGTCCCCTTTTATAGGGAGACATGGCCGGGGGCTGGCTCCTCACCACCTGGGAGGGAGCCGCCCCGCTCCGCCAATCCCGCCTCCCTGCACTACTGGCGGCATCCGTAATCAACGACCGCCCACCTGCGCCTATCCACGGCGTCTGGCTTTCTGCCATGGCACTCATTCCCGCGCCCTTCGCGTCCGCCACCAACCCTGCGCAATGCATGCAGCGTACGTGGCGGAAATGGTAGGCGTAGTGGGTGAGTAAAATGGCAGTTACCTGCCCGTGAATGTGGGCAGCTCACGAGTCACTACATGGGTACTCCCACGTCGCTCCGCACGACTCGCGGGAAAAACGGTAACTGACTCAATCACAGGTTAATGAAGAAGCAAGGAGAACGTCAGGAGAGACTTAAAAACCCGCGGTGGCATGGTTCACGTGCTCGCCTGTGTAATTGTTGGGGCCTACCCCCAACGATGCTCAGCAGCACGTATGGGCCAGGCCCAGGGGCTCCTCTCGGTGCAACAAACATTTGCGTTCGTTGCCCGGACTTATACACAGGCGCACTGACATCATTCGTTCAGCATCAACACCCAAACCAGAGAAACCGCTCTTCGTGAGATCAAGGAGCGAATCAAAAAGACCAAGACAAGCAAGACAGCAAGATATCACCTTGGGAAGGCCTCCCTTCCCGGGCAGGAGAGCCTGGCCAGGTCGAGGCCATCCCAGGGACAAGTCCAAGATTTCCCCGGCAGGCTTGCCGGGTCCGCCAAGACCAAGATCCCCGCCAAGGCACCACCGCTCCACCGCACAGCAACGCAAGTCGCTTATCAGTACGGTGTCGAGCCCCTAAGTGATTAAGTGGCCTCTGCTAAGCACGTGGCGGCCTGCTGGAAGACAAGTTTTACCCAAATGACACCCGTCCAGAGTTGTGTCAAGCAGATAAGCAGAAGAGGATTAAGCGGCGCGGCAGGCTTGCCGGGCTACCCCCACAGCGTGACACCTAGCAGTGCATTTAATGCACTTTGTCCTAACTGCCAGAGTTAGGTATGATAGCACCGTTAGCTATCTAATCAGTAGATAAAGACTGTTTTGTCATTGTGGTTACCCCTTAATCTATAAAAGGAGGTCCAAGGCGACCTAACAAAGGATTCGGACCCTGAAGTACTTGTACGCGCGTAGCTGCTCTCCCCGAGGCGACCTTGCCGGGCTTGAGCACCACCCACTCGTTATGTTTCCTTCCACTCAATCCACCAAAGCAGGAGTAGGGTTTTACGCTTCACAGCGGCCCGAACCTGGGTAAGAACCACTGGTGTCATCATCGTCGAGCTGTTCCATGGCTTCTGCTCTTTGTGCAACGTGATCTCCCCCTTGCTGAACCACAAAGGGGCTCATGGCCCCATAGGTGATCGTGATCCACCACGACACTTGCCCCGGTACAAGGTCAAATCAAATGACTCATATTAATTACATAAAAGAGGATGTGGGATGAGTTGGTAAGTGTGGTGAATCCTTTGCTCAGGAGAGCGGATTTTGAAGCAGCATTGAGTGGGGTTTTCTATTTAAACAGAAGGTGAAGAAAAATCGGGAGAAAAAAAAACAAGCGAGATTAGTGATCTAATTAAAGTGCCGCTAAATGTGACCTGCCGGATTAGCGGGATCTAAATCGTGTGGGTGGAGAAATAAAACAGGATTACACGGGATCTAAATCGTGCGGGTCGAGAAAAAAAACCAAATGGTAAGTATCACACGTGTGGAACAAAATAACACCGTTCTGACATTTTTACAACTAAAATTGCCATAAAAAACTAAAAAATCTTAAACTTGCCATCTAAATAGAAAGTTGACAGGCTTCACAACTAAAATTACCATGTTCGGGCAGGGCCGGCCCCAAAATCCAGGGACCCCCAACCAAGGTATGTATATGTGCAAGCTATGGCCTATGGGCACCCAGCGATCGGTTCGTTTCTCTTATTAAAACTAAAAGCAGCGACCGACTCCTTGATTTCCTTCGTAATAAGAAAGAGCGATCAATCAGACGACCACTTTCTATTCCATCACGTAGGGATTCCCAATCTAAAAAAAAAACCGCAGGGATTCCCAGCCCCAGGCCGCCGACGCCGTACTCCCGGCCGCCTCCTCTCCTAATTTCCTTTCTAATCCAGTTCGCCGCCGCCACTGATTTCAGCAACCAGGGGCGCCCATCCACACGCCGCTTTTCTTGCTCTCCGTGACTGCTTCTACATACTCTAGCCTCTAGGCGTTGTATAGGTGGGCAAACGCATTGAGCCACTGAGAATTTGAGATACATCATGGAGGTATATATCATATAATTCATATTGTCGTTCCTTGGATGCATAGCTGGCAATTGATGCCCTTTTTTTGTTGGTTCATTCCTTGGTTCAGGTCGTCCAGAAAGCATCCATCGGGTAGCGAGAAAAGAAAAAGGAAAAAAATGTGGATAACTTGGTACAATCACAGCGTGGAGATATTGACATTTTTTTCAAGAGTAATACTGATGCTTCCGGTGCTTCAATAAACCCATATGATGAGTTGGCCATGGCTGCCAGAGTGGAAGAGCAACCAACTAATGGAGATTCAGAATCAGATCAAGAAGAAGAAAATATCGACACCAACATCCGCGATAACAATGAGTGGCTCTGACTGTTGCATCTTATTTACCGTGTCTATGACAGTCGCATCAGCTAAAAAAAAGTTTTCCCAAAGTTGAAATTTTCAAGAACTATCTGAGGTCAACAAGAGGGATTAAATGGTTTGACAACATTACACATCGAGAAGAAATTATTGGATGATATTGATATTGACCCCATTATAAGTGACTTTGCATTAAGTAAATGTTAGAAGGAAGTTTTAAGGTAATATCTACATATTATTTGATATGCATACTCGTTTTTGGATGCATTTAAGTGTTATTGACAACATTTCATACATATGTATATTTATTGTTATTTTTATGTGCCTATATTATGGCCCCGACTTTTAGTCTCGCCCCAGGCCCCCAAAATCTCACGGCCTTGTCCACGGGTAACTAAACTTGCCATCAAAAAACGTCAGGACGGAATTGTTTCGTGCCACATGACACTTATCAGGGTCCATAAAAAATAATTGCGGGATCTAAACTGCCCACAAGCGTCTCAAGTGCTAAATATGGATTGAAGGGTACACGGATATGTTCAGACCTGTTGCAGAATTCCATCGATCGGAAATTAGATTACTCGTAAAACATCAGCAAAAGGAAGGGTTGTTGTGCTGAACAGAACTCGCCTTCTACTGATCACACGAGTGGCTTTGTTTGATGTGTGACTCGTAACACATCAACTTCTTCTTGACAGAACTCATCTTCTACTGATCGATCAGCAAATTAAGCTGCCCTTTGCCGATGATGCTCCAGCTTCTTCCTCATCACTAAACACACTATTTTTCTTCTCTAAAACCGGCAAAATTTCATGTTTTGACCTTTTTCTGAAAGTTAATCGAGATCTAACCCCAGTTTGTAAAAATTTCGGGATCTGACCCTTTTGCTACCGCCAGTGTCCATGGCGGTAGAGTGTAACAGCCTACCGCCAGGGACCTTGGCGGTAGGAAACATCCCTACCGCCAAACAGGCTGGCGGTAGCCTGTACAACACTACCGTCAAGGTGCCCGGCGGTAGGTGTGAGCATGCACCGTGTTTCATACTTAGGAAAAAATTGCGGTAGGGCGTGCAACCCTACCGCCAGGGACCTTGGCGTGGACCTGGCGGTAAGAAAAGGTCAAATCCCAAAATTTTTGCAAAGCAGGGGCAAATCTCGAACAAGTTTCAAAAAAGGGTCAAAACACGAAATTTAGCCTCTAAGGCCATGTACAACGCGGCGCTTACGGCGGGCGCTTAGGAATAGAATCCCGGCCGTTTTGCTTGTACGGAACGATTTTCCTGGCGTCTCCCAGCCATCGATGCCAGACTTGGCAGCCGGTGCCTCGAGTGTATTTAGCGGGCTGGATAGTTGGTTCGATGTGACAATATCTTACGTGAACGCTATTGTTTTTCTTAATTATTTTAATTTCTTAAGAGTCTACCTAAACGCCTCTGCATTGGACATGCCCTAAAAACACACACCCAAGCTAGCTTCCAAGGTTATGACCAATAGATTGCAACGGCAGATTCCGGTTTTAATACATTCTCTGCAGTCGGGGTTTTTGAGGGGACGCTCCATTATTGAGAATTTTGCTCTGGCAGCTGAGTTAGTCGAGTGTGCTCACAAAAGAAAGTTGCCAGTCATTGCTTTGAAATTGGATTTTCACAAGGCATTTGATAGTGTTAGTTGGGACTATCTCAACCAAGTTATGGAAGCACGAGGTTTTCCTCAACTCTGGAGACAGTGGGTTTCTAACCTCCTTTCTACTGGCCGCTCGAGAGTCATGATCAATGGTGAGTTGGGCCCCCCCATCCTAGCCAAGAGGGGCTTCCGGCAGGGCGACTCATTGTCCCCGTATCTCTTCATTTTGGTGGCGGACGTGCTACAGAGGCTTTGTTGCATGCATTTCCATGAGGGGTCCCTACAGCACCCCTTAGGCTCAGGCAGTTTCTTTCCAGTGCTGCAGTATGCGGACGATACCCTGATCATCTTCAAGGGGGATTTTGAACAGGCCACAGTGATCAAGAACATTCTCACCGCTTTTTCGGCTTTCTCAGGTCTGACTATCAATTTTCATAAGAGTACGTTGGTGCCAATTTCTATGGATGCAACGGTGGCTTCTGAGATTGCCCAACTTTTTGGCTGCCCTCTGTCTTCTATTCCATGCACATATCTCGGGCTGCCCTTGTCTCTGAACAAGATCACGCACGGGATGCTAATGCCAGTTATACACAAAGTAGACCGCAGACTCTCGGGCTGGTTGGCTACTTTCTTAACACTGGGAGGAAGGCTCACTCTTATCAACTCTGTGCTGGCCGGCATACCTAGTTATTTCATGTCATGCTTTCCATGGCCTAAGGAGCCCATCAGTCTGCTTGACAGTCTTCTGCGTGCTTTCCTATGGCAAGGCAAAAACAAGGTTAAAGGTGGCCAGTGCCTTGTGGCTTGGGACAAGGTCACTCTTCACCGGGAAAGTGGTGGCCTGGGTGTGAGGAACCTGCAAGCCCATAATCAAGCAATGTTGTGCAAGTTTCTTTCCAAGATTCTGCAGTCTTCTGACATTCCTTGCTACCAGTGGTTTGCTTCACAATATCTCAAGAAGACCATACCTTTTGGTGCTAATAGCAGAGATACAGCTTTGTGGAGAGGTTTCAAGGATCATATCCCTTTGGTCATCAACTCTTCGTCGTGTACGTTGGGCTCCCGGAATCTCATATCCTTTTGGCATGATCAATGGCTTGAAAATGGCAGACTCTGTTTGCTGTTGCCAGTCCTATATTCCTTTGCCAGGAACCGTTGTTGTTCGGTTCAGTCGCAGTTCTCCGATGGATCCTGGTCAGTGCAGCTCCACCCGAACCTCTCCCACTCTGCCGAGCGTGAGCTTCTTTTGCTGCACCAACTCATCGCAACTACAGCTCCTGACGGTGCACGCAAGGATGTGCATACTCCCTCTGTGTTTACCAAGAAAATCAGCGCAGGATATTTTTACCGGCTGCTGACTTTCCGGGGAGTCAGCTGTGCTTTTCATTTTTGGGTGTGGGACGCGTTGATCCCTCTGAAGCACAAAACCTTTCTCTGGCTGGCTTTTTGGGACCGTCTCAACACCAGAAATAATATGGTCAAGAAACATTGGGTGGCTATCGCTCCCAGTGCGGACTATGATCTTTGTCCCGCATTGGAATCAACTCATCACATAGTGCTGCGTTGCCGGGCGGCATCTGCCCTCTGGCATCGGTTGCTCTTGGCCCCTTTGGCATGCAGGTCGACCGACATCATGTCCTTCGTTCAACAAGCTACCTCTCAACTGGAGATCAACCGCAAATGGAATGTGGCCTTTGCCGCTTATGCCATCACTCTCTGGCATGCAAGGAATGATCGAATCTTCAACTCACGCGCATGGACAGACTCCTACATAAGATTCTATGCTGCGGATCTACTCCGCCTCTGGTGCTGCAGAGCCACAAAGCAGCAGGACAAGGAGGATCTCATGTTTTGGGGCAATCTAATAGCTGGATAGTTTTTCTCCTGATGTAACCTCTACTTACCCTCTCTGTACCCTCTCTTTCTGGCTTCTTTTTGTGGCATTGTACCAAGGTGCACCCCAGAAGCTTCATGTAACTGTTGCTCAGGCTGCAACCTGTTTTGAAATATAAAGGCGGCTCTGCGCCTCCTTTTATCTTCAAAAAATAAAAACACACACTCACACAATTTTCCACGTAAAGCACTGATCCGAGCTCCCCACAGCGAACCAATCACATCCCCCCGTTTCCAGTCCCACGGATCGAACCCCCCTCCTCGCCATGTCACCGATCCGGCCCTCCCACCCACGTCCAATCCCCACGCTCCAAATCCCACCTCCCGCGGATCGCTCACTTTCACCTCCGGGCCCAAACTCCCCGCCCCGCCCCCTACAAATACGCCCACCGCCAGCTTCTTCTCCACACCAACCAAATTCCCCACCTCCAAATCCTCCACCAGCGACCGACCTCACCAGCCAGCAATGTCGGGCCGCGGCAAGGGAGGCAAGGGGCTGGGCAAGGGCGGCGCCAAGCGCCACCGGAAGGTGCTGCGGGACAACATCCAGGGCATCACCAAGCCGGCGATCCGGCGTCTCGCGCGCAGGGGCGGCGTGAAGCGCATCTCGGGGCTCATCTACGAGGAGACCCGCGGCGTGCTCAAGATCTTCCTCGAGAACGTCATCCGCGACGCCGTCACCTACACCGAGCACGCCCGCCGCAAGACCGTCACCGCCATGGACGTCGTCTACGCGCTCAAGCGACAGGGCCGCACCCTCTACGGATTCGGCGGCTGATCTGGTGGCCTCCCGTCGCGTTCTCTGCGTCTGGTGTTAGCGAGCCATGGTTTGTTGTTAGGGTCTCGGGTGTGTGTGTTCGTACTGTGTAGTTGTTGGAAGGCGATGAATACTATGAATCAATGGAATCGTTGTTCAGGCAAACTTTCTGAAGCTGTTGAATGTCTGTCACTGTGATTTAACAGAGTATCTTCTGAATATATAGGATTGGAGGAAGCAAATGATTGCGCGTTTCTTATTTGCTTCTACAGAAATTTATCTGAATTCAGTGTGTTTTCAATTGTCCATCGATCTGTGTTCTGCAACTCTGAAAGTGTCAGCTGGAGGCATAGACTGTAAACTTGTTTATTACATAACCGTCTGTTTCGTCAGTAAAACAGAATGAATCTGAACTCTAGACTGATTCGACAGATGGCTGTGTTTATACATTGCTAATTGGTCTGGGAACACACACATGAGTATTTCAAATTCTATCAGCCTGTTTGTGTTTCTTGTGCAGGTACTTATCTCTTGCCCCCGGTGAATCTTTTCACTTGCAGTTGAGCCTACAAAAACTGAATAAACATCCCTTTTAGTATAAAGGCATCGGTTGTCACAAAAATAAAAATCTGCCCAGGCATTTGTTATGGTGCCAGTGTAAGATCCACTACACATATTAGTACTATGCTTGTAACGGCAAATTTGACAATTTTGATCTATGGATGAAATCATTTCACAAAATGAACTGCGCCTAATTTTTTTTCACTCAGCTGACCTTTTTAAGTGACGCCTGACACGGAGGCGCCACACCCTACGGTGCAGCGCCTAGCTCGGAGGCGTTGCACTTCTGTCCAGCGTGGCAGCCCCGGGGCCCGCACCGAGCAGTGCAACGCCTCAGAGCTAGGCGCCGCACATGTAATGTGCAGCGCCTTGCCCTTAGGCGTTGCACTGTGCCTTAGATGCAGCCGCCGCGCTAGCCCAGTTACAGAAGCATCGTGTTGGTCGCTGTCTCCTCTCCCCCCTCTCAATCCTCCTTCCTAAATCCTTTAGATCTGGCGATTTGGTCCGTGGATTTCGTCACCAATCCATCCTAGAAGGTACTCTCCTCCGATCCCCTTCTTTCTATCCATAAAATATATCTTATTTTGAAAATTTGGGGAACCCTTGTTTGATTAGATTAGAATCTTGCATGTATATAGATTTGTGGGACTTTAAAATTTGTAGATGATTTTTATTATTTTGCAACCCTAGTTTAGTTTATTTCTATTGAAAAGATATGCTTTGGATACATAGGTTGACATGTTATTTCTATGGAAAAGATATTTGTATTGAATCTTGCATGAAGTAGGCCTAGTTTAGTTTATTTGTATTGAAATTATATTCGTATTGACAAGAATGCTTTGGATACATATGCTTTGAATCTTGCATATAGTAGGCCTAGTTTAGTTTATTTGTATTGAAAAGATATTCGTATTGACAAGAATGCTTTGTTTGAAATTGTTAGGATGGTTTGGCTTCTCGATGATCACTGGGACACTCGACACCGGTCGTACTTTATGTCGGTGGAGCAGCGGGTAATAATCAAAGTTGTTGGTATTTTGAATTTTGTGTTTATTTCAAACACAAATGCCTCATATGTAATATTCTGATTTGCTTGTTTGTAGGAGCTTGCACCTCTGAAGATTCGGTCTCACGGGGTCACCCTTGGGGGGATGCACTATGATGAGCGGTACACACCATACGTAAGGGAGACAGGACTCCTCCCTTTCATTCAGTTGGTCAGCCGGTCGACGCCACCCCTCAATGCTGCAGCAATCACCGCGCTTGTTGGTCGTTGGAGGCCGGAGACACATAGTTTCCATCTTCGGACTGGGAAGATGACCGTGACGCTCCAGGATATAGCTATGATCGCCGGTCTTCCTATCGAGGGGAATCCTCTTTGTATGAGCACCGATTCTGATGGGTGGCGCGAGCAAATGCATGCCCTTATCGGTATGGTTCCTCCGGAGCCTCGGGAACCAGAAGCAGAAGACAAGAAGAAGGAAAGAGTCGCAGCCGGTGCTCCTTTCACCTGGATTGCATGGAACTTTGGTTCTTGCCCTGAGGAAGTTAATGAGGATGAGGTCAAGACATATGCTCGTGTCTACATGTGGTACGTTATATCCAGGACTATGTTTGCTGATGGCACAGGCAAGAATGCTCCATGGATGTGGCTGAAGGCGTTGACCGTCTTCGATAGCAAATGGAGTTGGGGTTCGGCGACACTGCCTTACTTATATAGACAGGTAGGCAGTTGTTTATTTTCACTTCATTGGTACATTATCAATGCGATCTTCCTGTTAATTGAACCGTGTTTTCTTCTATGTGCAGTTGGATGACGCCTGTTGTAGGACCTCAACGGATGGAGGTATTGGTGGTTGTATGCTCGTACTTTCTGTATGGAGCTGGGAGCGATTGCCGGTTGGACGACCGAAGACCGTGAAGTACGAGGATTGGGACGACAAAGACGACCCACTAAGGTTGCCCACTTGGGCTTACAAGTGGAATGTGTTAAATGAGACGACGGATGATCCCTCGGTCATGTACAAGTTGTACACGAGCGAGATGGACACGATTACGGCTGAGCAGGTGACTCGACATTGCATAAGTGATTCTCATGCTTTTATCGTAACTCGAAATCAATTTTGCATTCTGTGCTATGTTGCAGGTGGAATGGGAGCCGTATGGAAAAGGGGATAGTTTTGGTAACCCTAGAGAGTTCGTGCTGAATCCGATGTGCCTTAGGGATAGGGATCTTTGGCATATGCGGTGCCCACTCATATGCAACTGGGCGGTTGAGCTTCACATGCCACATCGGGTGTACCGGCAGTTTGGTTTGTTCCAGCCACATCCGCCGGAGTGGGAGGACACGGACAAGTTGCTACACGCGTATGATAGAATTAACCTTGAGCACTTAGCAGCTTCTCGGCGGTTTCGATCGTGCTAATATTCTGTTTTCTAACTTGCAGGTTGGATAGGAGAAAGCAGCGGAAGATCAAGGACTGGGACAAGCATCACAGGAAGTATATCATACAGTTTGCACTTAGTGTGGAGCAAGCTAAGGCTGGAAAACGATCCCAGCTTCGTGAGCACTGCCCGATCGCGTTCAACAACTACCTCACATGGTTTCTTGCAAGTACCCGCGTGGAGATATGCAAGCCGGCGTATAATGAGGATATTTTGGAAGATCCCACCGTCTTCGATGAGCTAGCCCAGCACCAGTACAACAAATTAGTCAGGGAAGGCACCCGAGTCCCTTCAGCTCCAATGATGAACTTTGTGGTATTTCCCTCTTTGCTTTCCCATTCGCACTATTCACATCTTTGCTTGCCTAACACGTTAATGTCGTTTATGTTCATAGCGTACCCAGATCAAAAAAGCAGCTGATGAGACCGAGACTATTCTGGAGACAACCCCGGTTGGGAAAAGCGATGGGGAAGGTGCACTTCGAGCATTCATTAAGGTTCACATCTCCTTCAATTGTCCATGTAACATGTCTTGCTACGTTTGATATCTCATTCACTTGTACATGTTGCAGCGCCAGGGCCAAAGGTTAAGGCGGTTATCAAACCTTGTCGGTTGTCGTGACCCCGAATATGTATCACCTCAGCGGTCTAGGTCGGCGACACCATCAGATCCCACTTCTGGCCATGGTGCTCCTTTGAAGGATGAAGATGTGGGTGTGGTCACCCAAGAGGTATGCCAATAGCATATATTCAATTATTGATGCATTGCTAACTTTATCCTCACACACGGTCTTTTCCATATCGTTTGTTTTTGTAATAGGTTGCTGATGACATGACCTTGGAGACCTATCAAGTTCGGTTAGCATACATGTTAAAGCCTAGGAGGGGAATCAATAAATACACACCCGAAGACTTCACCGAAAGAGGCAAGAGGACGGTCGGCACCTCGCGGATGGCGGCTTTGGATGACTATGTGGATGAGGTGGAGGAACCGGAGCCGGAGCCGGTTGCTTGTGCTACGAAGACGAAGAAGATATCCGTCAGGAGGGGGGAAGAGGCAATAAGCGCGGAAGGAACTAGTCGTCGTCCTCTATTTGTTATGTAACTCGCCTAGAGGGCGTTTTCTTATGTCAAACTTGTTATGTCGTTGAACTTGATGTGATGGTAGCTCTTAGTAATGTTGAACTTAAAGTGATTGTATCTCTTAGTAATGTTGAACTTGAAGTGATGGTCACTCTTAGTAATGTTGTCTTTGTTGAAGTTGAAGAGGTGTTGAAAATGTCATAATGATGATCATTACTGTTTTTTCTGTGATGCAAGTATATGTATAACTATTGAAAATGTGCTTGAAATTACCCAGTTTGAGGGCCAAAAAATCACTAAGTGTTGGTGCGGCGCCTAGCTCAGAGGCGCCACACTATATTGTGCAACGCCTCAGAGCTAGGCGTTGCACAACATAGTGTGGCGCCTCTGAGCTAGGCGCCGCACCTACACTTAGCGATTTTTTGGCCCTCAAACTGGGTGAAAAGTTTATGGTGCTCGCTGGATAGCTCTACCCAGACGTGCAATGCCTAGGAGCTAGGCGTTGCACTGCATGGTGTGGCGCCTAGCTCTGAGGCGTTGCACGTCTGGGTAGAGCTATCCAGAGAGCAACAGAAGCTTTTCACCCAGTTTGAGGGCCGGAAAAGGCATTGCACAATATAGTGTGGCGCCTCTCGTCTAGGCGCCGCACCAACACTTAGAATTTTTCCGGCCCTCAAACTGGGTGAAAAGCTTCTGTTGCTCTCTGGATAGCTCTACCCAGACGTGCAACACCTCAGAGCTAGGCGTTGCACTGCAAGGTGTGGCACCTAGCTCTGAGGCGTTGCATGTCTGGGAAAGAGATATCCAGAGAGCAACAGAAACTTCTCACCCAGTTTGATGGCACAAAAATCGCTAAGTTTTGGTGCAATTCCTACCTCGAAGGCGTTGCACTGTACAGTGTGGCGCCTCGGAGCTAGGCGCCACACTGAGCTGTATCTGGCTGTAGCTTTCTGTTGCTCTCTGGACATTTGTCCAGACCTGCAACGCCTCAGAGCTAGGCGCCACACCATGCAGTGCAACGTCTAGCTCTGTGGCGTTGCAGGTCTGGACAAATGTCCAGAGAGCAACAGAAAGCTACAGCCAGATATAGCTCAGTGCAACGCCTAGCTCTGAGGCGCCACACTGTACAGTGCAACGCCTCAGGGCTAGGCGTTGCACCAACACTTAGCGAAATTTTTGGCAGAGAAGTGGTTGCAACCTTCTGTTGCTCTCTGGATAGCTTGTGCCACTGTGTGACGCCTAGCTCCAAGGCGCCGCACTGCGCTATGTGGCGCCTAGCCCTTAGGCGTTGCACATGTGGACAAATGTCCAGACCAAAACAGACTAGTGTGATGATGTGTAGTAGCATTTATGGCAAGCAGAGAACTGTGAAAGACAACATATGCACACAGTAGTTCATAACACATATTAGTTCCAATAGAGGAGTAGTTCATACAACCAAATCGAGGAGTAGTTCATACAACCAAATCGAGGAGGAAATACATAGTAGTTCACGACACATAGTAGTTCACAACCAAATCAAGGAGGAGTCCAAAATACATAGTAGTTCATGACACATAGTAGTTCACAACCAAATCGAAGAGCATAGTTTAGAGGATAACACGGTCATAGTCCACAAGCAAATTGAAGATGACATAGCTCTATTGCGTAGAGCAAGGCCCCTTTCCCTTCTTCTTCTTCCTCTCTTCTTCTTCTTCTTCCTCCTCCCTTTTCCTTATGCGGCGAGCCTTCTTAACCACCCTCTCCATGAATATCTTGTTCTCCCTCTCTTTCTTTTCAGCTTCGAATGCCCAAAGTTTCAAGGTTCTTTCTTGAAAATCCTTGAGACGCTTCCTCTATGCCTCCTCACATTTCCACTTCAACGCTTGCTCCCTAGCGCGACACTCAAAAAGTCCTCTCTCTCTCGTTCCTTCCTCTTCTCTTCGAGCTCCTCTTGCTTCTTCTTCTCTAGTGCAGCTGCATCCTCCTCTCTTAGCTTCTTCGCAGCCTTCTCCCACCATCCCGCCATCTCACCTTTGCCATCCTTCTCCTCTACTCCCTTCATTGTTGGTTTGTTGGGTTGAGAAGCCGCCATACCTACAATGAGTGAAACATAATAGTTAGTAATGACAATAAGAAAAATTGAAGAACATGTACATTGCAACATATTAGTCAATAAGGACAACAAGAACATATGAAAAAAAAAGAAAATTGAAACATTATAGTTAGTGAGCAACATACGGAAATGGTCCATCGAGGTATCCAAACATTCCTCTATAACGACCTTGCCCAAGACCACCACCACGGCCAAGTCCACCACCAAGGCCAAGACCATCACCAAGGCCAAGACCACCACCACGGCCAAGTCCACCACCAAGGCCAAGACCATCACCAAGGCCAAGACCACCACCAAGGCCAAGACCACCACCACGGCCTAGACCACCACCACGAGCTCTACCACCACCATGGCCTCTTGTAAGTCCTAGTTGCCTCCCTCTTTGTTGCCTAGATCCTCTTTGGCTACCACTTGGTTTCCTTGGCACTTGTTGGCTACCACTTGGTTGCCTTGGCACTTGTTGGCTACCACTTGTTTGCCTTGGCACTTGTTGGCTACCACTTGGTTGGCTACCTGTCGTGGATTTAACACGGCAGATGCCCTAGTGAAAGGACTTAGGTGTGGAGCCATCGCAACTAGGTTAGATTGAAGGGGTTGAACGGGACAAAGGACACACAGGATTTACCCAGGTTCGGCCCCTCAAAACGAGGTAAAAGCCTACGTCCTGCTTTTAATTGTATTACTTGAGTTTCGATCACCAGGGAGCGAATACGCTTGACCTAGTTCTCGACTTGTTGTCTCTTGAGTTAACCCGCCGCCGGGTCTCACCTTTATATACAGGTCGATGCCCGGCGGCTTACAAAGTCCCGGCCGGCTCACACAACGTGACCGGCTCGGTTTCTAACCAAACCTGCCTTACAGAGCAAGTTAACCTTGAATGGTTCACACCTTCGGGTCTTGAATCACCTCCGGGTCTTGGGCCTCCAATAAGCTTGCTTTATGAACCGCCATCCTTATGTCTTCTTGGACCTCTTGGGCCTTCTTCACAATAAGTCACCAACGGTGTAACCCGGCCCCTCCTGGGCGGGTCACACCTCGGAGTTATATCCTCAACATTAGGCCCCAGGTTGATTTGAACTTGTTCATATCAATCTTCACTATTTAACTTAGCAGAATGTATCAGCGTCGAATCTTCATAAGACAGATATAATCTGCCATGACATCACGTAAGCAGAAATATATAACCCGCCATGACATCATGTACATTGATTCCGCACAAAGCCCAGGATATCTCAATGGATCTTTATTTTAATGGACCTTCTGAGAATCGAGGCACCCACATCGTTTAACATAATCATTTTGCCTCCTCGATCCCCACGCATGCCATCTTATCACCTCCTTATAAATAGGGACAGGGGGCCTTCTTTTTCATTTTTACCCCTGCCTCTGCCGCTTCTTCTTCCTCGTGACGACCGACGCCTCCGGAGCTCCGCCACCCCTGTCGACTGCATCAACCTTGGCCGCTGCATCAACCTGACCTCGACCAGAAAACGGCGGCGCCCCTCCGCTGTTCATCAGCATCTCCAGGTACCCATCTCCTTTTTCCTCATATCTGCATTAGGGTTTCTGCCGTTCTTCGGTGTTCGCCGGCGTTCATCACCCTTGTCTATAGTTCATCGACCACGCCACCTTAGTAGGACCAAAACGCGATGCTAAAGTCACGCTTTACTCCCCTTTAATATCCGCCATCAAATACGGATCCACTTGCTGCTGTTGAGATTCATTCCCCACACTTGTGGTTCGTCCCCTGTTTTTAGGGCTAGTAATTTTCTCCTGTTTCTGTACCGACCGTAGATCCGAAATTATAGGCAAAATCTGTGAAACTTGTTTGTTCAACACTTAGTGAAGATTTATCCAATCCCCGGATCTTGTGACCATCGGCTCGACCATTGTTGTACGGGCGGCTCAAATAATACTTTGTAACTCGCCAAATAAGCTGCTTAAACCGCCAGTACTTATCCAGGCTTGACATTATCCGGCTCGTACCTCGCCAGTTTAACCATTAAGCTGTTTAAACCGCCAGTACTTATCTAGGCTTGACATTATCCGGCTCGACCACTGTTGTACGGGCGGCTCAAATAATACTTTGTAACTCACCAAATAAGCTGTTTAAACCGCCAGTACTTATCCAGGCTTGACATTATCTGGCTCGTACCTCGCCGGTTTGACTTGGTTTTATTGCCAAGACGCCTCTCTGGCGGGTGAAAATCCTCTGCCGGGTTTTCGTATTCACCGGCTCAACCCCAGGCACCCACTTCCAGACCGGATCAGCTCTGCCGAACGAGCCAAATATGGACCCACTTTTACTAAGATAAGAGCCTTGATGGCAAACGGCTTGACCGGTATTGACCTGGTCCGATGCTGGGTTAGCTGGAGAATCATGCCTTTAAGTCACCGCCCCGGCTTAATGTGCACATACACAGGCGATGTGAATGACCCCTTGCGGTACAACTCAACACCCGTTAAAGAGAAGGACATCAACGAAATGACCAAGTCTTTACTTGGAGAAACTCTAGAAGACTACAGCAAAACGGGGCTGAGCCCCTTCTATACTCTTAACCCGGCTCCAGATGTAAGTAGTTGAAGCTCTTTTTACTTTATTCATTACTCTCATATGCTGCACTTGCCTTATTATCTTGCTTTCTTCAGGCCGGCTCTCCCTTTTGGAATAAGAAGCTTCAAGATAAGCTGGCCAAAAAGGCTAGGGGAAAGACCAAAGCTTCCAAGAAACCCGCCAAGAAGAAAGTAGATGCAACAAATCAATTTACTCTGGATGATGAATCGGAGGTAGAACTTGACTCCCTTGGCTCCTTTTTTGTACATCTTATTGACGCTGACCCCTCTCAGGATGACGCGGAGACCAGCCAGGCAGATGCTGTAGAGGTAACTATTATTTCCTCCGACTCAGAGCCTTTGCCAAGACAGAAAATTCGGCACGTTACCCGGAAAGTAAGGTTTTCTCACCCTTTAGCTTACTTGGATCCAAACTTCATTTTGAAGAAACAACTGCATGAAGCTCGGCGTACAACCCGGAACAGCGGAGGGGGAGACCTTCATGTTGGCTTACCCAATACACGGGCCCCTCGCAAACGCCGAAAAGAGATGCCGCAGAATTTGATCCTCTCCTTTCCCAAGGCGGGTCTTATCCGTCAACCACTTAATCTTTCCGACTCAAATTATCAGGGAACCTCTCACTCATCCTCCGGCGACTCTACCGGAACTCAGATACCTCTCTTAAAAGTTGCCCCTGGGTGAGAACATTTAACCTCTTTGTTTTTTAATACCTTACCAACTGATATATTAACATCTTCATATGTCTTACTTTCAGCGGTATAGCCAAACCCAGTAAGAAATTGAAGATGAACAAGCCAGCCAAAGATCCCAAGGTTACTGAGCCGGAAAAACAAACCATATCTGAAGCTTCTCATCAAACCCCTGAGGCTGCTGCTGATGACCCGCCACCAGAGACTCACGACGTCACGGTGGATCCAATGGGTGTTGACCCATCCAGCGCTAAGCCGCCCAGCCCCATCAAACCTGCTGAAGAGCCTCCTTCGCAACAAACTGCTGAGGATGTCATTATTACCGGCACTGGTTATGCTAAACCTGGGAACCCCACCATTCTGGCCAAGCATTCAGCCAAAGAAGAATTAATTGAAAAGAGCAAGGCCAGATTTGACGTTGCCAATTACTCACACTTGGGCGTTGGTGAATTATACTCTGGTTATCTGAGCTAGCTGCATACTGGTCGTGATCTGGAGGCGGATTTAGTCAAGAAATTGCGACAAAAATATGAGGTATGAACATCTGTTTCTCTTGCGTATGTAGTCATCCAGCCCCCAAGTCTTATTCGTAGGAAAAGATATATTTGAGTAGGGTTAAGACTTGTCCATATGTCATTGCAACTCTAAAATCATAGCCCTCATGGGCCGGCTTACCATGATAAAGATGAGCCCGATTGCTTTCATGACTTCAAAAGAAAAGCTCCAGGCCAAATCCCTTATGGGCCGGCTTATCTTGATAAAGATGAGCCGGATCATTTCCATTACCTTGAAAGAAAAACTGCGGACCATAGCCCTCATGAGCCGGCTTATCTTGATAAAGATGAGCCGGATCATTAACAATATATACTGCGAAAAAGAGCTTCCGCACACATTAGCCCCCAAGTGTCAAGTGCTTTGCTTGCAACATACTTGAAACTTGTATGTATAGTGTGTCCTGAGAAATATGTTTATAATTGTTTAACTCGTACTTGCAGGATGCCTTAACTCAGGCTGAATCCCAATTGGTCGATTTAAAGACCAGGCTTGAGCATCAAGAGGCTGAAAAAACGCAAAGCTGACTCCATGACTAAGTTTAGTCTGGAAGAGAATGAGAAGCTCAGAGCTGGGTTTTCCACAGAAAGAAATGCCTGGGATAAGGAAAAAGCCGCCTTAGTGCAACGAGCAGAGACTGCCGAATCTTCTTTGAAAGAGACCACTGCAGAACTGACCGGCTTAAAACGCCATATCTCACAGATGACAGCTGCTATCTTTGGTAAGGAATTCGGGATGCTTTAACCATTTCCAATTTTTACCTTTTAACCCGCCTGGCGACTTATCTGTGCATTCATTTAACAGGCCCCAGGAGTGCCAACCTTGGCCAGGACATGTTGGTGAAGCTGAAGGTGGTTTACACTTTGGTAGAACAGCTGTACACAGGTACTCAGTGAACCATAGCGGCCATCTCGCACAGTAAACAACCACCTTCACTCATCAGGGAGGTACTGGACAAACTATCTGTCATGCCCCAAAAAATTGAAGAGATTAAGCGATCATCCGCCCGAGCTAGTGCTATCACTGCTTTGAGCTGGGCCAAAGCATGGCAAGCGGAATTAGACCCGGTGGAATTGGCCACCGGTTGTCCAAGCTTTAAAGAAGACGGATCGCCTTTTGATGAAGCAGATTTTACCAAGTGCGTAAAAGAGATGCGTCCCTTGGCGAGCAAATTGGCCGAGGAGACTGATTTGTCCAAATATTAGGCGGCTTACACGATGGAAAACTCCAAAGTGAAAGCGCCGGCTTATGAGATTGTGGATCTTATTCCTCCAATACATAAGCATACTTTTGCTCCTGACATTGATCCGTCCACACTTATAGATGATGAAGCTGTGTTCAAAGCCTTAACTGGCATCGACTGGACATCACCTGACTTCCAGACGTTGGACGAAGAAGAAGAACCGGCGCAGGATAACCCAGAGGCTTCAACTCGCCAGGACCAAAAGAACTGATCCAAGGGGTGGCTCTCAGACCGCGATGTAGAATGTCATTTGAAAAACTCTTAATCTTGTGGGCCTGGGAAAGCCTTGTAATAGGCTAGTTGAAACAATGATCTGTCATGCCATCGTGCATGTGGTATCCTTTGAATGTTTAAACCGCCGAGCTTGATTTTTATCACCCGCCACTTGTGCGTATAATATTATCAGGTATGTGGATCAGATCAAGCATCATCATACTTCCTGTACATAAGGAAAACAACATATGCCCTGGCGGTTTACGCCAGGGCGGGTCACAAATATCTTTGAAAAAACCCCTGATATAATAGTCTTTGATAAAAAAGACTAAAGGCTATTGATGCCGGAAATATACCGGCGACTTAAAGTCGAGGACAGGGCGGGTTAGAAAAAACCCTAAATCTCGATTCAAGTATGAAAAGTCATACCGGTAGACTGACATCATAATGATGCTGTAACCCATGCACATGAAAGATCATGATTTGAATTTATTCCAGGCGAATCATCCTGGCGACTTAAAGTCTGCTTATCATGGCGGGTTATTAACCCAATATGCTCAAGTATGAGTCATAGAATTAAGGCTACATGGCCTGAATTGCAAAACCATATGTTAATATGGAAAAAGGATATAAATCCAAAATTTTCAGAAAAACAGAAATCCAGAAAAACAAGGCTTTCATAGGCCGCCAAGCCTAAAACTCAAGTGCTTTCATGGGCCGCACAGCCACTGAGTTAATCCTAGCTCACTGTAAGCCGGCCCTCACATGACAAACCGTCATTTTAACCTTAACAAGTTCAGGGTCTCATTTAAAGATTGACTGTCAAGAGTGCGGCGGGTCATTCCAGGATTACCTGGGCGGAGTAACAACGACATACAGGCAGGATAACCCAGATTTTGGTGTTTACACCTGGCTAGGAAGCCGATAAAGAGGGTAAGAATAGCTATGCTCATTGAGCAGGAAGCCCCCAAGTGACCAATAAGATGGCAGGTGGGCCGGATCAAGAGGGTAAGCATAACTATGCTCATTGAGCAGGAAGCCCCCGAGTGATCAATAAGATGGCAGGTAGGACGGATCAAGAGGGTAAGCATAGCTATGCTCATTGAGCAGGAAGCCCCCAAGTGACCAATCGGATGGCAGGTAGGCCGGATCAAGAGGGTAAGCATAGCTATGCTCATTGAGCAGGAAGCCCCCAAGTGACCAATAGGATGGCAGGTAGGCCGGATCAAGAGGGTAAGCATAGCTATGCTCATTGAGCAGGAAGCCCCCAAGTGACCAATAGGATGGCAGGTAGGCCGGATCAAGAGGGTAAGCATAGCTATGCTCATTAAGCAGGAAGCCCCCAAGTGATCTTATGAACAAACAATAAAGGCTCAGATTCGTAGAAGTGAAATGACAAAGGCCCTGAATTATCAGGGATGCTGGCTTTATTATAGTGATCATAATATGTACATTGAAGAAAAGTATATACAGCATAAGAGCCGGTGGCTCAGGTGTAATAAGGCCGAAGATGAGCAATGTTCCATGGCCGGCGGGTCTCCTCCTCTGATGTGCGTGAATCCTTGTGTTCTCGAATATCAATGAGGTAGTATGACCCATTGTTCAGGTTTTTGCTGACCACAAAAGGTCCTTCCCAAGGTGGGGATAACTTATGCATGTCTGTCTGATCTTGGATTAGCCGGAGCACCAAGTCGCCTTCTTGAAAGGTCCGGGTCCTAACTCGGCAGCTATGATAGCGACGCAGATCTTGCTAGTATACCGCCGAACGAGCCGCCGCAAGGTCATGCTCTTCATCCAACATATCAAGAGCATCCTGACGTGCTTTTTCATTATCAGCTTCAACATAAGCTACCACCCGGGGCGAGTCATGATGGATATCACTTGGAAGAACCGCCTCTGCCCCATAGACCATGAAGAAAGGCGTATAGCCTGTTGACCTGTTAGGAGTAGTATTAATGCTCCAAATTACTGAGGGCAACTCCTCAACCCAACAACCCGGCGTGCGTTGCAATGGAACCATAAGCCGGGGCTTTATGCCTTTCAAGATTTCCTGATTGGCCCTCTCAGCTTGACCATTAGACTGCGGATGAGCCACGGATGACACGTCAAGACGAATATGTTCTCGTTGACAGAACTCTTTCATAGCGCCCTTAGACAAATTAGTGCCATTATCAGTTATGATACTGTGAGGGTAGCCAAAATGGAAGATCACCTTCTTAATGAATTGAACCGCCGTTGCCGCATCACACTTACTGACCGGCTCTGCCTCAACCCACTTGGTAAACTTGTCAACCGCCACCAAGAGGTGGGTCTTTTTGTCCTTGGACCTCTTGAAAGGTCCAACCATATCCAGCCCCCAGACTGCAAACGGCCAAGTAATTGGAATCATCCTCAATTCTTGAGCCGGTACATGAGCTCGTCTAGAAAATTTCTGACAGCCATCACACTTGCTAACCAGATCTTCAGCATCAGCATGAGCCGTCAACCAATAAAACCCATGACGAAAAGCTTTAGCCACAAGAGATTTAGAGCCGGCGTGATGGCCACAATCTCCTTCATGAATCTCCCTTAGGATCTCACGACCCTCTTCAGGAGAAATACAACGCTGGAACACGCCTGTGACGCTGCATCGGTTTAACTCGCCATTGACAATAGTCATAGACTTAGACCGCCGGGTTATCTGCCTGGCCAAAGTTTCATCCTCAGGTAACTCTCCCCAGGTAATATAAGCCAAATAAGGAACTGTCCTATCAGGGATGGCATGGAGAGCCGCCACCAACTGCGCCTCCGGGTCAGGAATAGCAAGATCCTCTTCAGATAGCAACTTAACTGAAGGATTATGTAACACATCAAGAAAAACATTAGGGGGCACCGGCTTACGCTGCGACCCAAGTCGGCTCAAAGCATCGGCTGCCTCGTTCTTCCTTCGATCCAGATGCTCCACCTGATAACCTTTGAAGTGACCAGCGATATTATCAACCGCCCAGCGATAAGCCGCCATGAGTGGGTCTTTAGAATCCCAAGTGCCAGAGACCTGCTGAGCCACCAAATCTGAGTCGCCAAAGCACCTGACCCAGCTTAGATTCATCTCTTTGGCCAACTTTAGGCCATGAAGCAAGGCTTCATATTCAGCTGCATTGTTAGTACAGGGAAACATCAGCCTTAAGACATAACAAAACTTGTCACCTCGTGGGGAAGTCAAAATAACTCCAGCCCCCGAGCCTTCCAATTGCCTGGACCCATCAAAATGAATAGTCCAATACATATTATCAGGCTTCTCCTCAGGCATCTGCAACTCTGTCTAGACGTTGATAAAATCCACAAGAGCTTGGGACTTGATAGCTGTTCTTGGCATATATTTCAAACCATGGGGTCCAAGCTCAATGGCACACTTGGCCACTCGGCCTGTAGCTTCTCTGTTTTGAATAATATCGCCTAAGGGAGCAGAACTGACCACAGTAATAGGATGCCAAGAAAATAATGCTTCAACTTGCGACTGGCCATGAACACCCCATATACTAGCTTCTACCAATGTGGGTATGTCTGTTTAGACTCAATTAAGACCTCACTGACATAATAAGCCGGACTTTGAACCGGATATTCCTTACCCGTCTCTTTCCTTTCCACTACAACCTCCACGCTAACGGCTCTGCTATTAGCAGCCACATATAAAAGCAAGGGCTCCTTCTCAACAGGAGCTGCAAGAACAGGCGGCTCAGCTAACTGTTTTTTAAGTGCCTCAAACGCCTCATTGGCAGCATCACTCCAGACAAAACGATCTGTCTTCTTCATCATCTGATACAGAGGAATAGCCTTCTCTCCCAGGCGGCTTATAAACCGGCTTAAAGCTGTAATACGACCCGCCAAACGCTGGACATCATTAATGCACGCCGGCTTAGCCAATGAAGTAATAGCCTTGATTTTCTCCGGGTTAGCTTCAATACCTCTCTCAGAGACCAGAAAACCTAAGAGCTTGCCTGCAGGCACACCAAAAACACATTTGGCCGGGTTAAGCATCATCTTGTAGACCCGGAGGTTATCGAAGGTCTCCTTCAAATCATCTAGCAGAGTCTCCTTCTTTCTGGACTTTACAACAATATCATCCACATAAGCATGAACATTGCGTCCTATCTGGTTATGAAGACAATTCTGAACACAACGCTGATAAGTCGCCTGGGCGCTCTTGAGCCCAAAAGGCATAGACACATAGCAGAAAGCTCCAAAAGGCGTGATGAAAGCCGTCTTCTCTTGGTCTTTAACTGCCATCTTGATCTGATGATAACCAGAATAAGCATCCAAGAAACTCAAACGCTCACAACCTGCCGTAGCATCAATGATCTGATCAATGTGGGGAAGAGCGAAAGGATCAGCTGGACAAGCCTTATTAAGGTCTGTATAATCCACACACATACGCCAAGTGCCATTCTTCTTAAGTACCAGTACCGGGTTAGCCAACCACTCATGGTGAAAAACTTCAACGATGAACCCGACTGCTAAGAGTCGGGCCACCTCTTCTCCAATGGCCTTGCGTCTCTCCTCATTAAAACGACGAAGGAACTGCTTGACCGGTTTAAACTTGGGATCAATATTGAGAGTGTGCTCAGTGAGTTCTCTCGGTACACCCGGCATGTCTGAAGGCTTCCATGCAAAGATGTCCCGGTTCTCACGGATGAACTCGATGAGCGCGCTTTCCTATTTCGGATCCATATTAGCACTGATAACGAACTGCTGAGATGAATCGCCATGGGTAAAATCAACCTGTTTGGTGTCATCTGCTGACTTAAACTTCAGCAAAGGGTCATGCTCTGTGGTTGGTTTCTTCAAAGGGGTCATATCCGCTGGGTCAACATTATCTTTATAAAACTTCAGCTCCTCTGTAGCACAGGCAGACTCAGCATAAGCAGCATCATCTTCTTCACATTCCAAAGCTATTTTTCTGTCCCCATGGACTGTGATGGTACCCTTACGACCCGGCATTTTGAGCTTCAGATATACGTAACAAGGCCGTGCCATAAACTTGGCGTAAGCCGGCCGTCCAAACAAAGTGTGGTAAGGACTTTTGATCTTGACCACTTCAAAGGTTAATGTCTCTGCCCTGTAATCATGTTCATTGCCAAAAGCTACTTCCAAAGTAATCTTACCAACTGGATAAGTTGACTTACTGGGCACCACCCCATGAAAGACTGTAGAAGACGGCTTAAGATCTTTGTCCGTCAAATTCATACGGCGGAAAGTATCATAATAGAGGATGTTGATGCTGCTTCCTTCGTCCATAAGCACCTTAGTGAACTTGTAACCTCCAACCTGAGGGGCTACCACCAAAGCTAGCTGACCCGGATTATCAACCCGGGGCGGGTGATCTTCACGGCTCCATACAATCGGCTGCTCTGACCATCGTAAGTACCGAGGCACTGCCAGCTCAACTGCACTTACCGCTCGTTTATGAACCTTCTAATCTCGCTTGCACAGGCTTGTAGTGAAAACATGATATTGGCCACTATTAAGCTGCTTTGGATTACTCTGATACCCTGACTGCTGTTGCTGGTTATCCTAACTATGCTGCTGGTTATAATTGCCCTGACTGCCCTGACCTTGAAATCCGGAACCTGAGCCGCCACCTCCAAAGCCAGGCCTGTGCGAGCCAGATCCTGACCTGCCGTGCGGGCCATTATTGTTGTGGTGGTCCTGATGAAAGCCAAAACTCTTATACTCCTTCGTGATGAAACAATCTTTCCACATGTGAGTCGACGGTCTATCGGGACGACTATGCTTTGGGAAAGGCTGGTTCAACATCGCCTCAAGGTTGAACTTTGGTCCTCCAAACCGGGGTTGTGGTCTTCCCTTACAGCGCTGGCCGTCATTCTGCGCATTTGTATTGGCCACAAAATCTGACCTACTGTCATGTTGCTTGCGCTTACCATTGTTACCTTGGTTCTACCCCGTCATATTTTGCGGCTGTCCTTTTCCATTGCCGTTCTTCTTCCCCTTGTTGGATTTCTCCTTATCAGACCCCGGGTCTTTAGTATTGTCAGAGTTGGCGTATTTGATGAGAGCTGCCATGAGCTCTCCCATGTCATTGCAGTGACGCTTAAGCCGCCCTAACTTTTGCTTGAGAGAGGTGAAACGGCAATTTTTCTCCAGAATTAGGACAGCAAAACCGGCGTTGATGCTATCCGATGAGTGAATAATAGTGGACACTCGACGGACCCAATGGTGGGCCGACTCATCCTCGCACTGGACACAAGCGTCTAAGTCGATGATCGACAGAGGCTGTTTGCACGTGTCTTTGAAATTCTGAATAAAACGCGCTTTCAACTCCGCCCATGAATTGATAGAGTTAGGGGGTAATCCCTTCAACCAGGTTCGAGCCGGACCGTCCAACATCATGGTGAAGTATTTGGCGCACACAGCGTCGTTAACGTCTAACATCTCCATAGCCAGCTTATAGCTCTCAATCCAAGCCTCAGGAGGTTGATCAGACGTGTAATTGGGCACCTTTCAAGGGCCCTTGAAGTCCTTAGGCAACCGCTCATTGCGAAGAGCCGGCGCTAAACATGGCACACCCACTGTCCTGGAAGTCATCCCGGCTTCTACAGACGTCGAAGGGTTACGCTGAAGCTGTTGATGAGCCGCCAACTGAGTCGCCAACTCCGCCTCTTGCCGTGCCCTGGCTTGATCCATCAGGGCCTGAACATTATTATCAACACGTGGCGGGTCATGCCCATGAGGCGGGTTACGGCGCCGCTCACTACTGGAAACCGCCGGTGCTTCAATGCGCCAGCTATAAGTTTGACTAGGGCGTGGAGTTGAGTGAATTCGCTCACGGCTGTATGAGTAAGCCGCCTGCTGAGCCACGGCCGTCTGAAGAAGTTGCACGGTGTTCCGGGTTTCTATCGCAGCTGGGGACTCGCCTTCAACCGGAAGAGCCGCCAGCCATGAAGCCGCAGCAATCATGTTATCTAGCGGGTTAGAATAATGACCCGGAGGTGTCGGCGCTTGTTGAGGCGGGGTCACATTCAAACGGGGCGGGTCAGCGATGCGGGGCTGAGCCGCCGCCCCAGTTGCGGGCGCCTCCGCGGCCCGAGTCACACCGGGTGGGTTACTCGTCCCTGCTCCGGGTGTAGTAAAGAGGTTTCGCCCCTCAAAATGCGAAGGTAGGCGACTCCGGTGTCTCCTCCGAAGAACAGCATTTGATGCATTCTGATCCAAGTTTAACCGAAAAGTTTCTGCTTGAATCCGTTGTGACTTAGCCTCTAACGCAGCTCGCTCTGTTGCCATCCTGGCATTCTCAGCATTAAGATCCTCTTTAGCCTGAGCTACCTCGCCCCGCAGCTTCGCAACTTCCACCTTATGTTGTGCCTGAGTCGCCGGGGTTACCACTATAGCCAATAGAGTCGCCAAAGCATCCAAGAGCTCGGATAGCACCTGAGCCGGCGGGCGTGCAGAGCCACTCGCCCCGGCCATCGCAGCCGCCGTTGAACCGGAGGTCATAGCCGCGGCCGTCGACGAATTCACCATCTGTTGCGTATCGGCCATGAAGAAAGCAACCCTGCTCGGAGGCTCATAGGAGTCCGGAATACTGTCACCATCGGAGCAGCCCCCAAGCCCGCCGTCTTGCAGTTGATAGATTGACTCGGTCTCGCCGATTGAAGACTCATCACCTGAATAGATGGCTGCTACTTCTTGAGCTTGCGTTGGTTTTTCCCTTGAAGAGGAAAGGGTGATGCAGCAAAGTAGAGATAAGTATTTCCCTCAGTTTGAGAAACAAGGTATCAATCCAGTAGGAGACAACGCACAAATCACCGAATACTTGCACAAACAATCAAACAACTTGCACCCAATGCTATAAAGGGGTTGTTAATCCCTTCACGGTTATTTGCAAAAGTGAGATCTGATAGAGATAGATAAACGATAAAGTAAATATTTTTGGTATTTTTGTTTTATAGACCGGAAAGTAAAAGGTTGCAAAATAGTAGATCGGAAACTAATATGATGGAAAAAAGACCCAGGGCCATAGGTTTCACTAGAGGCTTCTCTCAAGATAGAAAATATTACGGTGGGTGAACAAATTACTACCGAGCAATTGATAGAAAAGCGCAAAGTTATGATGATATCTAAGGCAATGATCATGAATATAGGCATCACGTCCGTGTCAGGTAGACCGAAACGATTCTGCATCTACTACTATTACTCCACACATCGACCGCTATCCAGCATGCATCTAGAGTATTAAGTTCATAAAGAACGGAGTAACGCATTAAGCAAGATGACATGATGTAGAGGAATTAACTCAAGCAATATGATGAAAACCCCATCTTTTTATCCTCGATGGCAACAATACAATATGTGCCTTGCTGCCCCTACTGTCACTGGGAAAGGACACCACAAGATTGAACCCAAAGCTAAGCACTTCTCCCATTGTAAGAAAAACCAATCTAGTTGGCCAAACCAAACCGATAGTTTGAAGAGAATTACAAAGATATCAAATCATGCATATAAGAACTCAGAGAAGATTCAAATAATATTCATAGATAAGCTGATCATAAATCCACAATTCATCGGATCTCGGCAAACACACCGCAAAAAAGTATTACATCGAATAGATCTCCAAGAACATTGAGGAGAATGTGGTATTGATAATCAAAGAGAGAGAAAAAGCCATCTAGCTACTAGCTATGGACCCGTAGGTCTGAGGTAAACTACTCACGCTTCATCGGAAGGGCAATGGTGTTGATGTAGAAGCCCTCCGTGATCGAATCCCCCTCCGGCAAGACGCCGGAAAAGGCCCCTTGATGGGATCTCACGGGTACAGAAGGTTGCGGCGGTGGAAAAGTATTTTCGTGGATGCCTCTGGTGGTTTGGGCATATAAGAGTATATATAAGCGAAAGAATTAGGTCAGGAGATGCACGAGGGGCCCACAAGGGTGGGGGGCGTGCCCTACCCCACTGGGCGCGCCCTCCGTCCTTGTGGCCACCTCGTGGCTCCTCCGACTTCATCTCCAAGTCTCCTGGTTTCCTTCTGGTCCAAGAAAGATCATCATGAAAGTTTTATTCCGTTTGGACTCCGTTTGGTATTCCTTTTCTGCGAAACTCAAAAACAGGGAAAAAACAGGAACTGGCACTGGGCCCTAGGTTAATAGGTTAGTCCCAAAAATAATATAAAATAGCATATTAATGCATATAAAACATCCAAAACAAATAATATAATAGCATGGAACAATAAAAAATTATAGATACGTTGGAGACATATCAAGCATCCCCAAGCTTAATTCCTGCTCGTCCTCGAGTAGGTAAATGATAAAAACAGAATTTTTGATGTGGAATGCTACCTAACATAGTTATCCATGTAATTTCTTTATTGTGGCATGAATGTTCAGATCCGTATGATTTAAAACAAAAGTTTAATATTGACATAAAAACAATAATACTTCAAGCATACTAACAAGATAATTATGTCTTCTCAAAATAACATGGCCAAAGAAAGCTTATCCCTAAAAAATCATATAGTCTGGCTATGCTCCATCTTCATCACACAAAGTATTTAAATCATGCACAACCCCGATGACAAGCCAAGCAATTGTTTCATACTTTTGATGTTCTCAAACTTGTTCAACTTTCACGCAATACATGAGCGTGAGCCATGGACATAGCACTATAGGTGGAATAGAAGGTGGTTGTGGAGAAGACAAAAAGGAGATAGTCTCACATCAACTAGGCGTATCAACGGGCTATGGAGATGCCCATCAATAGATATCAATGTGAGTGAGTAGGGATTGCCATGCAACGGATGCACTAGAGCTATAAGTTTATGAAAGCTCAAAAAAGAAACTAAGTGGCTGTGCATCCAACTCGCTTGCTCACGAAGACCTAGGGCAATTTGAGGAAGCCCATCATTGGAATATACAAGCCAAGTTCTATAATGAAAATTCCCACTAGTATATGCAAGTGATACATAGGAGACTCTCTATCATGAAGATCATGGTGCTACTTTGAAGCACAAGTGTGGTAAAAGGATAGTAACATTGCCCCTTCTCTCTTTTCTCTCATTTTTTTTTCTTTTTTTCCTTTTTTTTTATTTGGGCCTTCTCTCATTTTTTTGGCCTCTTTTATTTTTTTATTTTTCATCCGGAGTCTCATCCCGACTTGTGGGGGAATCATAGTCTCCATCATCCTTCTCCTCACATGGGACAATGCTCTAATAATGAAGATCATCACACTTTTATTTACTTACAACTCAAGAATTACAACTCAATACTTAGAACAAAATATGACTCTATATGAATGCCTCCGGCGGTGTACCGGGATGTGCAATGAATCAAGAGTGACATGTATGAAAGAATTATGAACGGTGGCTTTGCCACAAATACGATGTCAACTACATGATCATGCAAAGCAATATGACAATGATGGAACGTGTCATAATAAACGGAACGGTGGAAAGTTGCATGGCAATATATCTCGGAATGGCTATGGAAATGCCATAATAGGTAGGTATGGTGGCTGTTTTGAGGAAGGTATATGGTGGGTTTATGGCACCGGCGAAAGTTGCGCGGTACTAGAGAGGCTAGCAATGGTGGAAGGGTGAGAGTGCGTATAATCCATGGACTCAACATTAGTCATAAAGAACTCACATACTTATTGCAAAAATCTATTAGTTATCGAAATGAAGTATTATGCGCATGCTCCTAGGGGGATAGATTGGTAGGAAAAGACCATCGCTCGTCCCCGACCGCCACTCATAAGGAAGACAATCAATAAATAAATCATACTCCGACTTCATCACATAACGGTTCACCATACGTGCATGCTACGGGAATCACAAACCTCAACACAAGTATTTCTCAAATTCATAATTACTCACTAGCATGACTCTAATATCACCATCTTTATATCTCAAAACAATCATAAGGTATCAAACTTCTCATAGTATTCAATGCACTTTATATGAAAGTTTTTATTATATCCCTCTTGGATGCCTATCATATTAGGACTAAATTTATAACCAAAGAAAATTACCATGCTATTTAAAGACTCTCAAAATAATATAAGTGAAGCATGAGAGTTCAATAATTTCTATAAAATAAAGCCACCGCCGTGCTCTAAAAAGATATAAGTGAAGCACTACACTGGTACGCGTCGCTGCTATACAAACGGTTTTTAACCCCTTTCCGCGATGGCATTTGGAACCGTCGCCAAGTGAGTGTGGGCGATACGGGGGTCCTTCCCACACGACCCAGAAACCGTCGGGGATAGGGTGCCTTGATGCATACAGTTGTCCCTATATAACCGTTTCCGATATCTCGAATATCCCAAACGCTTCATCCTTGCTGCTCGTTTGTGCTCGCATTGCCATCGCAGTCGGAGTTTTGCGGTTTTACCTAAAACCAGGCAGATTCCAGGCACGGAAGTTTTCCAGGCACGTACCAAACTGGCTCTATGTTTACGATGCCTAGCACATCACAAACAGTTCATGATTATAAACCGTGTACGATAGGTAGACAATCACACACATTTAGTTTTCCCGCACCGTATGTGATAGTGTCTGATAGCACACATGCTTTGCAAACGGCAACTGTGTGCATTGTTACACATGTTTCCTCTCCGTGAACCATGTCGGATTATGATGTATATCGCACACGCTATGCTTTATTAACCATGTGCGCCGTAATGACCTGCACACCGTACTTTCGCCCTATTTAATTGCTGCTATTTAAAATTGTACCTAATTTAAACTTGAAAGTAGGCTATAGCTTTATTCATATCCATCAGGTTGAAACAAGCAATGCATTATTCGATTCACAGGTACATTTTTTTAAGAATTACATAAGCACCAAATAAAGAATGATGAACTAGGGTTCTATACTTGTACTATTACAGATGGAAAAGAAAGAGGCGACAGACATTCTGGTTGCTGAACAAGGTGAAGCGGAATGGCCCTATTGTGCTCTCCTAGATGCAGAAGGCACGCACGACTCTAGTCCAACCCCTTGTGATGGCCGGCCGCCAATCATGTAGTTTGAGAGGTAATCTTGAGTAAACTGCTTCAGGATCCACTGCAAAGGAAAAAAGATTCAGACATTGTCATCTAACACAACTCATTACGGGCAGTAAAAAGAAGGCTACAGGGTTCTTACTTACCATCTCGCAGTTCACTGTTGTCTTGCATAAAGTGTAAACAAATAGTTTGATTGACATCTTTTGACCCATTTTAATAACAATCTTTATCAGTTTCCTCACTTGATGCTGGTTCATGAATATCTCATTGCCCCATACGGAGAAAGGGTCGAAGTGTGGATCTTTGGCAATGACATATGTACCTAAAAGCACCAAGTTAATATTAGAAGCTAAACAACAATTGCAAAATGATGTAGTACAACACTCCCTCCATCCCATTATATAAGATTTTATTACATGTATATCTAGACATCATCAGAACATTAAGGTAACACTCTTCCTTGTTGCTATGTAGCCTGGGATTGCATATTTAGTCATTCAGTACAATGCATGTTGCTATGTAGCTTCAGTGTGTAGGCTTAAGCACGCTAGTTAAGCAAAACAAGAAGTGGAAAGGTGTATTAACTGCATCAGGCATAACATTTAAAAACAAGCAAATAGTCATTCAAACTGGTATTGTGCAGGTCTAAAGTACACTACTTATTGTTAAAAAACGAAAAGGCATGTTAACTGCAATATCCTTAACAACAACCAAATATCGTAATTCATAGTGGTATTGTTGAAACTGTTATTGATGAAATTGAACTGCACGGCAAATAGTTGCACATATAGAGCATCACATTGTGAAGAACTGAAATAAACAAGTCATAAGGCCATCTCTAGCCGATCCTTTAAAAGTTAAAGGACTAAAACCCTTAGTGGATATATATATACTCCATCAATTTTTGGCCTTTTCTAGTCGATCCCCTAAACTTAACGTTGTAAACTTCAATTTGATCAAGTTCAAAGCAGGTTCAACCGAAAGTAGCATGCATTCAAACATAAACATAGATAGTTTTGCATAAATGAACATAAAACATAAATTTAAACTAAGCTAAACTACTTTCGGTCGAAGTAGAGGTCGAGCCAATCCTTCCTCGTCATGTACGGTGTGCCGCGAGCCGGGTCTGGGCCAGTGCCGTCGTCGGGGTCATTGGGGAAGGCACTCCTCCACTCGTCGACGTCGATCTCCTTGTCCTCGGGGCCCACCTCAACGCCCTCCGCGCCGCCTTCGACCTTGTCATCGGAGGAGAGCGCGATAACCTCGCCGCCATCCACGCTGGAAAAGATCACCCGCTCCGCCTCCACGAGCTCCGGGTGCTGCCGGCGGAGCTCTTGCATGTAGGCCTCGTCGGCGGCCTCGGCCTCGAGGCGCTCCCACGCCTCGCGGTCCTCCCGCGCCCTAGCTGAGCTCACCACCCCTGGCTCTGACGGAATGAGGTCGACCGGACGTGTGCCGAAGGGGAAATTGAGCCTAGCCGCCGCGCCGTGGTAGCGGACCTGCTAGCGGTCGTACTCCATGGCCGCGAGCTCGGCCGTGTGGAAGCTACCGAGCCACCGGCGGGTGTGGGTCTCCCGATCTGTAATCTCGGTGACCCACGTCCCCCACCGCCGCTGCCGGACCCCGAGGTAGGACCTTGTCGGCTGCCGGGTCCGAGGGAGGACGGAGAAGTCCTCGAACCAGCGTAGGGGCGCGGCGGCGGGCGGATCAGGGGACCGGCGAAGGCGGATCGAGCCCGCGGAGGACGACGGGGACACCTCGGCGGCCACCTCGCCGGTGTCGGGCGAAAAGGCTGCGATAAACCTCTTTTTGGCCATTGGCTCCTCGAGCTCCCCGGCACACAGGCAGAGGTTGAGGATGGAGGCGGCGGCGATGGCGGCGACCTACCAATGGTTTCGGGGGTGGTGTGTGTCTGTGTGAGCGGAGGTTTTGGGGAGTGTGTTGTAACACCCCCAGTGGTTAGCCACAGTAATCCCATTTTGATAATGCCAAGTCAGCATGATTATCAGTGCATGATCATAATTAGCATCATATTGCATTTCAACTCCTAAGTCAAATTCAAATTTAAATGAAAGTGGAAAATAAAAGTTGTTCGAACACATAAACTAAATTGTTCATTAAATAGCAAATAAATCAGAGACCATTCTAAAATTGAAACCAACATCATTGGAGTTGGGTAAGTGACTCAAACATCCCCAAACAGTGACTAAAGACAATATTTAATTACCTTTTATTTAATAAAAAATAAATATGAAATTATATTTTGTCCAAGCTAGTTTTTGGTGATAGGGTATAATGCACTGGTATTTATGGTCTAGGTCACACTTTTTACAAAATGCATTTAGTGCCCTAACAATTAGCAAACAGAAAATAAGAAAAAAAATAAAAACAAAAAAACAGGAAAAGAGCAGGCCCCCCCCCCCCCGACTGGGCAAGCCCAGCTAGCCACTCCAGCCGGACAGCCGAACCGGCCCACCTCCCCTCTACTAACCCCCCACCCCACCCGAGCGAAACCCTAACCCCACTCCCCCCACTTCCCCTCGCGCCTCCTCCTCCCTCTCCGATTCTGGGCGGCGCGCCCGCCCCCGACGCCGCCGGCCCCATCGTGCCGCCTCGCGGCCACCTCGCGCCCAGGCGCCCGCGCCCGACCACCGCCTCGCCTCCTCCCCGACGCGCCCCGCGCCCGCCGCCGCCTGGAGCTCGGCGCCCCGGCCGACGCCGCCCGGCGCGCCTTCCAGCGCCGATCTGCCCCGCCTCGCCTCCTCCTCGTCCAACCTCCCCCGTGGGCTCCCCCCCGGCCTCCGCTGCCGCCCTCCCCTCTCCCTTCGTCGCCGTTCACCGGAGCCGCGCTCACCGCGCCCCGGTCGCGAGCCCCTTCCCCCACTGCTGCCCTGCTCGCCCCTGCGTGCTCGCGCGTGCGCGCACAGAGCCGCTGCTGCGCTGCTACTTCCCACTGCCGCGCCGCTGCCGCGAGTCCTCCCCGGCGCCGACTCGCACCCCTGCCCCGCCCGCGCTCACCTCCCACCCGCACACGGCCCCGCGCACGCCGGCGCCCGTCGCCGCCTCGCCCCGGCTCGCCCGCTCGCCGCGCCCGTGCGCCTGTATGCGCGCGCGTGCATTTGGGCACCGGACGAGTCCAGCGCCGAACGGGCATAGCTCGGACATGTCCGGCTGTGTCACTGACGAACGGGGCCCAGCCCCTGTAAATAATAAAAATAAATAAATAATTAGTTAATTAATTAGCAAATTAATTAGGTTAATTAACCCTGTTTAGGCTAATCTAATTAGTTAATTAGTTTAATTAAATATTAATTAATTAGTTAATCACTAATTAACCTAACCAGCCTATGACAGGTGGGACCCACTGGTCCTGACGTCATGCTGACGTCAGCAGACACTGTTTCGGATAATGTTGATTTAAATAAATTCCAGAAATTAATAAAAACTTTAGAAAATCATATTAAATAATTCGTAACTCCGATGAAAATACTTTATACATGAAACTTGCTCAGAATTCCGATACGAACCCGGATACGCCCTCCGTATTCCCGTCAGACGCCCGCAGCTATAAGAACATGGAACTTTTAGACCGTTTTCAGTAAATGAACAGTGCCCAACTTTAATTAAATAAATCCAAATAAATTCCTAAATTAACTAAATCATTTAGTTAGGCAGTAGAACACCCCGGCATATCATTTAGGCATGTCATACATATTGTTTGCATTATTGCCGTGAATTTATTGTTTCCTCCCCCTCTTCTCTCTCGATAGAGCCGGTACCGACGCAGCTCCGGAGTTCGACGACCCCTGAAGACCTTGCCCTTGCCGCCGAGCAACCAGGCAAGCCCCCCCCTTTGATCATCCCGATATCGCCCATTCTAATTTCTCATGCTTGCATTAGAATTGCTGCTGCTACTGCTTTACCTATCCTGATGCATAGCCTGTTCATTGTAACCTGCTGTTGATAATTACCTGCATATCCTAAACTGTTTAGTATAGGCTGGGTAGAGACCTATCAGTGACCCCACTTATCCCGACTGCCGCGCTGGATCATCAGAAGACCCGATCAACGGGAATTGAAGACCAGGCCCCGACACCGCACATCACCCCCCTTAGTTGTAACGACACTGCAGCGTTACTATCGAGTGCCGAGGGTGAAACCTCTTGTAGCACTTCTAATGTTAACTCTGTAGAGTAGCTATTCGGTCGTGGTCATCGAGGGTGATTCCTCCTTCACCACTTCCGGTAACGACGCTGTCGTGCAACACATCAAGTGTGAACCCATCGAGGGTGAATCCTCCGAGTTCACCTTGACATACACACCGAGTAGGAATCCAACGAGGGTGATACCTCGGATTCCCCTGATGTTATGGACACACGGATACTTGGACTTTACACTGTTACTTGGATAGGCGGGTCGACCCTGAGGGGTACCCGCGTGTGCCTGAGAGGCGAGTGTTGTGAAGACGGGTGCCAGTGTGGTGCCCGAGTGGTGAATACGAGGCGCGGCCGGGCATTCTTAACCCTTGCAGCAAGTCCTCGAGACGGGGCGACGGGGTCACATCTTTGGTGAGTCTCTGCTCGTTACCGCAAGCCCCTAGTCCTAACGATTTGGATATTTGATCCGAGCAGGCCTCTGGCCTGATAGCACTAACCATCACGTGGGCATAGTATGGGCGTTCTGCATCGTATGCATCAGCCGAAAGCTCTGTCAGACGTCCAGTTCAGCACTGCGGCCGGGCTGGGCCGGCACCATCCTGAGGGGTGGAGCCTGGTTCGCCCGGCACGCAACGACCCGGAGGGCGAGGGGCGATGGCCAAGACCCCCTTGCGCTTAGGATGTAGACCGGTGGGGACCTCTCTGCTGAGTTGTAGGTAGGGTTGCGATGTGTCGTTTGGCCGAGGCCGGGCATGACCCAGGAAAGTGTGTCCGGCCGGAGTTAATCGAGCGTGTTGGGTAAGTTGGTGCACCCCTGCAGGGAAGAACACTTCTATCGATAGCCGGTCCTACGGTAAAGGACACTCGGAGTTGTATCCTGATTGATACAATTTTAGAACTGGATACCTGGATATATGGCTCTGGGATTGGTTCTCGCAGGGAGTCGAGAAGGGATCTCCGGACGAGGTTGATGACTGTATGGCTCTGGGATTGCTTTCTCGCAGGGAGTCGAGAAAGGATCTCTGGGTGAGGATGAGACTTAATGATACTGCTACATTATATTGTACTGTTCTACCCTCTTCTATTTCTGCAAGACCGCTGAAGATGCTAGTCTCCGATAGGACTAGGCCTTCTCTCTATTCTGGCATTTCTGCAGCCCAGTCCACATATACAGCCTTCCCTTTGAAAATGTTGCATATGTAGTGTAGATCCTTGCTTGCTGAGTACTTCTGAGTACTCACGGTTGCTTTGTTTTCCTTTTCTCCCCATATCAGTTTGTCGTGACCAGAGGACGGAGCCCCTGAGACGGATGCCCGTCGATCGACTACTACTACTACCCAGAGGTTGGATTCTGCTATGAGTTGACTGACGACCAGGAGTAGGATCGGAGGGTCCCAGGCAGGAGGCCTACGCCTTTCGATCGTAGTGTTTTATTTTGCCCCGCCTTTCTAAAGGCCTTTCTGTTTCTGTTTCATATCTGTACTCAGATATCTGATGCTTCCGCTGACGCTTGTACGCAAGCTTATGTATTCGAGCCCTCGAGGCCCCTGGCTTGTAATATGAAGCTTGTATGACTTTATTTATGTTTTAGAGTTGTGTTGTGATATCTTCCCGTGAGTCCTTAGGCTTGATTGTGTGCATTTGCGTGTATGATTAGTGCACGATCGGGCCGGGGGCGTCACAAGTTGGTATCAGAGCCGACTGCCTCTAGGAATCCCCCTTTCCAACTCCTTGGCCGAAGTTGAGTCTAGTAACCGAAAACTATTTTACTAACTTGACTGTGTGGCTTACGGGCCCACGTCGCCAATTGGGTGGTATTAGGATCTTTTACTCCTTGACCTTTAATCTGGGACTCTGATCTCTCTTCTATTCGGGTTAAAATTTTACTAACTTCAACATTAGGTTCTCGTGATCACATCCACCCGGTGTTCTAAATTATTCCCCCCTTGCTTCGAGATTGTGGGCCAGGTTCTGCTTACAGGATCCTTTTATCGAGGGCACCCTGTTTTGTCACTTGCAGATTCCTCGCTCCAATAGTTTTCTCCGACGTTGATGTAGCCTTTGCTATGTCTCGTTGTGTACTTCCTTACCGCGTGCCTGCGCGCCGCCTAGCATGTCTAGCTTCTAAATTTGCGCCGTTGTGCTGGCCGCATGTACCCGACTCTGTGCATGGATTGGTATGTCTTTCAACGACTACTATTTTACATCTAATGCCCTTCCTGTTCATCTCTCGTGTTACGTCCTGAATAACTCCTTACACATGCAGTCTTTCTTGCTAAACTGCCCCTGTTGATTTGGCAGGATGGCTGACGATCCACCACCTCCACCCTATATTGCCGCCATGATGCAGCAGTTTGAACTCAACCGTCAGCAGTTTGAGCTCAACCGTCAGTTTATGACCGGCGTATTGGCTCAGTTCCCAACTCAAAATGCTCAGCAACAGTCTGCTCCATTAACTCTGCCAGAATTTGTGCGCCTCAATCCGTCCACTTTTCGCAGCTCGACTGATCCAATGGATGCTGATGATTGGCTCCGTGACATTGCCTTCCAGATGATGTCGGCCAATGTTATCCCTGACAGTTACGTCACCTATGCGACGTATCACCTGAGGGGACCAGCGGCTCAATGGTGTGAAAGCCACAAGGGTATGTTGCCTGCTGAAACTGTAATCACTTGGCAGGAATTTCAGTCAGCTTTTCGTGCACGGTACATTCCTCAAGGTCTGATGGATCAGAAGAAGAAGGAGTTTCGCAAACTCACACAGGGCACAATGACTGTGGATGAATATCAGAGGAAGTTTCTTGAATTGTCCCGCTATGCTGAAGATGACGTCTGCACTGACGCCCGCAAGCAGGATAAATTCTGTGAAGGACTCCATACTGACATAAAACTCGCACTTGCAGTCCTTGATTGCACAGACTTCGCAACGCTTGTCAGCAAATCTTTCCAAATTGAAACAGCTCTGACTGAATGTCAGGAGTCGCTCAAGCGCACTCATGAAGCTGGCTCATCCTCGGGTCAGGCTGTTCAGAAACGTCGAGTCTGGATCCCACACAATGTTCATCCCCGACCTGCCCCTGCACCGAGGCCGTCTTATGTTGCACCTCGTCTGCCTCCACCGCCGAGACAGCTAACGATTCAGGGTGGACAACCAAATGTTGAAGCTCCTCCCCATAATGATGGTTTATGCCGCAAGTGTGGACACTCAGGGCATCGTGCTTTCAACTGTCCTCAGGGTCAGCCGCAAAATTCATCACGTTGTTCCATTAACCGTAAAAAGGGCCAACGAAACCATCCTAGCAGAAATCGTAATGCCAGACCACCTGCTAGTCAGCTTGTTCATGTCAACCATGTTAAAACTGAAGAAGCTCGACAGGACCCCAACATTGTGATGGGCACCCTTCTAGTGAATTCAATCCCAGCTTCAGTCCTCTTTGATTCTGGAGCATCGCACTCCTTCATGTCCGAAAGTTTTGCGCGAAGCCATGATATACTTTTCGAGGAGATGTCCATCCCATTAGTAATCCATTCACCTGGGGCTAATTGGCAAACTACCATGGTAAGCCACTGTAACCACATTGTGATCGGAGGATTGATGTTCCCCGTTTCTCTCATTGCTCTCAAGACCTCCAACATAGACATTATTCTGGGTATGGACTGGTTGAAGCCTCATAAAGCTTTGATTGACTGTGCCACTGAAACAGTCCGCCTCACACACCCTTCCGGTCAGACTGTCAGATACTCAGCTCGTACAGTGCAGGACGCCGAAGCTCAGATATATGTTCTAAATGCATTAAACGCTTCACCTCTTGAAGGCATCAAGAACGTTCCAGTTGTTCGTGATTTTCAAGATGTATTTCCAGAAGAACTTCCAGGGATACCCCCTGCTAGAGCTGTTGAGTTCGTCATCGACTTGAAACCTGGCACTACCCCTATTGCGAAGCGTCCTTATAAGATGCCTCTGCATCATCTTCTCGAACTTAAGGAAGAAATCGACACGTCACTCAAGAAAGGTTTCATCCGCCCCAGTTCCTCTGCTTGGGGAGCACCTTCACTCTTTGTTAAGAAGAAGGATGGAACTAACCGATTGGTTCAGGATTATCGGCCCATTAACCAAGCTACAATCCAGAATAAATATCTGCTTCCCCGGATCAATGATTTGTATGATCAACTTGCCGGTTCCTCAGTATTCTCTAAGCTTGATTTGAGATTAGGATACCATCAGATCCGTGTTCGTGAAGAGGATATTCCGAAGACTGCATTTGTTACTCGTTATGGCTCCTACGAGTACACCGTCATGTCATTTGGCCTAACAAATGCTCCAGCCACATTCTCCCGTCTGATGAATTACATCTTCATGGATTACCTCGACAAGTTTGTCGTGGTTTATCTAGATGATATTTTGGTCTATTCAAAGAATAAGGAAGAACATGCTGAACACCTCCGTCTGGTATTGGAGAGGCTCCGAGAACACCAGTTGTATGCCAAATACTGCAAATGTGAATTCTGGCTTTCTGAAGTAACCTACCTTGGTCATGTGATTTCAAAAGATGGCATTGCCGTTAATCCAGAACGAGTTCAGGCTATTCTGGACTGGACTCCTCCGAAGAACGTCAAGCAAGTGAGAAGTTTTCTCGGCCTTGCAAGTTATTGCCGTCGATTTGTCGAGAACTTTTCTAAGATTGCTAAGCCTTTGACTGATCTGCTTCACAAGGGCGTTAAGTTCGAATGGACAGACAAATGTCAGGATAGCTTTCAAACACTCAAAGACAAGCTGACATCTGCCCCAGTACTATCTCCTCCAGACACTCGCAAAGACTTTGTGATTTATTGTGACGCATCCCGTGAAGGATTAGGCTGTGTCCTAATGCAAGAGCGTAAAGTGATTGCTTATGGCTCTCGTCAGTTGCGCCCACATGAAGAGAATTATCCGGTACATGATCTAGAACTAGCTGCTGTCATCTATGCACTGCAGTTGTGGCGACATTACCTCCTCGGTAATCGTTGCGAGATATACACGGATCATAAAAGTCTGAAGTACTTGTTCACTCAACCTTCTCTAAACCTCCGTCAGCAAAGATGGATGGAGGCCATTGCGGACTATGATTTGGGTATATCCTATACCCCTGGCAAGGCTAACGTGATGGCTGATGCCTTAAGCCGCAAGTCCTATTGCGACAACCTCATGGTTAGGCGAGCTCAACCTCGTCTTTTTGAAGAATTGTGCAAGCTGAATCTGCGTATTGTTCCACAGGGCTCTCTAAATAACCTTGTGATACAACCAGATCTTGAGAAAGCTGTTAAGAATGCGCAAGCTAAAGATGCTGAAATTGATCTGATGAAGAAAGACCTTCACCTTGTAAAGTACAGGGATTTCTTGCTGTCTGAAGATGGAACCTTGTATTTCAGAAACCGCATTGTCGTACCTTGCTTCGAACTCATGACTGACAAAGTCATGAAGGAGGCACATGATACCCCGCTGTCTATTCGTCCGGGTAGTACCAAGATGTATCGTGATCTCCGTCAAAGGTACTGGTGGTCTAAAATGAAGCAGGATATTGCTTGATATGTTGCTGAATGTGATGTTTGTCGTCGCGTTATAGCAGAACATCAGAAGCCGGCTGGAATTCTGCAACCACTTCCTATTCCTCTATGGAAATGGGATAAGGTTCAGATGGATTTCGTTACAGGACTTCCCAGGTCACAGAAGGGTCACGATGCTATACTTGTCGTCGTCGACCAACTCTCTAAAGTTGCACACTTTCTGCCTGTCAAAGAAACTATCACTGCTAGTCAGTTAGCAGAGTTGTATATCTCCAGAATCGTATCACTCCACGGTATTCCGAAGGAGATCAGTTCGGACCGTGGCGGTCTTTTCACTTCCAAATTCTGGGAAAGTTTCCAACAAGCTATGGGAACTCATATTACCTGGAGTTCAGCTTATCATCCCCAATCTCAAGGCCAAGTCGAATGAGTCAATCAAGTGCTTGAAGACATGCTTCGGGCTTGTGTTATTTCATTCGGCAAGAAGTGGGAAGAATCTCTCCCGTATGCCGAATTCTCTTACAACAACAGCTATCAAGCCAGCTTGAAAATGGCCCCCTTCGAAGTTCTTTATGGACGTAAGTGTCGAACCCCTCTGAATTGGTCAGAAACTGGGGAACGACCGCTCGTGGGTCCGGATATTATTCAACACGCCGAAGAACAAGTTCGTATTATCCGAGAAAATCTCAAGGCGGCTCAGGACCGCCAGAAGAGCAACTATGATCGCAAACGATGGGGTTTGACTTATCAACCTGGTGATCAGGCTTATCTGCGAGTCACTCCTATGAAGGGCACTCACCGTTTTGGAATCAAGGGCAAGCTAGCTCCACGCTACATTGGTCCTTTCCGCATTATTGCTAGACGTGGTCAGGTGGCATATAAATTGGAGTTGCCGCCGCAATTCTCTCATATCCACGACGTATTCCATGTGTCGCAACTTCGTCAATGCTTCAAGGAATCTCCGCATCGAGCTGTGGATCACGAGATGCTCGAATTGCAAGATGATCTATCTTATAAGGAGCATCCGATCCGCATTCTCGATGAAGCTGAACGTCGGACCCGTCAGAAGGTTACCAAGTTCCTCAAAGTGCAGTGGTCAAATCATACTGAAGATGAAGCCACTTGGGAACGCGAGGATAATCTTCGTGCGGAATACCCCGAACTTTTTCCTTCTACCTCTTAATTCTCGGGACGAGAATTCTTGTTAGTAGAGGAGATTTGTAACACCCCCAGTGGTTAGCCACAGTAATCCCATTTTGATAATGCCAAGTCAGCATGATTATCAGTGCATGATCATCATTCGCATCATATTGCATTTCAACTCCTAAGTCAAATTCAAATTTAAATGAAAGTGGAAAATAAAAGTTGTTCGAACACATAAACTAAATTGTTCATTAAATAGCAAATAAATCAGAGACCATTCTAAAATTGAAACCAACATCATTGGAGTTGGGTAAGTGACTCAAACATCCCCAAACAGTGACTAAAGACAATATTTAATTACCTTTTATTTAATAAAAAATAAATATGAAATTATATTTTGTCCAAGCTAGTTTTTGGTGATAGGGTATAATGCACTGGTATTTATGGTCTAGGTCACACTTTTTACAAAATGCATTTAGTGCCCTAACAATTAGCAAACAGAAAATAAGAAAAAAAATAAAAACAAAAAAAGAAAAGAGCAGGCCCCCCCCCCCCGACTGGGCCAAGCCCAGCTGGCCACTCCAGCCGACTAGCCGAACCGGCCCACCTCCCTCCTACTAACCCCCACCCCCACCCGAGCGAAACCCTAACCCCCACTCTCCCCTCGCGCCTCCTCCTCCCTCTCCGATCTGGGAGGCGCCCCGCCCCCGACGCCGCGGCCCCCATCGTGCTGCCGGCGGCCACCTCGCCGGCGACCTCACCTCGCGCCCCGGCGCCCGCCCCGACCACCGCCTCGCCTCCCCCGACGCGCCCCGCGCCCGCCGAAGGAGATAGGAGCAACAGGAAAACGCAGGAAAGCTCTAGCGCGCCCTCCCCGCGCCGATCTGCCCCGCCTCGCCTCCTCCCCGTCCAACCTCCCCCGTGAGCACCCCCCCGGCCTCCGCTGCCGCCCTCCTCTCTCCCTTTTCGTCGCCGTTCGCCGGAGCCGCGCTCCGGGCCGCGCTCACCGCGCCCCGGTCGCGAGCCCCTTCCCCCACTGCTGCCCTGCTCGCCCCTGCGTGCTCGCGCGTGCGCGCACACAGCCGCTGCTGCGCTGCTACTTCCCACTGCCGCGCCGCCGCCGCGAGTCCTCCCCGGCACCGACTCGCACCCCTGCCCCGCCCGCGCTCACCTCCCGCCCACACACGGCCCCGCGCACGCCGGCGCCCGTCGCCGCCTCGCCCCGGCTCGCCCGCTCGCCGCGCCCGTGCGCCTGTATGCAAATTAATAAAAATAAATAAAATAAATAAATAATTAGTTAATTAATTAGCAAATTAATTAGGTTAATTAACCCTGTTTAGGCTAATCTAATTAGTTAATTAGTTTAATTAAATATTAATTAATTAGTTAATCACTAATTAACCTAACCAGCCTATGACAGGTGGGACCCACTGGTCCTGACGTCATGCTGACGTCAGCAGACACTGTTTCGGATAATGTTGATTTAAATAAATTAAATAAATTCCAGAAATTAATAAAAACTTTAGAAAATCATATTAAATAATTCGTAACTCCGATGAAAATACTTTATACATGAAACTTGCTCAGAATTCCGATACGAACCCGGATACGCCCTCCGTATTCCCGTCAGACGCCCGCAGCTATAAGAACATGGAACTTTTAGACCGTTTTCAGTAAATGAATAGTGCCCAACTTTAATTAAATAAATCCAAATAAATTCCTAAATTAACTAAATCATTTAGTTAGGCAGTAGAACACCCCGGCATATCATTTAGGCATGTCATACATATTGTTTGCATTATTGCCGTGAATTTATTGTTTCCTCCCCCTCTTCTCTCTCGATAGAGCCGGTACCGACGCAGCTCCGGAGTTCGACGACCCCTGAAGACCTTGCCCTTGCCGCCGAGCAACCAGGCAAGCCCCCCCCCCTTTGATCATCCTGATATCGCCCATTCTAATTTCTCATGCTTGCATTAGAATTGCTGCTGCTACTGCTTTACCTATCCTGATGCATAGCCTGTTCATTGTAACTTGCTGTTGATAATTACCTGCATATCCTAAACTGTTTAGTATAGGCTGGGTAGAGACCTATCAGTGACCCCACTTATCCCGACTGCCATGCTGGATCATCAGAAGACCCGATCAACGGGAATTGAAGACCAGGCCCCGACACCGCACATCACCCCCCTTAGTTGTAACGACACTGCAGCGTTACTATCGAGTGCCGAGGGTGAAACCTCTTGTAGCACTTCTGATGTTAACTCTGTAGAGTAGCTATTCGGTCGTGGTCATCGAGGGTGATTCCTCCTTCACCACTTCCGGTAACGACGCTGTCGTGCAACACATCAAGTGTGAACCCATCGAGGGTGAATCCTCCGAGTTCACCTTGACAGACACACCGAGTAGGAATCCAACGAGGGTGATACCTCGGATTCCCCTGATGTTATGGACACACGGATACTTGGACTTTACACTGTTACTTGGATAGGCGGGTCGACCCTGAGGGGTACCCGCGTGCGCCTGAGAGGCGAGTGTTGTGAAGACGGGTGCCAGTGTGGTGCCCGAGTGGTGAATACGAGGTGCGGCCGGGCATTCTTAACCCTTGCAGCAAGTCCTCGAGACGGGGCGACGGGGTCACATCTTTCGTGAGTCACTGCTCGTTACCGCAAGCCCCTAGTCCTAACGATTTGGATATTTGATCCGAGCAGGCCTCTGGCCTGATAGCACTAACCATCACGTGGGCATAGTATGGGCGTTCTGCATCGTATGCATCAGCCGAAAGCTCTGTCAGATGTCCAGTTCAGCACTGCGGCCGGGCTGGGCCGGCACCATCCTAAGGGGTGGAGCCTGGTTCGCCCGGCACGCAACGACCCGGAGGGCGAGGGGCGATGGCCAAGACCCCCTTGCGCTTAGGATGTAGACCGGCGGGGACCTCTCTGCTGAGCTGTAGGTAGGGTTGCGATGTGTCGTTTGGCCGAGGCCGGGCATGACCCAGGAAAGTGTGTCCGGCCGGAGTTAATCGAGCGTGTTGGGTAAGTTGGTGCACCCCTGCAGGGAAGAACACTTCTATCGATAGCCGGTCCTACGGGTAAAGGACACTCGGAGTTGTATCCTGATTGATACAATTTTAGAACTGGATACCTGGATATATGGCTCTGGGATTGCTTCTCGCAGGGAGTCGAGAAGGGATCTCCGGACGAGGTTGATGACTGTATGGCTCTGGGATTGCTTTCTCGCAGGGAGTCGAGAAAGGATCTCTGGGTGAGGATGAGACTTAATGATACTGCTACATTATATTGTACTGTTCTACCCTCTTCTATTTCTGCAAGACCGCTGAAGATGCTAGTCTCCGATAGGACTAGGCCTTCTCTCTATTCTGGCATTTCTGCAGCCCAGTCCACATATACAGCCTTCCCTTTGAAAATGTTGCATATGTAGTGTAGATCCTTGCTTGCTGAGTACTTCTAAGTACTCACGGTTGCTTTGTTTTCCTTTTCTCCCCATATCAGTTTGTCGTGACCAGAGGACGGAGCCCCTGAGACGGATGCCCGTCGATCGACTACTACTACTACCCAGAGGTTGGATTCTGCTATGAGTTGACTGACGACCAGGAGTAGGATCGGAGGGTCCCAGGCAGGAGGCCTACGCCTTTCGATCGTAGTGTTTTATTTTGCCCCGCCTTTCTAAAGGCCTTTCTGTTTCTGTTTCATATCTGTACTCAGATATCTGATGCTTCCGCTGACGCTTGTACGCAAGCTTATGTATTCGAGCCCTCGAGGCCCCTGGCTTGTAATATAAAGCTTGTATGACTTTATTTATGTTTTAGAGTTGTGTTGTGATATCTTCCCGTGAGTCCTTAGGCTTGATTGTGTGCATTTGCGTGTATGATTAGTGCACGATCGGGCCGGGGGCGTCACATGTGTGGTGTGTGTGGAGGGGGGGGGGCAAGGTGGTGTTTGAGGAAATACTGCTGCAACTGAAAATTTTACTAAGCGGGAGTAACAAGGCGGGGCTACTGAAAATTTGGATCAAGGGCGAGCAGATATTTTTGAGATTACGAGAGATGCAGAGGCGGGAGTAAAATGCCGGGGCTACTGAAAATTTGAATCAAGGGACTGAAGCAGAGCGTAAGTAACAGACATCGCACACGGTCCACACATACTAATCGTGTGCTATCAAACATTGAAACCTTCCAGGTGGTAGATATTTTCGAGATTACGAGGAAGTAATATTTTCGAGATTGCGAGGGATGCAAAGGCAGGAGTATTTGGGGAGCGAGCTAGTGTGCTTGACACGCTGGCTGTGGACTGTAGCCGACGCACCTTCTCGCGTAAGCCATAGGCGTACTATACACCGACGGTGCTCCAGGATATTTTGTACTGCATCTCACACGGTTGATGATAATAAACTGTGTGGGATCTACTTGATTTTTCCTCTTGATTTGAATTACATAATGGGGTCACAGTGGCAATGGACGGTGTTTGAATTGCTAGAACTTTTATCTGCAGTGAACATGCAACTATATGTGTGTCGTAAAAGAATTGGAATTATTCAGGGTTCGTTTGGACATTTTATACATTAAATTGGTTTTCTAGCCATTTCAGGTGCACAATTCAAAATTAAACTACATGCACATGCTCCGGTGCACCAACATGCTTATTCCCATGCAAGAAATGGGGATGAATTTCGAACACCACGGCACCGTGGCTCTCCGGCAAACGTCGACGTACTTGCTTTTGTAATTCTAGTAAATCCAAAAGTCGTCCGAAATTCATGAAACTTGGCATGCTATTATGGAGCGGCATCAACATGCCGTGGTAAAATTTTTGTCCCATTTGGGGCAGGTTTGGGTATAAGCTTCTCACAAACCAGAGCTTATCACAACAAGTGTGATGGTTTCGGTAGGGAACGTTTCATCTTTCTGGATGAAACGATATCCGTTGCCTCTTCTTGATTTTAATTTTTTTTCCAGTGTCAACATAGAACAACAGGAGTGTTGTGTTAACTTTTGGAATTTTTTGGGGTTCGTTTGGACATTTTTATACATTAATTGAGTTTTCAATGCATTTATGTGCATAATTCAAATTTGAACTACATGCACATGCTCTAATGCATCTAAATTGGTTGAAAATTCAAATCCGTGTCCTTGGTTGCATGCTTAGGTCCCATGCAAGAAATGGGGATGAATTTCGAATACCACGGCACCGTGGCTCTCCGGCAAATGTCGACGTACTTGCTTTTGTAATTCTAGTAAATCCAAAAGTCGTCCGAAATTCATGAAACTTGGCATGCTATCATGGAGCGGCATCAACATGCCGTGGTAATTTTTTTGTCCCATTTGGGGCAGGTTTGGGTATAAGCTTCTCACAAACCAGAGCTTCTCACAACAAGCCTGATGGTTTCGGTAGGGAACGTGTCACCTTTGGGGACGAAATGATATCCGTTGCCTCTTATTGCTTTCAAAAAAATTCTAGTATCAACATAGAACAACAGGAGTGTTGTGTTAAGTTTTCGAATTTTTCGTGGTTCATTTGGACATTTTTATATATTAACTGGGTTTTCTATGCATTTTATGTGCATAATTCAAATTTAAACTACATGCACATGCTCCAGTGCATATAAACTGGTTGAAAAATCAAATCTGTGTCCTTGGGTGCATGCTTAGGTCCCATGCAAGAAATGGGAATGAATTTCAAACACCAGGGCACTGTTGATTGCCGGCAAAACGTTGAGATACCTGGTTTTTAAATTCTAGTAAATCCAAAACTCGTCTGAAATTCATGAAACCTGGCATGCTATCATGGAGCGGCATCAACATGCCGTGGTAAATTTTTTGTCCCATTTGGGGCAGGTTTGGGTATAAGTTTCTCACAAACCAGAGCTTCTCACAACAAGCCTGATGGTTTCGGTAGGGAACGTGCCACCTTTGGGGACGAAACGATATCCGTTGCCTCTTATTGCTTTAAAAAATTTTCTAGTGTCAACATAGAACAACAGGAGTGTTGTGTTAAGTTTTGGAATTTTTTGGGGTTCGTTTGGACATTTTTATACATTAACTGGGTTTTCTAGGCATTTTATGTGCATAATTCAAATTTGAAATACATGCACATGCTCCAGTGCATATAAATTGGTTGAAAAATCAAATATGTGTCCTTGGGTGCATGCTTAGGTCCCATGCAAGAAATGGGAATGAAATTCAAACATCTGGGCGTCGTGGCTCGGCCGGAAAGATTGAGAAACTTGGTTTTTTAATTCCTGTAAATCCAAAACACGCCTGAAAATCATGAAACTTAGCATGGTGTCATGACATGGCACCAACATGCTGTGGTAATTTTTCTGTCCGATTTGCGAAGGCTCACACATTAACAATCAACAAAGTCATTTTGGAACAAGTGCTGTCACGTTACAAATCGGAAACACAACTATTATTGAAACCGTGGGCGTTCTACTTACCAATTACGTGCCACCATGCGTCCCCTTTTTTTATTGGCTAGGAGGTGCCGTGCGGGGTAGCTATTTGAGTACGGGAGGCGTGCGATCAGACCCCTGTGCGTGCTCATCGGGAGGAGAGCCCTTTGACCTCTATCCGCCGCGCACCTCCCTCCCAACGTCTCCATTAATGGCGCCCGAGCCCCTGTTTCACGGCGTGGCTATGTCTCACTGGATTGAGATTTAAGAGAGAAAAATGAAAATCTGAAAAGAAAGTTTTGCACGGATCTTGATGTAAGATCCGACGGACCTATATAGCATCGACTGCGACTTATAGCAAGCATGATGAATATAAGGACGATGACAGTGGCAATCTCTCGACCCAGAACTCACGCTGGCCATGGCAGACACAAGGGAACGATGATGAATGACTTGTTTGTTTTTGTGGATGAGGAGTTGAGGAGGAATGTGCAGTCTTCTTGGAGTAGTAGCAGTATTTATAACCGAGTACTAATACGCTCCTAAGTGGGAAACCGTTTAGGTTTTGATCGGTGTGAACAGGTTTGCAATTTGGAATGTGACGGGACGCAGGCTCAAAATTTATTGACGATTCTATAATTTCTAAGTGCGGCACTATGCCCGGACGGCGTAACGTGGGCACGCTTTCTCGGCCGCGTACGTGGCGTTAGCACCATAGGGTGCACCGCAATAGGCAATGTCAGCACACGTCTTGTTCCAAGAACCATGCGCGCACGCTTCTTTTAATTAGAATGTGTGCCCGTCTAGCGCACACACGTTGATCTATCTAACTGTTTTTGTTTGTTGTGGCTAATTCTAAACAGTTCATCTGTATGAAGTGTATGCGATCAATCGCAGACACTTTGATCTGGCTGACTGTTTCTGTTCTGTTGCCTAATCGCAAACAGTTAATCCTTCTGAAGCGTATGCCCTCAATCACACACACCTTTATGTAGCTGCCCGTTTCTGTTGTTCCGCCTCATCACAAATAGTTAATCCGAGTGAACTGTATGCCGTATATCACACGCGCCTTCATCTGGCTGCCCGTTTCCGTTCTTCTTCCTCATCACAAACAGTTCATTGAACTGAACCGTATGCCCTGCATCGCACACGCAACCAAAATCTGAACTGTGTTTGATGCATCCGTCATCGCAAATGTTTTGCACCTTTTTTGACATTTTTTACACCACCGTTTGCGATTATTGCATCACACACAGTTTCGTCGAAGGGTCTCTGATCGTAGTGTCGCGTTACCAGCATCCTGCAGTAGTGCTAGAGCAAAATTGCCTAGCTCAAAAGATATAAGTGAAGCACATAGAGTATTCTAATAAATCATGATTCATGCGTGTCCCTCTCAAAAGGTGTGTACAGCAAGGATGATTGTGGCAAACTAAAAAGCAAAGACTCAAATCATACAAGACGCTCCAAGCAAAACACATATCATGTGGTGAATAAAAATATTGCCTCAAGTAAAGTTACCGATAGACGAAGAAGAAAGAGGGGATGCCTTCCGGGGCATCCCCAAGCTTAGGCTCTTGGTTGTCCTTGAATAGTACCTTGGGGTGCCTTGGGCATCCCCAAGCTTAGGCTCTTGCCACTCCTTATTCCATAGTCCATCAAATCCTTACCCAAAACTTGAAAACTTCACAACACAAAACTCAACAGAAAATCTCATAAGCTCCGTTAGTATAAGAAAATAAATCACCACTTTGGTACTGTTGTGAACTCATTCTTTATTTATATTGGTGTAATATCTACTGTATTCCAACTTTTCCATGGTTCATACCCCCCGATACTACCCATAGATTCATCAAAATAAGCAAACAACACAAAGAAAACAGAATCTATCAAAAACAGAACAGTTTGCGAAGATCCGAATTTTCTATTACTTACGTAAATCTAAAAATTCTGAAAAATTAGGAAAACAGACGCAATTTGTATATCAATGTCGTATAAAAAATTCAGGGTTTTTCAACACTCCAGTGAATTATTAAAATTCTGATACTGGACGCAAAAGTTTCTATTTTTTAGCAACATCAAATCAACTATCACCATAAGCCATCCCAAAGGTTTTACTTGGCACAAACACTAATTAAAACATAAAACCACATCTAACCAGAGGCTAGATGAATTATTTATTGCAAAATAGAACCAAAAAGCAAAGAACAAAAATAAAATTGGGTTGCCTCCAAACAAGCGCTATTGTTTAACGCCCTTAGCTAGGCATAAAAACACAAATAGATCTAGGTATTGTCATCTTTGGTATGCAATCCATAAGTGGCTCTCACAATAGATTCATAAGGCAATTTAATTTTCTTTCATGGAAAGTGTTCCATGCCCTTCCTTAACGGAAATTGAAATCTAATATTTCCTTCTTTCATATCAATAATTGCACCAATCGTTCTAAGGAAAGGTCTACCAAGAATAATAGGACATGTAGGATTGCAATCTATATCAAGAACAATGAAATCTATGGGCACATAATTCCTATTTGCAACAATAAGAACATCATTAATTCTTCCCATAGGTTTTTTAATGGTGGAATCCGCAAGATGCAAATTTAAAGAACAATCATCAAATTCACGGAAACCTAACACATCACATAAAGTTTTTGGAATCGTGGAAACACTAGCACCCAAATCACACAAAGCATGGCATTCATAATCTTTAATATTTATCTTAATAGTAGGTTCCCACTCATCATAAAATTTTCTAGGGATAGAAACTTCCAATTCAAGCTTTTCTTCAAAATATTGAATCATAGCATCAACGATATGTTTAGTAAAAGCTTTGTTTTGTTTATAAGCATGAGGAGAATTCAACACGGATTGCAACAAGGAAATACAATCTGTTAAAGAACAATTATCATAATTAAATTCCTTGAAATCCAAAAGAGTGGGTTCATTGCTACTTAAAGTTTTGACCTCTCCAATCCCACTTTTATCAATTTTTGCATCAAGATCTAAAAACTCCGAATCATTGGGACGCCTTTTAACTAAAGTTGACTCATCTCCAGTCCCATCTTTATCAAGATTTATATTGGAAAACAAAGATTCAATAGGAGTCACATCAATCACTTTAAGATCTTCATCATTATTTTCACGGAAACTAGAAGAACATGTTTTTACAAACCAATGCTTTTTTGCACGCATCTTGGCGGTTCTTTCTTTGCACTCATCAATGGAAATTCTCATAGCTTTGAGAGACTCATTGATATCATGCTTGGGTGGAATAGATCTAAGTTTCAAAGAATCAGCATCAAGAGAAATTCTATCCACTTTCCTAGCCAAATCATCAATCTTAAGCAATTTTTCTTCAATCAAAGCATTGAAATTCTTTTGCGAACTCATAAATTCTTTAACACTATTCTCAAATTCAGAGGGCATCTTATTATAATTTCCATAAGAATTGTTGTAGGAATTACCATAATTATTAGAGGAATTACTAGGAAACGGCCTGGGATTAAAATTACCTCTATACGCGTTATTACCAAAATTGTTCCTACCAACAAAATTAACATCCATAGATTCATTATTATTTTCAATCAAGGTAGACAAAGGCATATCATTAGGATCCAAAGAAGCACTCTTGCTAGCAAATAATTTCATAAGTTCATCCATCTTTTCACTCAAAACATTAATCTCTTCAATTGCATGCACTTTTTTACTAGTGGAAGATCTTTCGGTATGCCATTGAGAATAATTAACCATAATATTATCTAGAAGTTTAGTAGCTTCTCCTAGAGTAATTTCCATAAAAGTGCCTCCCGCGGCCGAATCTAAAAGATTTCTAGAAGCAAAATTCAATCCGGCATAAATTTTTTGTATAATCATCCACAAATTCAAACCATGAGTAGGGCAATTTCATATTATCAATTTCATTCTCTCCCAAGATTCTGCAACATGCTCATGATCAAGTTGCTTAAAATTCATAATATCGTTCCTAAGGGAGATGATCTTAGCGGGAGGAAAATACTTGGAAATAAAAGCATCTTTACACTTATTCCATGAATCAATACTATTTTTAGGCAAAGATGAAAACCAAGTTTTAGCACGATCTCGAAGTGAGAACAGAAATAGCTTCAATTTAACAATATCATTATCCACATCTTTTTTCTTTTGCATATCACACAAATCAATGAAATTGTTTAGATGGGATGCGGCATCTTCACTAGGAAGGCCAGAAAATTGATCTTTCATAACAAGATTCAGCAAAGCGGCATTAATTTCACAAGATTCCGCATTAGTAACGGGAGCAATCGGAGTACTAATAAAATCATTGTTATTGGTGTTGGAAAAATCACACAATTTGGTATTCTCTTGAGCCATCGTGACAAAGCAAACAATCCAACACACGAGCACACAAAAAGCAAACGAAGAAGACGAACGGAAGAGGGGCGAAGAAAAGGCAAAGAGAGGGGCGAAGAAAAAGGCAAATCTTTTCAAAAATCGTTTTAGAAGTGGGGGAGAGGAAAACGAGAGGCGAATGGTGAATAATGTAATGCGAGAGATGAGAGTTTATGATGGGTACTGATCATGAATATAGGCATCACGTCCGTGTCAAGTAGACCGAAATGATTCTGCATCTACTACTATTACTCCACACATCGACCGCTATCCAGCATGCATCTAGAGTATTAAGTTCATAAAGAACGGAGTAACGCATTAAGCAAGATGACATGATGTAGAGGAATTAACTCAAGCAATATGATGAAAACCCCATCTTTTTATCCTCGATGGCAACAATACAATACGTGCCTTGCTGCCCCTACTGTCACTGGGAAAGGACACCACAAGATTGAACCCAAAGCTAAGCACTTCTCCCATTGTAAGAAAAACCAATCTAGTTGGCCAAACCAAACCGATAGTTCGAAGAGAATTACAAAGATATCAAATCATGCATATAAGAACTCAGAGAAGATTCAAATAATATCCATAGATAAGCTGATCATAAATCCACAATTCATCGGATCTCGGCAAACACACCGCAAAAAAGTATTACATCGGATAGATCTCCAAGAACATTGAGGAGAATGTGGTATTGAGAATCAAAGAGAGAGAAAAAGCCATCTAGCTACTAGCTATGGACCCGTAGGTCTGAGGTAAACTACTCACGCTTCATCGGAAGGGCAATGGTGTTGATGTAGAAGCCCTTCGTGATCGAATCCCCCTCCGGCAGGACGCCAGAAAAGGCCCCTTGATGGGATCTCACGGGTACAGAAGGTTGCGGCGGTGGAAAAGTATTTTCGTGGATGCCTCTGGTGGTTTGAGCATATAAGAGTATATATAGGCGAAAGAATTAGGTTAGGAGATGCACGAGGGGCCCACAAGGGTGGGGGGCGTGCCCTACCCCCCTGGGGCGCGCCCTCAGTCCTTGTGGCCGCCTCGTGGCTCCTCCGACTTCATCTCCAAGTCTTCTGGTTTCCTTCTGGTCCAAGAAAGATCATCGCGAAAGTTTTATTCCGTTTGGACTCCGTTTGGTATTCCTTTTCTGCGAAACTCAAAAACAGGGAAAAAACAGGAACTGGCACTGGGCCCTAGGTTAATAGGTTAGTCCCAAAAATAATATAAAATAGCATATTAATGCATATAAAACATCCAAAACAGATAATATAATAGCATGGAACAATAAAAAATTATAGATACGTTGGAGACGTATCAATGGCCGTCTCTCCACCGGACACAGAACCTTCCTCAAGATCCACCGCATGGATAAAGCCAACGAATGCACACTTCCGGGCAGGTTGGACCTTGGCGGGTCTCGCGCGCCGAGCCGTCTCAACGGCGTCGACGCAGGCGTCCGGCCCAGGATTTGACTCACCGATCTTGCCGATGAAGACTTGAATTCCGCCGAAGGGGACCCGATACCCATACTCGATTGAATCGGCCTCAGGACCCCAGCCAGCATCGTCGATGTAGATCTTGCCGCAGCGGCTCTTAGTCATCCGGCCCACGGCGTATCCCTTGATCCCTGAAAAGCTACCCTTCAAGAACTCGAAACCACCATGCTCTGGCCCCACGGTGGGCGCCAACTATCGTGGATTTAACACGGCAGATGCCCTAGTGAAAGTACTTAGGTGTGGATCCATCACAACTAGGTTAGCTTGAAGGGCTTGAACGGGACAAATGACACAAAGGATTTACCCAGGTTCGGCCCCTCGAAACGAGGTAAAAGCCTATGTCCTGCTTTTAATTGTATTACTTGAGTTTCGATCACCAGGGAGCGAATACGCTTGACCTAGTTCTTGACTTGTTGTCTCTTGAGTTAACCCGTCGCCGGGTCTCACCTTTATATACAGGTCGATGCCCGGCGGCTTACAAAGTCCCGGCCGGCTCACACAACGTGACCGGCTCGGTTTCTGACCAAACCTGCCTTACATAGCAAGTTAACCTTGAACGGTTCACACCTTCGGGTCTTGAATCACCTCCGAGTCTTGGGCCTCCAATAAGCTTGCTTTATGAACCGCCATCCTTATGTCTTCTTGGACCTCTTGGGCCTTCTTCACAATAAGTCACCAACGGTGTAACCCGGCCCCTCCTGGGCGGGTCACACCTCGGAGTTATATCCTCAACACTACCACTTGTTTGCCTTGGCACTTGTTGGCTACCACTTGGTTGGCTACCTTGTGTAGCTCCTTGTTGGCTTGTGCATGCATCATTTGTCTTTAACCTCTTTCTTGGTTTGGTAGATTTTCTTTTGTTGTGGCCATGACCTTTGCATTCCCCACAACGGGAGCTCTCATGAGGCTCTTGGAATTGGTCGTTGCCCGATTCGCGGCGGCCACCATGTCCCCATCCATCCATGTCGCCTCGAAGACGCTTTGTCTTACATCTACCCCGTTTAACAACCTTCAACTCCGGATCCGGCCAAAGTTGAAGTCCATGGTACTCTGGCCATTGTGATTGGTCAAAGTATGGGTGAAAGCGGGGAGCCCATGTATTCTTGATCGGCATGATTGAGAACTCCGACTCCCTCACGGTGAGGGGGTGATTGACGTCCACATTCCTAACGCGATCGGCGGTATACAAGTGTGAGCATGGGAGATGAAGCAACAATGGCCTCCCGCAAGAGCAATCACACCATGTTAACGAGACCTTGAAAGCCCGACCTCCATGTTGGTGGCCATCGTTTGTGGTTCCTCCTGGCTCTTTCACTTCGTACTTCCAATCTTCGTTGTCATATAGTATAGCTTCTTGTGAGTCCGCCTTCCGTGATTGAAATTCCAACCATTCATCAACCTTGGGTGGGAACTTGTACTTGTACTTGCGCTTGTTCTCACCCGCTATCTGTGCATCCGTTTCCATTGAGTACTTTAGAAAGTACGCATTCATCTTGTCAAATGTGTATTGAACTATTGCCGTCATGGGTAATGCACGTGCACCTTTGAGCACCCTATTGAAGCATTCGGCCATATTGCTTGTCATTTGACCGTATCTCCGGCCATCTTCATCAAAAGCACGTGCCCACTTGTTTCGGTATTGAATGTGCCTATTGAGAAAGTCTTGACCCCCGGGATCAAGTTTTTTGTGTGCGAGCAATTTGTTGTACAAAGTGGCGAACCGCTTGTCGGAGAAAGCGAGACAACAATCTTGAAGATCATCGGCCAACTCCTTAAGGCCACATGCCCTATAGAAGTTGGAACAAAAGTGCCTCATGCACCATCGATGGTGCAACGGAGCATGCCCGGAATGTCAATCTCCACCGCGTTAAGAATTCCTTGATGCCGATCCGATATGACACAAATTTCCCTCTGAGCGGGTAACACCTTCGTCCTCAAAAGACGCAAAAACCACTCCCAGTTGTCATGGTTATCCACCTCAACCAAAGCAAATGCCAATGGCAACACCTGGTTATTGGCATCACTTGCTATCGCAACCAACAAGGTGCCCTTGTATTGTCCAGTCAAGAACGTGCCATCAACGGCGATGACCGGCCTACAGTGTTCGAAAGCCCTCACGCATTGCTCGAACGCCCAAAATGCACGGCCAAATACTCAAACTTTCCTTCCGTCATGAACCGTTGTTTTTTCCCCATGAGGCTCGACCACATGAACCATGCACGGGTTTGTGGCGGCCATGGCTAACAACAACCTAGGGATTCGGTTGAATGCTTCCTCCCAATTACCATACAACATCTTAAATGCGGCTTGCTTCGCCTTCCATGCCTTGCCGTATTTCACCTTGTAATGAAAGATGGCTTTCACAAGGTCCATGACATGTTGGATGCTCATTGTTGGAAGTGTGGATATTGAGTTGGAGAGCCTGTAAGCAATGAACTCGGACGTGAGTTGTTTGTGGTCTTGGGACACAACCTTGCCATCCACCCTTTTGCCTCGGCACATGTGACTTGGTACACAACTCACTACGTGCCAAGTTGGACCTCCTTTCCATGGTCTTGCACGCACAATCCACGAACATTTTTCATCTTCACATGCAACCGTGTAGCGCACATTGACGTCCGAGTTCACCACCTTTTGTGGACGATAATGCGTAACCGAGTAGTTGTCGAGCCACATCTTCAATTCCAAGAAGGTTTCGAACTTAGACCCGGGAGAAATCCCGTTCTTGCCGTCTTCCAAATCACGGTGAGATCTTGGCCTAACCCCAAGAGATATACCTTGGCCACCATCTACCACGGCTTCATCCGCGAGACTAACATCCTTGAACAATGGAGTCCGATGATCTCGCCCGAATACCTTCTCGAAAGCTTCGGCCTCCTTCACCGTGAACCCCTCCTCATCCACTTCTTCATCCGGACCTTTGTCATCCGAATTCGATGCATAGCCATGGGAATAAGGGATGGAATGGTCCATTGTCTCTTGCAAATGATATTTGTCGAGATCACCCACATTGTTTTCATGGAGATCAACTTCATTGTCATCGTCCGCATACTCATCATTCTCCTCTTGCAAAGCTTCATTTTGGTTGTTTGGAAACGGGCTCAATGTTGGCCTCACTTGTTGGGTCAAAAGAGGTTCAACAATTTCATCTCGGTTCAAGGGTGGGGGGCTACTAGAAACCAAAGGGGAGGGGTTCCGGTTCAAGTCCATATGCAAACTTGAATCGACCTTCTTCGTTGCAAATAACTCAAGAGCCTTGTCTAGTGATTCGGCCACCGTCTCCTTGTATGCAACCCAACGTTGCTCCGAGTTCACACGCATTGTCTTCCAACGGATGTGCATTCCAAAACCAACATTATGCCTTCCCTCCAACTCAACGATATCACTAGGGTCCATCCAATTCAAATCTTTCCTCACTTGTTCCAAGAGCTCCGCATAGCTAGGACTATTATCAAACCCCATGTCAAGCTCATCCGGGTCCGGTTCAATATTGCCTTCCAAGAAGGCGTCTTTGTCCCCATGATGAACAAACACACACGTTCTTCCCATCCCTATAAGCATTGAAACAACAAAACGTAACATTTCTTCCATGAGTACTAATCCAAGGATTAACACGGAATACAAACCCTAACATAGATATGAAACAACAACCCTAACCCTAACCCTAACCCTTTCCCAACATAACAACACCCATAACCCTAACCCTAACATACTAACAAGCCTAACCCTAGCACCAACATAAGAACACCCATAAGAATAACCCTAACATACTAACAACCCTAATCATAGGAAATTGGCAAACAAACATCTCATATCTCCATACAAATCTCTAGATCCATAAAAAAACTAGGGTTTCCCCAAACTAGCAACAAATGAGCAATTTGTTAACATTTCTTGGATCAAAACAAGGGGATCGGAGAAGATTACCTTGAGGGAGGGATTGAGTTCGAAATCCACGGACAAAATCTTCAAATTTGGAAGATTTGGAGAAGGATTTGAGAGGGGGAGAGAGGGGAGAGGGGGCAAATCTCGGGTGGGGATGGTTTGGGGGTTGGGGTGTGTGTGGGGGGAGTGGGGGAGGGGGGCCAGCCGGCCAACTAGTAACAGACAGTGCAACGCCTACGGGATAGGCGCTGCACATTACATGTGTGGCGCCTAGCTCTGAGGCGCTGCACTGCTCGGTGCGGGCCCCGGGGCTGCCACGCTGGACAGAAGTGAAACGCCTCCGAGCTAGGCGCTGCACCATAGGGTGTGGCGCCTCCGTGTCAGGCGCCACTCAAAAAGGTCAGCTGAGTGAATTTTTTTTAGGGGCAGTTCATTTTGTGAAATGATTTCATCCACAGGTCAAAATTGTCAAATTTGCCGCTTGTAACTCGTGAACATTGTATTATTTGGTATGTCTCAGTGCTGTAGTATTTTTCAATTATGCATAATTACATATTCGACTGGGTCTTCTTGGTGTTTCTTGCCTCTTTTACTGCAGAATGAATATATAATTTTCACATGAAAAAGATCCACTTTTCTCCCTTAATTATTGGTGGTGTGCAAGTGTGCAAGGGTATTATGAGTTGATGGGGAAAATTATTGTGGCTACTGTTTTGGTGCATAATGTGGCTTTCAAAACATAGAACCTCTACACATAACTTGTGAGCGCAAACTAAAAGTTCCTCGTGGTGGAACTGACCCACTTGAGTTCAAGTTCTTTACCTGGCACAAGTGCTTTCGACCAGTCGATTACAAGGTGCATGTGGTGACTTTGTCAATCTCAACCTATGTTGGCTCGATCACTCGGAGATGCTCAGAGGGGCAGAGTGCGCTTGTTTGTCTTCATAGGAGTGAGTGTATCTGGCCGGAATTTCTCGTATCCGGATCTAGTCGGCTAGGTCCCGCTACTACATCAGGGCTCGTTTTGGGGTAGAAGGTGGGACCTTGCTGCCTCTAACTAGTCTTCGGCGGAGCTTGCCGCTTGGGTGCTTGCAGGTGCCCATGGCCGTGCAGGCGGCATGGTGGCTGGGGTTGTCAGAGGGATGACCCCCGGGTAGGCTCGGGAGTACAAGACGCATCTTCTACATTTAAATAGCTAGCCCCCACTAACTATTTCTCGCACATGCAAGCATGCCACATCATTGCACAACATATATGAGAAAAGGCCCACCCCACTGGCATACATATGTCTCTCAACATGCAAGCATGTCACTTCATAATGAAATATGCATGGAAAAAAGACCCATCTCAATATGCAAACATAGATGAGAATTTGCATTATATTATTCTATTTATATTTAATAAATATTTTACAACTATATAGTAATCAAATATAATAAATTATATGTATCCCAGTTTTAGTTTTTTATATTTTCTCGCAACATGCAAGCATGCCACATCATTACACAACATGCATGAGAAAAGGCCCACCCTCACTACCATATGTCACTCAACATGCAAGCATGCCAATTCATCATGAAACATGCATGGAAAAAAGATCCATCTCAACATGCAAACATAGATGAGATTTTGCATTCTATTATTCTATTTATATTTAATAAATATTTTACAACTATATAGTAATCAAATATAATAAATTATATGTTTTTTAGTTTTAGCTTTCTATATTATTACTTCAAATATTCATGTTTCATAACCACATTGAAATATGTTACAAAATATTCCCGCAACAACGTGCGGGGTATAATCTAGTATTTTACAATCCAACGGAGTAATTAATTTCGATGATGTGGATTAGTGAGAAGGCTTTAAAGGTGCATCCAAATAGTAAATAAGAGATGTAGATTACACAATTTAATTTGGTGATAATCGATGCAAAACCAAGTGAAAATATTGAATTACGCACGTTCATTCAATTTGCACATGATACCACCAAAAGTGAGAGCCAATGAAGGAGTTGAGGTGTAACGTTGACACTACGAACAATCAAGAAGTATCTATGTTTGTTACCCTATAAACTACGTTTTTTCTCTAAAAATGTTGTGAAGTTATTTGCTAGATTCGTAAACCCTTGATCACTATTTTTTAGATATATTTAAGGATAGTTCAAAAAAGGATGCCTACAAATTTAGTATAAGACGTGCATAATTTTGTGTGTGAAATCATTTGATCTTTTTATGAAAATATTAAATATTAATTAAGAAGAAAACACTTGCATTCTAATCGCATGAGACCACCTCGAACGCATAGGCCAGGGCTACCAAACACCACACCATCCAGCTCAAAAAAACATCATATCATCACAACACCTCTAGCGCCTTTGAGTAGTTTCATTTCCTTCACAATTAATCTTCGGGAATATGTACCATAGTCATCGCATCAATGTCGTTTTAGTCTCCTGAATCACAGCATGACACGTTGATAATATTGGGTTACTTAGATTTATAGTGAAATCTATTATAAGAAGAGGTTCTCCTAACATGCTAAACAAAATAGAAAATAGTTTTTGCAACAAAATACATTTTCAACTTAGTAAATAAATATTTTATTGATGAATGATATATGACATATATGTATCTTAATATACGCGATAAGTTTACCTTGTTAATGCCACCCGTTAGAACTCAAAGTAACATTAAGATAATATATTGACCGATGTAAAAATAATAAATAATATATTTCTCATATTATAAGTTATGACAAAGTAAAACAGTTTGGTATAAAGATATCACAGACCGTCCGCTCCATTACAATGGTGTACAACCTCCGAGAGTTTAGAGGAAGCAGACAACACACAGATGATGAATAAGATGATCGATAAATGGGTGACACAACTATGGGTTTTCAACAGCAGCTTGAAGTTGTGCGAACGGAAGCTGATTAACACCACCATAAACATCGTGATCCTCGGATATTGGTCAACGGCTTGGTAGTCGCCACCTGCGTGCTGTTGCTGGGCAGGGCCTCCGAGCTGGTCGCGGCTAATGTTCCCGGCATGCCCGACGGCTTGACCATCGGCAGGGCCTGCGAGTTGGCCGCGGCCAATGTGGCTGGCGTGCGCACTGAGTGTGGCGGCCGAGTCCATGCATGTCCCTGGGCGCCATAGACTGCATCGTGACGTCCCGAGAAACGTCAAGCATGTCACCGTACTTGATAGGCTGGTCGGTTTGTCGGGCCTCCCTGGTCGATTGGCACTCCGACCTCCGGCGAAGTAGCAGATGAGTCTACGCCTCTTCTTCTCTTCGAGACTGGATTTCTAATTTGTCGAGAGAACTGCTGGGATCAGCAAAGTGGGTTTACTGGGGTCCCGATGGGTTAAAGTGGATAGCCGGTTTAAATTTTGTGATGTCCCATGGGTGCCCATTAAATTGTTTAAGTGGGATGGGCTAAGTTAGTCCCACTATTATCCACTCCCGCCTATAGCCTGAAGATGAGTCCTAGCTCTCAAGTGTCCAAGTCAAACAACGAATCTACATTCAGTTTATAGGTTCCTAACGGTGGTCTCTTCCATTTTTCCCAAGCAGGAGGTTTGCGAACTTCCTTGTACAAGCAGTTTGCCACAGTACCTTGCACTCATTTTTTACCTCGCCGGCATACCAACATTCTCCTTGTGGACTGCCTTACTACGACTTTCCCACTAGATATACCAACAAGCAACCATAATAAGCTCAACCCCATTGGCTTCAATAATCACCACTCCTCCCAGTTTCTTTGAGAAAAACAATTCTTCCAGAACAACAGCACCTGATTAGTCTATGGTAGGAAACAAAATCCCCAACCCAAGTGCTTCCCGAACTTCTTTAGCCAGATTGTGTGCAAACAACATATGATAGATGTCTTCTGGCACACACCGGGCAAACAATCGGTGTGTCGATATGTTTATCACATAATGTACAATAGCATGTCACAATACCGTGTAGAGCCCTCAATTCAGAATATGAACTTTCGGTGTCACACATTGGATTCATTATCATTTCTTCGCCTTCATTTGAACGATTCCCAATTTGGTGTTAGACAACCATTCTGCATAGTAAGGAGAGCTAACGGTGAATAGCCAGACTTAGTAAACTGCCAGGCTATGAAATCCGATCGGCCATGAGTTTAATTTGAGAACATCTAACGAGCTATCTTAGGCGCGCCTCTACATCGCCTCAAGCGAGTCAGATGCTAGACTCGCCTAAGGGAGGCTATAATGAGCCGACCCAATAGGATAGCCTGGGTTAGTTACGTGGGTGTTTTTCGTTCCTTTTTTTCTGTTTGATTTTTTTTTCTACTTTGGTCATATCTTTGAAATATTCTAAATATATATTTTTAAAATTTAATTTACATCAAATTTTAAAAACATTCATCACACATTTTAAAAATGTTCATACAACTTTTAGAAAATGCTGAAATCATTCAAGAAAATTGTTCACAATATTTAAAAACTGTTCATATATTTGAAAAAACCTTTTTGGCATTTTATTTTTTAATAAAGTATACAAAAATTACTCCCTTTATCCCACAATATAAGATCGTTTTCCAAGCTTGAAAAACAATATTATATTATGGGAGGGAGGGAGTAGTAACTAAGAAAAATGTTCACATGTTTTCAAAAACTGTGGTTGTAAAATTTTAAAAAAATGTTTATACAATTAAAAAAATGGTCATATAGCTTAAAATTGCTTCATTCTTTTAGAAAAATGTTTATATAATGTATTCAAAAAACGTTTACGATATACTTGCTCCGTCTCAAAATAAGTGACTCAACTTTGTACTAAAGTTAGTGCAATGTTGAGTCGCTTATTTTGAAATGGAGGGAGTATTTAACAAAATGTTCAAAACATATATTTAAAAAATGTTCAAAACATAAATGAGCAGGCCCAAAACATAAACGAATAAGGCCCAGTTCTTTTGGCCAATTCTTCCAGAATCTTGAGAATCGACCCTCCACCCAGCTTCTCCCAGAATCTTGAACACATATTTTTTTTACAATCCTAGCTAGTTAGGATGTGAACATCTAGGATTGTAAAAAAATTATGGGTACAAGATTCTGGGAGAAGCTGGGTGGAAGGTCGATTCTTGAGATTCTGGGAGAATCGGCCAAAAGAACTGGGCCTAAGCCAGTTCCGAGGCCACCCGAAACGAGCACGCATTCCTCACATAAGCACGCTCTGCCACGTCACGGATCCGGCCTTCCCACTACGAACCAATCACATCCCCGCATTCCCCAGTCCCACGGATCGTGCCCCTCTCGTTTTGACATTCGCGCGCCGAAAGTCCCCGCCCCCTCCGCCATAAATACTCCCCACCACCGGCATCTTCTCGGCCCCCAAAATTCCCCAATCCCCAATCCTCCACCAGAAAGCACTCCGAGCATCAGCCTCTTCGTTCCGTTGGGAGCTCAGCCAGCAATGTCGGGCCGCGGCAAGGGAGGCAAGGGGCTGGGCAAGGGCGGCGCCAAGCGCCACCGGAAGGTGCTGCGCGACAACATCCAGGGCATCACCAAGCCGGCGATCCGGCGTCTCGCGCGCAGGGGCGGCGTGAAAGCGCATCTCGGGGCTCATCTACGAGGAGACCCGCGGCGTGCTCAAGATCTTCCTCGAGAACGTCATCCGCGACGCCGTCACCTACACCGAGCACGCCCGTCGCAAGACCGTCACCGCCATGGACGTCGTCTACGCCCTCAAGCGCCAGGGATGCACCCTCTACGGATTCGGCGGCTGATCTGGTTGGTGGCCTCCCGTCGCGTTCGATCTCCGTCTGAGCTCCGGTGCCGGTGTTAGCCATTCGTTGTGATGTCTCGTGCTGTGAAGTGGAATGTGATGCATATGGTTTCAGATTAATCAATGGATTCGGTGTTGCTGTTCGGTGCGTTCGCGTGGTCCCGTCTGTCGATCTGTGCTCTGTTTGATTCTCGTCACCACGAATCCCTGAACTTCTTTCAACGGGCGCCAAGCAATTCTGTATGCCCCGTCTCAAATTTCTGTGGAGCACATATGGTTTCAGATTAATCAGTGGATCAGGAATTGCTGTTCAATTCATTCTGGCCACTAGTGATTTCCTGTGATTTCGAAATTTTTGTGAATGGCCGCCGGGCAATTCCGTCCCAAAATTCGAACTGCCGCGCAAGTGCCAAAACTTTAGTTCAGCAGATGAGGTGACACTTCTCGCACGCATCTCAAAGCTCTTCTAGTCCAGCATCCTAGCCGCCGCCATCCCCTCTCCGACCCGATCGTCCAGCGATCGATCCGATCACCATGGCCGCCGCCGCCTCGTCCATCACGAGCCCACCGCCCCTCCCCGACCACTCGTCCCACGACGACGCGCCACCCTGGGTCCTCGACATCGCGCACCGCCCCAACGCCACCTTCGCCGAGAGCATCACGAGCACGGGCCAACAACGCTACCTTCCCGGAGAGCATCACGAGCACGGGCCAACCCATCCAGGTGACCTTCTCCGTCGCCCGCCCGCCCAGCGTCTCCCACTTCTGCGCCCACTGCCCCGGCCTCGGCGCCGCCTACTTCACGGGGTCGTCGCCGCGGAGGCCGACCTCGTGCTGCTCCGCCTCTCCCTGCACCGCTACGCTACGCGCGGCTCGACTTGCGCTGCTTCGACCACTTCCTCTACACGGCGCACCCGCAGCACCCGCCGCTGGACCTCCTCCCGAACCCGGACGGCAACCTCTTCCTCGACAGCGACGCCGCCCTCCTTCGCTGCGACGGCGACGGGTACGCCATCGCGGCTCTCACGAAGACGTCCCGCAGGATGCCGTCCAGGGACGACGGCACGCTCCGGGAGCCGGTGGTGTTCAAGCTCTGCCTGTACCGCTCCGCCGAGGGGTGGCGCTCCAGAATGGTGCAGGTGGCCGAGCCGCTCCGGGACAGGGTGTGCCCGGTGGCGGAGACGGGGCGGCACCATGAGACGATCACGCTCGGAGGCCCGCGCGGTACGGTCTGGTGGGTCGACCTCTGGCGCGGCATTCTCGTCTGCAACGTGTTCGACGAAAGTCCCATGCTCCACGACGTGCCTCTGCCGCCGCCTGCGAGGGGGAACTGGGTATCTTACGCCTACCACAAGCGCTGCTCCTTCCCGATCCGGGACCTCACCGTCAGCCCGAGCAAAGACAGCATCAAGTACATCGAGATGGAAACTGGCCTGCCGAGAAAGCAGGAGGCGGTGACCGCTTAGTAGTACCACCCACCTGAGACCTACCTGGAAGGCTTCCACGAGAACCCCGCTGCGATGGCTGGAGGGCCACCACATGGAGCATGCCAATCCCGATTCTGTCATGGGAGCACTGAGCCCCGGCTGCACCGGATGTCGATGAGATCATCGTCGGGCCAATGCATTCCAAGCTGCTGCCTGGGACGCCAGGCAGTATCAGTGACAGTGAGCCCACCAAGGCGACGTTGCTGCCAGTCCTACTGTCCAAGGCATGCTCCGCTGGTGAGCCCACGGAGGCGACGTTTCCCCACAATGAGTATGGATGATGATGTTGTGTACCTGTTGTCCAAGGCATGCTCCGCTGGCGAGATGGAGGTGGTGATTGCTGTTGACTTGAGGAAGAAGACGTTGCGAGGAGTGGGCAAGCTTGTTGCCGGAAAAGACTTCACTGACATGCGCAACCGCACCACCGAGATCTCCAAGTATTTCAGTCCCAATACGGCCGCAGGTAACTTTGCTTTACTGCTACTTGGTTCTTGTGTATGCTACAACCTGTATGAAGTGTCTTGTTATACGTCGGTACTTGCTTGGCAGTCTGATTTCATATCTTTTCCACGAGAGTACGATGATTGTTATAGTGAAGTTGTGTGAGGGCTAAAGCTTGGTATGCTCCTGTAAATTGGACATGCCCCTTTATTAATTTGGAAACAGCTAAGACCTAGGGTCTTATGGCAGTATTCTTTTGTTTAGTATGGTCTGAATGGCCAACTTCAGACGTTACTAGACTTAATTCAATGGGAGGGTAGCAATTGTAGTTGCTATATTCTATACTCCCTCCGTTCCATAATATAGTGCCTATAGATTTTTTGAAAAGTCAAACCTCACAAACTTTGACCGAGTTTGTGGAAAAAAATATTTACATCTAGAGTGCGAAACATATATCACTAGATTCATCATAAGATGTAGTTTCACATTATATATTTTTGGTATTATAGATATAAATATTTTTCTCTACAAACTTGGTCAAAGTTTGCAAAGTTTGACTTCTCAAAGAATCTATAGACACTACATTATGGAACGGAGGGAGTACTTTGCTGTGTAACTGGCATACTGATAAAACAGTTCTTGGTTCTTGAGGCCATACCGCCATAGTAAGGAAAAAGAACAGTGAATTGTGTAGCATTTATGCAGCAGGCGTCCTTCTAACAGTTCATAGAACAGATGAACTGGTGATGGTGGGATGTTGTCAGAAAAACCCTGACACCATATCTTGAACCGACACTTGTTAGATGGAGGAGTTTGAGTGAACACTGTAAAGGCAGAGGATATGCATTCAAGTAATGGTGTTTAGACCTGTTTGTAGCCAAATGTAGTACTATGTATGATACTAGGGTGCCATTTGAGGAGAATTTTCCTTAGATTCCGTTTTAGAATCTGTGCTGTCAACATTCCTAAACTTTTAATTGCTAATATACAAAAACTTATCTGGATTCATCCTGCACAGATGTTATTCCTACTAGATTTTCCATATTTTTCATCTCATTATATACATTTTCCATTGACATCTGAATAAGAAAAGTAATAGTCATGTTTGTTATGAACACCGTCTTGGTTTGCAGAATGACGAACGGAGGCATCAACAAGATATTTGATGACCAAAACTAGCAAGAAAAAAAAACTGTTGCGTGTTATGTTTTAATCATTATTATTGCTCAAAGTTTTCTTGCTGTTTTGTACTAGTATTAATGAAGGACATCTTATATGCTTCATTGAACAAAAGATTGTCCTTCTTGATGTAGGGCATTTGAATTAGCTATTGTATTTGATACAAACAAAAGAGAAAGAGGATAAACGAACTGACCACTGACCGGTAGAAAGTGGCAAGGAAAGAAGTATACTGTATACATGGGCCTTTGAGATTTTCCAGGCATTATTCTTTTATACAGGCGAAAGCCCAGAAGTTCCAACACTTAATTGGTGCGAGGTTTGCCCTGGAAGCACACTCATTAGGTTTTGATATAGTAGCATCGCAACGCGGCACTGACGAGATGAGTATATGGGATGATTCGTGGTAGTATATTTTATCTTGGAATGGGTGAAGCTAGGAAATGATAAATGGCCTTTGTACCTTTCTGCGCAGAAAAGTTCTCTGAATTAAGTGTGTTTTCACCAGTCCTATTGATATGTGTTAGCTCTGTAATGTCAGTTTGAAGAAAGCATATACCTTAAACTGTTTTCACTCATCTCTGACACAACTCTGTCTCATCAGTGATAAAATGACTTCTGAACTAGTATATTTGGACAGACTCAACAAATAGTCTCTTATACCATTTCCCAGTGATCCGCGACGCACACACAGGCATAGTTCACAATACTTCCAGGCTGCTGGTATACTTGTGTCGTTATTGATCATGCCATGCTGCCACTATTCACCATGGTTATGCAAATCTTTTAGCATAAATGCTTAGTAACTAAAACAAATAGTATGAAGCACGTACCTTTTGAATATAAAATGCTAAGTGGTTGATTATGTTCTCTGTTTTATGATGTGCTCAAGCTACTACACTGTATTTATACGGAAATGTGGTTTTCTGATTGTAATTTAGGACATAAACGCGACCCCTATGTCTGCAGTGCTCAGAACTAAGTCTGTTGTAGAAGAAAAAGCTATGTAATCTGACCCTGTTTCATTGTTATTAACACATGTGCCCATAACTTCGTGAATATAATTTAGGTGTGCTTGAAGGTATTCACCTTAATTCTTCTTGGGGTATCTCAACCATTTACTACATGATGAATATCTAATGTTCTTTCAAGTTTTATTTATGAATGTGTAACTAACAAATTAAAAGTACAGCATGTTTATAATGGATGGAGGGTAAACAGAGTGGAATAAGGTATATGAAATCTAGCTGGTAAGGCCCAACACAACTTCTGTATTCTGCATTCTGCAGTTATCATGCAGCGTTGAACGAGTTGGCGGGCATGCTGTGCTAACTGTAGTGACTGAGGCAGTTTTAAACAATTATTTGTGTAGACTTCTGGCTTTGTGTTTTAGCTAGCTTTTCTTAATCAATTTTATAATTTCTGCAACTGGTGTCTGCTGACTGCCAAGAGCAACCCAGGAGGAAATTTGGAGGTATTACAAACTAAAATTTTCGGTTTGTAAGTTGTAACTAGTTTTAGAGGGAGAAACTGCTCTCTCCAACTGTACTCAGATGCTGAAAGTGACTCATATGTAACGAAAATGACGTGTGTGAGCATGCAACGGTATTCAGTGCGTTACTGGGGCATTTTAATTGGGTACTATTCGGTGCATAATCTTGCTTTCGGAACATAGGCCTTTGCACATAACTTGGCCACTCAGGCAAACTCACTTAGTTGTTGGAGGTGTCAATACCCTGTTCATAAAACCTTGGGTTTATGATGAAAAAGTTGTAACTGCTCTCGAAAGCAGCTGCATGCCAACATGGTAGTTATGACTTATGAACTTGCTGTGGGGTCTCATTGTAGAACCAACTTGAAATTGCAATGACTGTTAACTTTATACCTCTGTTCAGAAAACTGGAGCTTCTGTTGTAGTTAAATACAACTTCTTTTGCTTGAGTTGTGTTGTGGGGCATTAGCAGTACTTGATGGCAAGTCCTATTTATTTTACAGCTCACTGGATCTTAAATGTATTATTAAATAATATGTACTATTCTTAACAGTGTTCAAGCACTAGTAATTTTGGAACAAGTAATGACAGAACGAGTAAATGAAATTTGTTCCATGGTAAGTAAAAAGTGGACAATGCTTCAGTGTGAACCTTTTCACACCACTATGACTGCCAACTCTTAATGAACTTAATTCAGCAGCTCATGTAATATGGAGACAGATGACTGAAAAATAGGATCGAAAGCCCATATGCATCTGACTACATCTTTATCTTCACTATGAGTTCACGCATCTTCTTTTGACGTTGTATCTTACATCTGACTTCTTTTGACTTCATCTTTATCCTCACTATGAGTTCATGCAGCTAATTATGAGGTAGTACTTACAATGGTGCCATTTTGTTTTGCAGCAGAACTGAAAACGACTGCTGCTTTTTATCCCTATCATCCTTTTTCCCTTTCATGGTGCTGGATACCCTGATGCTGGTATCATGACGTTACTTCTTTCAAGAGGAACCGACCACTTAAGCAGCTGATCTTTTCTGCTTAGAAACGGTTACCTGCAAATATACTTTAGCCTTTCAGCGCAGTTGTTTCGTTAAAGATAATTTTCCATCCATAGTAAAATCAAGACAGCGGTCACACAGCATGTTCCTAATTTCATATTGAACTGTATCATACAGTAAACACTAAGTTGTTACGGTGTCAGGTTGGAGAAATTTTGAAGCCAACAAGATTTGATACTCAAAAAAGAATCTAATAAGATTTCTTGCTTTCTCATTTTCATCATGAGATATCCAAGCATGTTAAACATGTGCAAGTTCCCTCATCATGTCTTCCAAATTTATTTGAAGTATCCAATGATTAAAGGGAATAGCCCAACTTTCCGTTCGATGTTGACCTCAGTTCCATAATTCCTTTTCCTGTGCTCAAGACTGCATTTTTGTCATGTTTTCCCCACGTTTTGTGCTTTTGCTTGTTCTGCTTCAAGCTCCGTAGGCAGTAGGCATGCATCTTTTTGTGAACTTATTTGCTCATCCAAGTTATTCTTATCTGATCTGTGTAAAACAAGATATACTATGAGAATATCAAAGGAGCACGTTTGTTTTCTCCCCTTGTGTGTGCTCTAGAACTTATGTTTGCTTGGATTAGTTTCATTGTGTTCTCTGTTCTCTAAATTGATAGTTTTCTCTGTTATAAATGTAGTCTCGTTTTTACAGTTACTGCCTCAAGCGATGAAATATATGTTTATTAGGATCTAGGCTTAAAATCCGAAAGAGCACAAGGTAGTCAACATGTGCTGTTATCATTAGAACATGTGTTTCCCAGTAAGCAGTAGTAGATCTAGAAGCTAATTCTAAGTTTAAGTTACAACTGATGATCTATGTATGTTGCTGCTATAGTGCTATGAAGTTGTTGAAGACGCTAGCATGGTAGTACGGGTTATTATACCGCTCACAATGGTAAAGAACCAACGTAGTCTCCGAATTTTTATATCAGCAGCACACCCATTGTTGCTATCTTTTTTCCAGCGAACACAATCCTGCAGTTGATTGGCTCGAGCCTTATCACATAGAGTATGAAGTATCGGTCATCAGGTGCTGAGTTCAGTACTTTCTCAGGACTGGTAAGTCGAATCTAATGACCAGACCATGAATCCTCACTTTTTTGTGTGTGTAATTTTTTTTGAAGATTATGTATTATGTTCCATGTAAGCAACAGTGTCGCAATGCCAGTTTATAGAGTAAATCTGACACATCTTCCGTTAGCTAACCATATATATTTATTATAACAAGTGAACCTCACCTTTGGAGCTTTGATTCTTACCGTTAGTACCCTGTTTTCAAGAAAGTGCTCTAACTGATTATTACTGTTCTGGAATATAGCATGTTCATGCTAAAAGGAATTTATATCTAGACTTGCCTAGGGCCGACGAATCAGAGAGTAGTAAACCCATAAAAGCTTCAGATAGTGACTGGACCTGACATAAGCAAAATGTTTGCAAGTTGCCTAAAGCCCTAGACTGCTTTACTTTACGGGGTACTTATGGTCCTATACCCCTATGGATTTTAATCATCACAGTCAAGCAAATGACACCGGTGGGAACGGAATACGGAGTTTTTGGACTGCTACAGGAGGAACATATATAAACTTCATTTCCCATAAGCTGACCAGCTTTCTCCGTCTACACTGCAAACAGATAAAGCATACGTGCATTTCCCTGTGATCTACATTATTCGTATCGTATTGCTTCATCATCTGGTATTCAGATATCCTTCCCTGTTTGGGCAGCGGCAGATTCTCGAGGAAGCCCCAAGATACTTGCACACAACAGCCTCCTTTTGGCGTTCGAAAGTTGGGGTGGCTACTGGCTAGCCTAGGGGGGTGGCCTACCCTTTCGGCTACACTGTTGAGGCCTTCTTTTCTTCTTCCTGTGATTCCTCTTCTCCTCTAATCAGAACCGACACTGCCATTGAGCTCTGCAACCCTTTGTGATTAAACAACTTTTCGTGGAAGTGCTTTTGAACAGAATATGTCTCGGCATATCTTAATCGCAGTTATTTTTTCTGTACCCAGGTTGAAGTAGTACTTTGCTTGCAGCTCGCAGAGGCAACCCATATCTCTCCACGGATGTATGCCAATGTGGGCACTCAAGGTCTGATGCCAATACCACCTCCAAAGTTGTAAGGATTATTCCTACCCCGGTTAATCTATTGCTGATCGTTAATTTAATTTATCTTTTTATCCCAACTAGTAGCCTGTCACATAGCTGTTTGTCTGAACTCTAATTAATTAATTATAAAGGCCTCCAGCAAATTCGAACTAAACAAAGCTTTTAGGCCGCGCTTGGAATCGATGTAATTTAATACGGAGGTGTATAACTTACACATGTATCTTACTGCCCGCTGAGCAAATTCTGTCCGGAAATGAAACATGTATTTTTTACAAGGGTATTTACTATTTAGAAGGAAAACGGTAATCCAAACAGGGCCTTAGGAGGGTGTCTCGGGTTCGTTTATCGAATTATGGCTCAATTTTGATCAAGACATACGCTAAAAGCAAAGGAAGATTAGTTATTCTTGGGAAAGCCAGGAAATGCGACGAACAGTTTCAGTTGAATATTATCACAGAATAGAACACATGTAATTTAGACCATAATCATTGGATTGATGAGTACGCTGGTTTTGTCTCTGGCATCATTACGATCAAAGATTACACACGATCTGATCTGCTGGGTCCAGGGTGGGTTAAATTCCCCCTTTTATCCTGCTCATATTCCTTAAAGCCATGTGAAGATGTGGAGGTCTGGGCCTCCTTTGCTAATCGAGCTGGACGATCACGCGTGCTTTAGCGTTTTCCATTAGATTAGGGACGCCAGCACTAGATAAATCACCCCGCTTTCAAATTCTAAATGAATTGCGTCATGTGCCCCCTTCATTCCTGTTTACTCTAAGCTGTCGGATCTACCGACTGGTTTCACCGGCGACCCATGATGTCACTGTGCCACATTGACTGTAGTCCCTGGTCCAACTTTTGCATCGATCGGTGCCACAAACTGAATCTAGTGATGGTAATTAACCTAACATAGTAGCTAATCAGTTAGTCTTTGGTTTGCTTAGCTGTTGCCTGAATATTGAACCAACGCACACCATCTAGTACGTAGTCCTATTGCTGTAGACCACAGTAAAAGAATGATGTGATGGATGCATGGTTCTAGTATAATTTGCCGTAATTAACCTTCACCAGGTGCTCCGGTAATTAACTGAACACGGCTAGAATTATACGTATAATAGGTGCTATGTATGTAGGATAGGCGGAGGTGGAAGGGATGGTTTAGGGCGTAGGAGATACCATCCCCGGGCGAGCGCGGGCGGTGTGCCTGTGGTGTGAGGGGTGGCGGGGAGAAGCATAAACTCGGAAAGGAGAAAGGAACCTAAAGCTGTGCTGGGGCGGGGAGATGGATGGGATGGGATTGATTGATATAAAGGAAAAGTGGCCCACAAGCGATGCTGCATGCATCCCACAAACACACCATTCAGATTTCCGCAGCCAGCCGCAAGTTGGAAAGCGCCCGGGACCCAGCTTGGATTGCCATGTAGGAGTAGGCTGTAGCAGTAGCAATGGAAGGGGGGACGTGTCGAAAGCCTGGGCCATCATAGTACAGTTGCCGGATCATGTCATGCATCCACAGCCCTTTACCACTCACCAGTCTCTTCTCTTTTTGTAATTTTGCTAGCTGAGAGATGGTCGCCATCATTAGCCCGTTGCACGCTGCCGAGAGCCGATTGGAGGAGGAGCAGAGCTTGATTTTAGTTAGCAGCTGAGTTGTCGTCAGACGGAGAACGGGTTACTATCAGAGAGACAGAGACAGGGACCCATCCATCTTATTCAGCTGACAAGACTTGTATGCTTAATGCTCCTGATTTTGACCTTGTTTCCTTTATGTATGTGCACGTCGTTTTTCTCCCCGGGGAAGAAATGGGCCGATCTCGGCTGCCGACTTTGGTAAAAGGACGGTGGCCGTCCCGTTTTGAAGTGCTGGTTAATTTTTACCGTAAAATCTATGAACAGTCGGATGTGTGAACGAACGAAATCTTTTGTGTGTTTAGTGGGACCTTCGGATTCGATCGGATGACTGTTTTCCTCGTCATCTATCGGCTGGCTCCAACAGAGGCCTTTTCCGGGTCCTTCCACTTTTCCAGTGTGGACAGTGTGAGCACGCTCTTTTTATCGGCCTCCTGGATTTCCGGTGCTGGCGGCACAATCTTTATCAACACCAACATTATCTGCTAATTATCGTTAGCACCATGTCTCTCTTCTAAACAAACATCAGCATGTCTAACTCGATCGCACTTTAGAATATCTAGCCTTGTTGGAACAGATGGGATTTATCCGCTAATGCATGATGTCAGATGTGAACCAGCCGGCCGGCGGCTCCCTGCACTGGTAGCTACCAGTTTTTTCTGAAAATGAATTCCACCAAGCCAGCTATTTTTACCAGTTTCTTAATTAGTTCTGGCACTCCGTTAGTTACATCTATTCAGCCAGAACACTCATATGCGGTGCAGGTGCAGCACAGCACTACTGAATTCTCTCTTCTTAGTATTTTTGACAGTGTCTCCAGGGTGGCAATGCCGACATACATGCTTGCAGCCATCACGTACTCACATAAGGCACTATATATGAGCATTGCCTAGATTGGCATCAACTCCAGATCGATCGAGCAACAGGTAACTTTAACATGTTACTACAGTTCATGGACGTACGCATGCATGCAGCATTTGGCGCCAGTGCCACCCAGTTGAGGGACAGTTAATCGGTGCTGGCAAAAAGCATAACTACTACTGATCCAGTACATGCATTGGCTGCTACTTAATTACGAGTAGTAATCTGGAGTGCCGGGCACGCAGGCCGAGGCATGCATGCATGCTCCCGCCCGGCAAGATCTACATGGGGCCGCGTGTATGAACGTGACGTAAACCGTCAAAGCGAAGGAGGGAGGGAAGGACGGCGGGGCATGGAAAAGCGCGGGAATCGAGTACCAACCTTGGGGCCCTCCCTCATTCCAACGGGAGCTGACTAGGCTTCCTCTCTCACGGGCCCACACGGCAGCCAGCCGGCCAATGGCATCTCCTCTCCCGGTCTCCCCCATCGCTGCGCCGCATGCACCTCCTACACACAGAGGAGGCCGGCCAGACCATAGATGGCTAGGCAGCTTTGGCTCGGCCAGCCAAAGACAAGGGGAGAAGATTGGGATATTTCTATCCCATACACAAAAGCCATGCATCCGAGCCTGACGCGGGACACAGCAGCGCAAAGCAAAAGCAAAGGACCCAGGGGAGAGAGACACAGGGACAGGGAGAGCTTGTGAAAGACGAGAAGAATCCGAGCGTTGTTTGCACACAAAATAATCCCACAAGCTTTGCTATAAAGCATTGCTCACCCCTCTGCCCCTTTCCCTCCCTCCCTCTCTTCTTCCTCCTCTCTCCTTGGGCGCCATTAGCCATCAGCACCCAAGGTCGGCCTCCTCTCCTCCTCTTCCTCCTCAATCTCTACTGCTCCTCTGAATTGGTTGGTTTTTATGACGACTCATGTGTGTGCCATTGCATCTTTCTTGCAGGTTTTGTACATTTGTAGCTGACGACGATTCATTGCTAGCCATAGCTAGCTGGCTGTTCAAGCAGGGCTGGTGTGGCTGTCCGCATTTTAGCTTTGGAGAGCCCTGCCTGCCTTCCTAGCTCCGCTCCAAGCGTCAATCCTTCTGCTGTGGGAGTTGTCGGAGGAAAAGGAATTAAGCAGATTGATGGCGCCGGTGAGTCTGCCGCCGGGCTTCCGGTTTCACCCAACTGACGAGGAGCTCATCATCTACTACCTTAAGAGCAAGATCAACGGGAGGCAGATAGAGCTCGAGATCATCCCGGAGGTTGATCTTTACAAGTGCGAGCCCTGGGACCTGCCAGGTGCGTGCTTTCTTCTTCCTAATAGAAATGTTTGTATTGGCACTAGCTCCTGCTTAGAGTCTTTCAATCCAAAACCTACGTCCATGTGAGCATCAGCAGTTAATTCCCATCAGAGAACAAGGTCCTCGTAGCTAATTTCACGATCAACTTCAGTAGAAATTTTGGGGACAAGGGGATACAAGCGTTCCAAACTCGCAGTTAATTAGTTAAATTGCTCTTTTAGACAGATAGCTGTTTGAATTACTCTGTTATAAGTCTTCCGTGGATTAATTATGGGATTTTGCACTGCCTACACCTTGTTCTCCAAGGAAAGCACCTACACGTACACCACTCTGATACTTGTTTTGGATGCCCTGTTGTGAAGACATTAAGCAATCTTATTCAATTCTTGCACCACTATACCTCCCAAGAAATGCCAGTGCCAATTCTTGAGGAAAGAATAGTCAGAAGTTCCCTTCTTGATGAGCACTTCATCGTCCTATTATATTCTAATACTAATTGGCCCTTGTTCTCTAACTTAATATTTGCATGAATGCATGCATTTGTAGAATATATATTTGGTTTTCACCCATAAAATGCTTTCTCATGAAAGCAACCTGTACATATATAGCTTAGCGTGCCATCCCCATGCATCCTAGCGCTCTGTGTGTGTAAAAACAGAGTATTTAGCAAAAAACTACCACAATTCGTGAAACCGTGCCTACAAACAACCACTTTACAAATTTATGCCGAAAACTACTATTTTCTCACTAATCCTTGACTAAAAACTACCAAGTCTGAAAAGAGCCCGATTTGGCTCTTTTAAGCGCGTTTCTGACAGAGTTGGCCCACACATAAGCGGGCTAAAAAAGCAATCGGGTCCCTAGTTTTTTTTAAAAAAGCAATCCAGTCCTCCAGCGACTGGAGGGGGCCGGCGGCTGCGTGCGCGCGTGCGAGGAGGCGCTGGGATGCCCGACGCGCGCGCTGGCCACGACTGTGGGTCGCAGCAGCAAGGCAGGCGGCGGCCTGGTCCGGCGCGAGGGCCCTGGCGGCGTGGCGAGGAGGCCCGTGCTTTGGCCGTTCTGGTCAGGCGCGGCGTGGATCTGGCGAGGTGAGCTCGCGGCGGCCCTGCGAGCTGCGCGTGCTCGGGGCGTGCCATGGGGCCCGGCTGCGTCAGGCGAGGGGAGGATCCTGCTCGCGCTGCTGCGGCAGGCCGTCGGGGCGGCTGCTCGAGCGGCTGCGCAAGGGCTGTGCGCGCGGCTGCTTGTGCGCATGCGGCGGTGGGGCTGCGACGAGGTGCGGCTGTGCAGTGCGGCGGGGCTGCGCGAGAGGAGGAGCTCGTGCCCGTGCTGCTGCTGCAGGAGAAGGAGAGGAGGCAGAGGAGAACGAGACGGAGAGGAGGCAGTGGAGAAGGAGAAGAGGGGCTGGGCTGCTGCTGCTTAGCGAGGAGAAGTAGAGGAGCACGAGCACCGCCGCCACGACGCTCGCCGCTTGCTGGCCGGCTGGCTTGCGTGCGTGCACAGCCGCAGCCGCCGCCGCCGTCGCCGCGAGCGTGCTGGCCAGCCGTGCTGGGCCTCGCCAAGGACTGGATTGCTTTTTTGAAAAAAAAACTAGGGACCCGATTGCTTTTTTAGCCCGCTTATGTGTGGGCCAACTCTATCAGAAACGCGCTTAAAAGAGTCAAATCGGGCTCTTTTCAGACTTGGTAGTTTTTAGTCAAGGATTAGTGAGAAAATGGTAGTTTTCGGCACAAATTTGTAAAGTGGTAGTTTGTAGGCACGGTTCCACGAATTGTGGTAGTTTTTTGCTAAATACTCGTAAAAACAAAATAAGTTAACTATACTTTGGAACTTGCATCTACTTTCAAACATTTTATGCACACCGAAAGGTGTGATATTGATAGATCTTGCTCCTTTTTGTTGAAAGAAATTAATCTTCCAATACTTATGTCAAAATTCTCCTAAGTGTAAAGGCCATCACGTAATGTCTCTGTCCCTGCATTGAGCTACTTGAAAGGGAAATAAATCCTTTATCACAGCGACAACAAAGCTAAAGCCTATATATTTTGGATCATGTCACAATCACGCAGAGATTTGAAGAAAAGATATATTCTCTTTATCCACTTGCAATTTGCTTTTGAGCTTGATGGTTTGCTAAAAATCACCCCGCTGAATGCATTGCGTGAAACTGGTACTGTAAAAAATCAATTTCAAATTAGATAAAGAGGATTCGTTTGTTCTTCTTTGGTGAGCAACAATACCAAACAAGAAATTAAGAAAGCGAGTTGAAAGATGACCTAAGTCAAGTCAAGAAGATGAACAAAAGTTGCAGAAGTCAAGCAGATGAACAAAAGTTGCACAGTTTCCAAGACAAGATAATGCATATAAAGTGTCGTCTAGTTTTTCTTTTGAACGATTGTAGGCTAGTTATATAATGGTCGATAGACACACTTTTGGTTTCTACAATTAGCTCTAATCATGGTTAAGATACACCTACTCATAAAAGACGGGTTATCTTAATATATTTGTGATGTACTGTATGCATGACTTCTCCCATACCTTTAATTTCAGAAAAGTCATTCCTTCCAAGCAAAGACCTGGAATGGTACTTCTTCAGCCCACGAGACCGCAAGTACCCGAATGGATCGAGGACGAACCGCGCAACCAAAGCTGGGTACTGGAAGGCAACCGGGAAAGACCGCAAAGTGAATTCACAGAAGCGTGCAGTTGGTATGAAGAAGACCCTTGTGTACTACCGTGGCCGTGCCCCACATGGGTCTCGCACTGACTGGGTTATGCACGAGTACCGCCTCGACGAGAGGGAATGCGAGATCGACAATGGCTTACAGGTACTACATTACTCCCTACTGCAGTTCTACACTGGGGGAAAATCACGAACTGATCATGTGAGGCTCCACGTGTACTCTTGATCTCTTGTAGAACCTTAACAAACATGGTTTTGTATACAGGACGCGTACGCATTGTGTCGGATTTTCAAGAAGACAGCACCCGGGCCGAAGATCATGGAGCACTACGGTGCGGCACAGTACCACGGGGAGCAGCCTCAGTGGACTCCGAGCAGCGTCGAGCGCTCCCCAACTCCGTGTGATGGAAGAGGTGGTGGCGATGACTTCGAGAGCAGCAGCTTCTCGTTCCCTACAGAGGCGCCGATGTCATCAGCAGGATCCATGCACGGCGGTGGGTTCGGGATGCAGATGATGGGCAGCGCGCCTCACGAGGACGGCAGGTGGATGCAATTCTTGAGTGAAGACGCCTTCAACGCCACCAACCCCTACTTCATGAACCCAGCTGCTGCCTCCAACTTCTCATGCCTTCCATCCAAGGTACATATACAGAATTACAGATATATACAGAAATAACGCCACTGTTTCAGACTTCAGGTAGTAATATGTTCAGCTCAAATGCATATACTTGTTCATGCAGGTGGATGTTGCACTGGAGTGTGCAAGGCTGCAGCACAGGTTGGCCCTGCCGCCATTGGAGGTTGAGGATTTCCCGCACGATGTCAGCCTCGACACAAAGACCGGCATACTCCAGAGCAACCCCAACGAGGTCGACATTCTCCAGGAGTTCCTGTCGGTGGCCTCGGCGTCTCAGGAGCTGATCAATGGCTCCGGCAGCAGCAGCTACCCTGATATGTGGTTAGGTGCCGGCACCAGCAGTGGCGGCGGCGGCCAGTACATGAACGAGCTGTCCTCTCTCGTTGATCTCGGCGCGGCGAAGGCGAAGGAGGAGGTCGACAATTTCTACCATATGTGCGGCATTGGCGCGTCAATGATGAGGCGTGATGACGAACCCGGCAGGCTGGTTGAGATCAGTGACATGCAGGAGTTCAAGGAAGAGAAGAAGCGGGCGGAGAACCTCAGAGGTGTCAAGCTGGTGAACAATGACCTTGGAGAGGTAATGTCAGGGCCCTATCTGAATAATTAACTTGCCTCCACAATAATTTGGTATATGATTAATATACATTTGGTTGCTAATCACAAGCATCAATTTTCCTGAAGCAGATCGTGGTGGAAGGAGATGAAAGCAATGCAACAGAAGGCATCACTCACTATCCTATAAAAGATACTGCAGAGAATTCAGGTACTTAAATTTTTGGCTGTAACATGCGCTCCAGTTGGCTTAACTAGCTCTTATTCAGAGGTAGCCTTCACGCATGCACTAACTGGGTGTTAGACTGCAGGAGAAGCCGGTCACCACATGACCGATCATACCACTGACGAAGGCGGCATCGACACGGCCCCCATCTTCTCGCAATCTCAGCCTGACGACTTCGCTCTTGCTATTGGTTTCGACAACGACGGCGACAACCCCAACGCGTCCTTCGACCTGTACGGGAAGGTCGACGTGCAGTGCGGGCTCTTCGTCTCGCGGGTCGCCGCGGCGAAGACATTCTTCCACCGCGTCGAGCCGCCGAAGAAGGTCAGCTTCCACCTGAATCCAGCAGCGAGCGAGGTCAGCAAGGCGATCGAGAAGTTCCATTATCTCCCCGTCACGTCCAAAGTTAGTGATAGTGGTAGTGGTAGTAGCAGTAGCAGGGTCTCCGTCCTTGGCAAGGTGAAGGCGCTCATCAGGGGCAAATTCCCGACGATGAGGAGGCCGCCATCACCATTGCAGCACCAGAGGTCGGAGACGACAGTGAGTGAGCTGCTGCAGATCGTGTCACTCCTCCTGGCACCCAAGGAAGCCGTAGCTGAGCGAGAAGAGATGGCCAGCAGGAAGAAGGTGAAGCCGGGACGACGGGGTTGCGACGGTGGGTGCAGCAGCTCGTGGCAGCTTGGGCTCCCCGGCAAGGGGAGCAAGGGCATTTCCAGCATGTTTTTGAGTGGGAAATGGGCGTTTCTAACCTCTGCATTGGCGGCCATCCGCGCCCCAGGGCCGTGCAATCACTTCTGAAAGCTCGTACGTCTTTCGATTCGACTATCGATCTCTGATCATGACTACTTATTGTAACACTATTTGTTTGTTTCTTCTACTGTAAGCTCAGTAGCGGCGCTTGCGTCCGTTGATTAACCGGGTGTGTGTAACTGGAGGGTGTCGGCACTATTTGTACGTACGTGCATTAACTTGTATCAAAACATATTGTTTATATATATGAATTGTAAGTGCAGATATACATATAGATATGAATATACATACAAATTGTATTCAGCGCATTTCTTTCCGGAAAATTTAAACGGTGTGTTTACTTCTCATGAATTCCATCAGGGGCGGCGCTAGGGGTATTCTTGGGTCTTCATGTGAATACCCATGATTTTTACAAAACAGTGTTGATTTTGGCAAAACAGTGACAATTTTCGAAAAACAACAATGATTTTGGCAAAATGAATACACATGAATACCTGGTTGCAAATTCCTGGAGCCGCCACTGAATTCCATAGAATTCTGTTCCTTAGCATTATTTTCCCTATAATAGAGCTGGTCTATTTTGCTTGCAGTTTCAAAGGAAAATTTCCGTTGAGTCTAACCTCGTGGATTTTTCTTTTGTCTCCATGACAACTATGCCATGCACCTAGTCCTGTAGAATTTTTCTGCATTTTTCGTGGTGCAGCCGAATAACTTCTATTATAGATTTATTAAGGGTCTCTTTGATTCACATGATTTCAAAAGCATGATAATTGGAGAACACGGGAATAACCGAGCCCCCTCTCTCCTCGGTCCACAGAGAAAAAAAAATGATATGATGCCATATGCAAAATAGAGAATTACGAAAACATGAATTTGCAAAGTTGTGTGTTTGATAAGCGGAAGAGGAATCCTAAAAGACGTAGTCAAATTAAGATTAAAGCACATGCAAAGGTGAAATTAGGTTATAGGAGTAATATATGCTTCTTATGGGCTCTCCCTTGTTCTTCGTGCATAAGAATGTAATAAAGAGGTCTGACTGGATTTTAAAATTCCTTTTGTTTTGCCTATGAAGCTCAAACCAAAGAAAAAATTCCTCCATTTTTCCTATGGTTCATTCCTTTGAATCAAATGGATGACCGTCACATCCCACACTTTTCCCAAATTTGGATTGTGGAAAAATAAATTAGAGGGAATTAAGAATTTCCCAAATCATATGGTTCATCTTCAAGAAACTCAGGCAAGTTGCAAGTTGACCATCCCTTGACCTATATTTTCATTTTATGCATGCCTCTTTAAATTTAGTAGTATGCATGCGTAGGGTTTCTACTAAAGTTTTACAAAGTGATATCTTGCTAGTTAAATCCCTAGGTTTCAAGCTTATATTTATGCTTATGCTTAGCCATGCTTGTAAAATGGGGTGGAATTGAAAGAAAACTTGTTTTAAAATCTTTAACTTGTTTTGTGTAATCTTTTGAAAAAAAGACATCATTTTATTTTACTCGGGTGGAATTGAAAGAAAACTTGTTTTAAAATCTTTAACTTGTTTTGTGTAATCTTTTGAAAAAAAGACATCATTTTATTTTACTCTCTGGGCGGAATGGACCGATGAGAGCATCTACAAGTGATTGCGCCCGACTGGGGGCTTGCACACTAAGTGATTGCACCCAACGAGGAATTGCACACTTGAGTCATTGCGTCCGACTAGGGACATGCACACATGTTTTTGATGGGGACCGTTGCCCAGGAGACCGAATTCTTCCAACTTTCACTAAGAAGTAGCTTCCAGTACAACCACATGCTATCATGGGTGATGGCTTAACTTATTATTAATGGGAAATCCTTACCCCATGTCCACCATTGGAGAGAGACATTAATTGCCTCGGTAGCAGGCGGCTTGGTAATAGGTAGAGGAGGCCGCTACCGAAAGGCTTCGTCACAATCTTGTCTCGGTCATGCACCAAAGTGTGTAACAACAAATGGGGTTGATTATGTCATATGTGGAACGTGTACGATCTCTGCAGAGGGTTAAACCTAATTGATTAGTCCTGCCCTAGGATACATGCAATTTGAGTAACTGAAGACTTGAACCGAAGAAGGATCTTCCCTTTCTTTTCTCAAATCTGATTTAAGGGTTCTGGGTTGAGGATTAAGCACATGGGTGAGTTTCACTTCAACCCTAAGTATTGTTTTCCTAGGTTGGAGAATGAGCCTTGCCGTGTTTACCCAAATATTTCACTCTAACCTTATATCTTAAAAACTACTTATATTTCAAAGAAACTTTATAAATCCTAGTGCAGGCGACAATTAGCTTTACGCAAACAAAACCCCTTAGCAATTCTTTGTCTTATACATGACTATCCTGTTATAATTTCCTTTGCAACTTGCGAGTACATTCCATGTACTCATCTACACCTGTCATGTGCAGATGTCGACATGTTAAGAGGCGATAGGATCACGGGCGTGCACTCAATGAGCCTGGAGTTGATGAAGCTCTAGCTTATCACTATGTATGTTTCCGCTGTATTCTATGCCAGCTTTGAGCTGTGCCAACGGTATGCATATGTAATTTTGGATCCATTGTTTAGTAGTAAATGATGTATGTTTTATTGATATTCACTTTTGTTACTATGTGTGCTAGTTACAATCCAGCCATAGCATAGTAAGCACAGAGATTTAGATCCTACCAGATCCGGGTCGTTACACCAGATCCTCCGGACCCTATTCCTCTTTTGAAAATGTTGGTGCATCTTCAATGTCCCTTAGGTAATGTAGATGTTGTTGGCACCAAGGCCCCTTACTAATTTTTTTCCAATGGTATTTAAGAAAATAATTTCCGATAACTACCCCCCCCCCCCCCCCCCCCCAAAAAAGAAAGAATCTCACTAACTATTAGGCTTACATTTCTTTCTCCTTTTCCTTTAGTAAACAATATGATTTTTTGACATCTCAAGCAAAACATATCAGATCAAGAACACTAAAATTTACACGGACAACAAAGAACCCTAATGAAACTAAAAGTTATACCAATATTTTTGCATATAAGTTTTCCTCCATGCTTTTCGTGAATTTTTTTACAGAGTACAAAACCTGAATAAGATGGACTAACCTCATAAGTTTAGATAGCCACATGAGCACCACCAATAAGTGAGCAAAAATCCTAGAGTTGCGGACGATATTCCACGGAAAACGCTCGAGCACCAACCTCCCCCCTCTCCCCGGGCCCCACAGCCTCGCTGGCTAGACCGGTGCCCCCTTGACACCGAATCAACCAGGAGCCATGAACAGGCAACCGAAACGGGCAGCCCATTTAGCTATTCGGTTTTCGAAACATTCCGGAAGGTTCTGGTCCGTTTTTTACTATTTTTTGTTTTTTCATGATGTTTATTTTTATTTTATTGGTTTCTTTGGTTTTGTTTTCATTTTTTTAAAGTTCCCTTTTAAAAAAATGTCCGGAAATTTCCAAAATTGTTTTGTTTATAAAAATGTTCACATTTTTTCAAAAAAATGATCATGTTTCAAATATTGCCCGAATTTCAATAAATATTCCCGTTTAAAAGAATTGTTCACAAATTCGAAAATAACAATTCGCCTTCAGAAAATGATCGAGATTTTTGCAAAAAAAAAAATCATGCTTTCAAAAAAGGTTCGGAAATTTGCAAAAAGTGCTCGTGTTTAAAAAAATATTCAATTAAAAAAATCTCGTTTCCAAAATTTGTCCAAAAATTCAAAAAATGTTGAGGAACTTCCAAAAAATGTCCGCGCTTGAAAAAGTGTTAATTTTTTTAAAATTTGTTCGTGTTAAAAAATATCAAAAATAAAAAAGTGTTCACTAGAGTTCCCCTGGATCAATACAGTAGCTCGCTCGCTCCTGTTCGTGCATGGGCCAACCCGCCTAAGATGGCCCCGTGTACCGCAGTCCCCATGTGCGCCCGTGGCTATTTTTGCTGGTGACGCGACGACCAATGGTACAACCATTGAGCGCGCGTGCTACGGCGGTGGTGGCTGCATGCTGCGACAACGGTCACCGCGGACCACGGGCAGCTGAGATGGCGACGACGATGGGACGAGCTTCAACGGCAACCACAAATGCAGGGGCGGGGCGACGGCGCGTCGAGGCCGACAGGGAATGGTTGATGCTGCGAGAATCCGGTCAGGACAGGCGCGCTGCGGTGAGCGGGGCGGCCGGGACGAGAGAAGAATCTCGAGCATGCGGCCGCGGTTTTCGCGGAAGAAGGGGATTGCGCGTGGGAAGGAAGACGGTCTTATCTTATCCAGATCCAGCGGTGGGACGGTGTCTAATCGGACGACTCGCGCTTGACCGGCTTCGTCTTCCGGCCCCTAGTTCCCACGTTCATCATCATCATCCGATGGACAAAGCTAGCAAGGTGACCAATGGCACGGGCGGTCAACTGCTAGCAGCCAAAAGGAGCAACCATACAAAGCGCGCAGCAACAGGAACAGCGCCACCGCGACCACGTCCACGTGCACCCCACCACCACCGCACCAACGCAGGCACCACGCGCATGTGCATCTCATCCATCGCCTCAACCTCACTCACTCACAAGAATCCCACCGATTCTGCGCCGGGACAAAAGGCGCCCCTCCGACGCACACACCCTGTCCGTCACGGGCGCAACACTCACTCACCATCACCTCCGGAGCGAGCTCCAAAGGCACAAGACGCGACTGAGCAGAGCAGCAATCCATGGCGTGCCGCCGGAGCGCGGCGGTGCTGTGGCTGTGGGCGGCGCTGCTTCTGCGCCTCGCGGCCGCGAACAAGCCGCCGCCGGTGGTGGCCGGGCCGGTGTCGCGGGTGGAGGACGCGAGGCTGTTCCGCATATACTACGGGCAGGGGTTCAAGGTCATCAAGAACGCCTGGGACGGCAAGAGCTACCTCCTCATGCAGGTCAGTAGGTACACACGCACGCATTGGCAACTGATTGGTTAGTCTGCAGATTGACTGATCGGCAATGGCGCGGCGTTTTTCCACAGAGCACGTCCAAGATGGCGAGCAAGACGAGGTACTGCACCGGGAGGATCAAGTCCTTCGTCGTCCCCCTCGCGAACTACTCCCTCGACACCACGTCTTCTCCAGGTAGATGAAGCAGAGTATGATTCAGTTTCACGGCAGTATGCAACAGTGTAACACTGCTAGAGTAATATCATTACTGTTTCCACCTCTGTTTGCAGTGTCCTTCTTCGAGGTGAGCAACGGAGGAGCCAGATAGAAATCACCAACATTCAGGAATCAATCTGCGGCGACCGTTTTACTCTGTTTAAACGATTTCTGCTTATAATGCTTTAGCTATCTGAGCCCTGGAGTATTTGTTGGTTTATGTGCAGCTACTTGGGGTGCTGGAGAACTTGAAGGGGATAACATCACCTCAGGTCGCCTCTCAGTGCGTGCTCCAGGCATATGCAAGTGGAAATGTTCAGCTTGTCAACAGGACAGACGCAGGCAAGCTCTCGCAGTTTCGCGCGCATTTCGTGAGCACGGATCAAGATAAAGGTTGCAACTTCGCAGCTTATGTGCCCTCAGAGGAGGACACGCCCTTGCAGGTACGTTTAACACTACCCCTGTAATCTGTGCTCCATTGCTAAGGTGTCAGCCGTTATCTGAACTGACAAAACTAATACTATTGGTGCTTCTGTGCAGAGGGCTGAGTGGATCAAATACCTGGGAACGTTCACCAACTCCGAAGACAGGGCCAATGCAGTATATAATGCAGTTAAGACCAGTAAAATGTGACTGAATTTGCGTTGTCCTGATTGAGCGAGAAAACTGTGTTTATTATGCACTCAGTAATATTACTGTACCATAATAAGCAGCTGCAGCTTAACTAGCAAGCCCAGATTATCTCTGCAATACTAGTTTGTAGATTCTCTTCGACCTTTTTTAATGAATCAGGCCCTAAGGGACAGCGTTTCAAAAATATACACGTACCTAAGGACCGTTTATCTCATTTTTGCACCAAATTTTAACACATGCTATTCATTCCTAATGCAGATCAAGACAAACTACTTGTGCTTAAGCAAAGCAGCTGCTGCCCTAAGCACCCGATTCAAACCTGTAGTGGCATGGGTTGAATTCACAGAGGTATGCGACTTTACACCCAAGGGATCATGAATTTCTGGTGCATCTATCTAAGCAAAAAATTTAATATACAGTTTTTACTGATCATCAATGTACTGTATCTACTGCTGTAGGGAGTGTGGACATTTGTCAGAGAAAGCTACAAGTTACAGGTAGCATCACTTCGTGGTATTGCAGCAGTTACAAAAATCTGAGAAAGAAGTGGACAACTGATGTGCATGTCTATTTATTCTATGAGCAGTATGTCAAAGATGCAGGAGCAGAAATTATTGATGCAACTATTACCGATAAGAGATTCAACGGTTCCGATCCAGAGGACATGGACAGCTTACATGCCATTCTTTGTGTGAGTACCAATAATAATGAACCTAGTGTCACACCTTGTACTGCTAAAAATGTCCGCCCGATCACCATTTCAGATGATGCTAAGAAGAGCTCGTTTCTTACTACTCGACTGCTTATATGAACTTTAACACTTCTAAAATGAACTTGGCCTCTTACTACTATGTAAGAAGAAAATTCTGTGATGATCTATTACTTCACAATTTTTTGAATGTCTATTTATTCACCATTTACTAGCATCTAACTCAAAGCCTGGTTCATATAAATTTCAGACGGTGGATGTGGTCATAGATCAGACATATGCCTCGGATCCTGCAGAGTACAAGCTATCCACATTTTTGGACAATATTGATGTGGGCCGTGACTCTTGTTTCAGTTTCATAACTAACCAAAGCATATGGAGATTTGATAAAAGAATAGGAAATTCCAAGACACTTGGTAATGACAGTTATCTTTATTGTTTATGTGCTCAAGAAAACATAGTGATCTGGTTTTCCTTTTCTTTTTCTCATTCCACTTAATCAGGGTGATGAGTTGATAACAATGCCCAAACCCCAGTGTGTCATATGGTTTTACATATGTAGTGGTCTAACAAACTTCCTGTTTTTAAAAAAGATTGGTCAGATGGAGCTATCTCCCAGCCCCAGTCGGTTCTTGCTGATCTGATAGAAGTTTTCTTCCCAACGGGGAACTACACAACTATTTACTTCAGGAACCTTGCAAAGGTATGCGCTATATTTTCTCCAGGCTATCTTTTTCCTTCTATTGAATTAAACCATCAGCCCCCCAAAAATGATGTTGATCAGCAGCATTATAACTACTCATCAGGAAGAAGGGGTCACAGAAATTGGCCCGGAAATGTGCACTAGGAGCATATCCACGCCCATGGAGCCTACGATCCTGCCCTGCCAATGACCACCTTAGATGAACATTAAGACGATTCAAGCTACAGTGCTCACAAACAGTGCAAGCTTATTAGTGGGAGTGTTGGAAGTGTTCTAATTTCTAGGTTACTGACAAGGTGACTTGAACGGCAGTGTTTTGTTAAGTGTGTAACATCACTATACTCATCAGTCGTCGATTGACTTTTTTTTTCCAAGAGCAGCAGTTGTATCTTTATCTGTCGATCCTTTTGATAAAGTGATCACAGATCAATACAAACTTGTTTTAGGAATATCACTTGAGAATGACAAAACTATTCTTGGTACAAATATTTGCAGTTTTGTTTCCTTGAATGATAATTTCTTTATAAGACTCAGATGAACTGCTTGTAAGCTCAGTCACTAGTCACATTATTAATTTGGCTTACAAGCGGACAAAAGAAATAGAAGGAGAATCACAGCACATTAGCCTTCAGAACTTCAATATTAAGGACATGCTTGGTTTGAGGACTAAATTTGGCATGCTAAATGTTTGGCAAGGTAGAAAGTTGGCTACCAATTTGCCTTGCCAACCTCTCAAAAAATTGTCAATATTGTCAAGTTTAGGACATTGCCAGACATTGGCTAGCCAATTTTTGGTAAATAAACCAAGCATGCTGTAAGATTAGCACCTGGTGATACCTTTTATGTGATCAAATAGGGAAACATGAAACATGAACTGCAAGAACAGGTATAAGTATCTGCTACCATAAGCACAATTAATTGGTCTATAATTCATAATAAGCATTCAGAAACGACTCTCGGTATGGTCAGATAAGATTTAAGTCAACCGCTTACAATACATTCTGTTCATGTATGTATGATGCTATTACGGCTCCAAAGTCAACAAGATCCTCATGCCTATGAGCCATGACAAGCCCAGTGAATGGGAATAAGAACAAACACCCATAGATCCAATTGGAAGAATTTACCCATTGAATGATCTTTTATTCTCAGACAGGAAGCCCAGTCTAATAGTTAACTCTATTCATCTATTCCATGACAGGTTCGAGGGGTCTCCAAAGTTCCTGAAAATAATCAAATGTGATTATCTTGGCGCAACAATTAGAACTCACTAATTAACCCTTTGTACAATTTCATATAATGGTTCATGCATAACAAGCTGAAAACTAGAGCTCAAGCTTCGTATACGATGGAACGAGAAAAGAGCCATTTCATTGTAGCATTTTCCTAATTTCACTCAAATTAACAGAACCAATAACTACATTGGCTTAATCTATTCTCTAATCAAACAAAATGCATTCAAGTAACAAACTAATAACAAGGGTTCGTGAAAAGTAAGTGTGATATGAATACTTCAAAACATGTTTTGAGATAGAGAAATGAGATGTCCAGTATGAAATAGCAGTGAGCAAACTGTTAAACATACCTCCGTTTAACCATGTAGAGAACTAAGAAGCCCATAGCAAGGGAAAGGCACAAACCACCAATAGTCAGATATGCCATACCAATGAAGTTGTTTTTTCCTCCAATCCAAGATGCAGTAGAAAGGACCAACGCTTTTGATCCTCCAAAACTATATGTGTTATAGTTGTTCTGTATAACCACTGTTACATTATCATTTGCATTGATATCTTTCTCAATTCTGCCATACAGCTTCCTGAAAGTTGGGAGGGCAGCAGTTCTCATCCAAACAATGAGATCTTCTTGCTCACTTAACTACACAATTGTGACAAGAAGAATAAATTAGAGTAAAAAATCTAGAAGAATGTGCATAAAATGATTGTAAGTGTTGTATATTCCAGCACGCAGATCCCTTAATACCAAAAGTAATGCATATACAGGGTGATGGAAATATCCACGTACTGGTATGCTCTCATTTAGCTTAGCACCACCTATAAGCCTTCCCTTCTGGAAGTTACTGGGATAGATATTCTTGCCGAATTTATTGTTCTTGTCACTCTTCCAAGCTATGTCCTTTTTATTCACTTGAGTAACCACCCCATTGACCCGAACTGTATATGTGTCGTTGAACAAACTCCAAGCAACAAGGCCACATGGAACAATTGGAGCATGATCAGCAGCATCACCTTCAGGCACACAATCTGATGTCAAATGTGCAGCACTCTTATACCGCAGTTGTTTGTCACTTCGACTTTTCACATACCTAGGAAAAGATGAGCAACAATTGATCTGAGTATGTCGACATAATTTGTTCCGACAGGATAGTAGTCAATACAACAGTATAGTGTGCCTGCTAATGTAGCAGAGATAAAAGAATATACGAGATCCAGTTTTACGGTGTCCTATAAAAATGCAACAGAAGGTAGGAAATGAATATTTTCAAATTCCTTGTGAAGCACTGATTGAGAACCAACCAGGGAAGCAATATACTCCTACTGAAGTTGTACTAAAGCTGCAAAAATTGATATGTATAGGAGGAAGTAGTGTTTTTCAGTAAATATTTAATAGAAAAATATACCTTCGATGGTTTTGATAGAAGCCGTCGATCAGGTAATAGACGTGGATTGGGCTCTTCATGTATTTTGGCACCTGAAAGGCACACAACAACCAGTTCGTTCAAATTTATAGGAGATAATGTGCTTAAAGACTATCTCAACAACAGTAGTACTACGCGCAACCATCACAAGTACATATGTATAACTAGGATAACATTTTCACTCGAAACTCACAGTCATCGTTATTGTGCATGTTTTGTCAGTCCTGGAGTTCTGGATGAACCCAACCTTGTCATCCACGGGCACACAACTTGCATCATATCTATGCACCAGTTCGACAACCTGCGTCACAGGGAAGGTGCAGGGTAAACAAATGCACCACAAAGAATCAAACCAGAGAAACATCAAAGGGATCTGCATTTGACCTGTCGTGATGCATGCAGCGACGCAAGCCCGATGGGAACAAACAGGGCGCCAATGAGCGCAAAGGCAGCAATGACCTATGCATGTCCAGACATCATCGTCACTTAAAAGCAACTTGTAAATTACATGTGTAGTACAGCAACTGAATGAAGATTGATAAACAAGCATCAGAGATTAGGATGGTTACGATTTCAGGTGTGAGTAGTGGCTTGCATGCTGGAAGCTCCTGCTGCGTAAACTTGGAATCTGCAGACAGAAAGAACCAAACCATACTGGTCAATTTGTTGGAACGGCACCGACTGGATCCAGCAAAAGATCCTAACAAATAGCATTCGAGTCGAGATAGAATAAATAAGGTGGCAGGGGGCAAGAAAGAGGTGAATACATTTGGGCTTGTTGGTCGTCTTTGGGTTCGAGTTGCCTTCCATTTCCAAAGGATACATCTGCGTGCGTGAGCAACCACAACGGAGACGAAATTAAAAGAAAAAGAATTAATGGATTTACTCCGAGAATAAGCAAACAGTATATAATTAGAAGTGAGAAAACAATCGGGATATTCTGCAAGTGAAAAAACACACAGAGAACAGTCAAAGCCACTGAGATCAAGTCCTGTGGGGATTTGGAGTGGCCAGGACCCTCAGAAATGATAGAAAAAGACCCCACCTTTATCTAATCTAATCATCACCCTAATGACCCAAGTCCAACCACGACTCTGTCTCTTCTCCAAGGTTCCTCCCGGTCTCTGTCTAAGCCGCGACCATTACCTAGCTGATAATGATGCCGATGCCCTAGCCACTAGGCAACTAGCATGCCAGCGCCGTCGGAGACTGATCTAACGAAGACCGCAGCAGTCCTCCGCTGACCGAGGAGACCGGGATTACGCCTCCAGCAGGCAAGCGCGGCCGCGCAAATCGCGATTGGACTGGCCGACAGGGCGCACGGGAGAGCGTGGGACCGGGGAAATCGGTCGGGGGTTTGGGGGGCGGCGGCGAGGGGGATCGGAGCGTTGGGGTTTGCTTACCGCGGAGGAGGGGAGGCCGGGATCACCGGCGCGACGGAGGGAGGACGGAGGCGGAGGAGGTGGGGGTGGGGTGGGGTCTGGGTGGTGGCCGGCGCGCGGTGGGCGGAGGCGGAGAGTGACGGCGGTGAGAGAAGCCCACAAGGAAGGAAGGCGACGGTTTTGGAGTGACAGCGACAGCAGAGGAGGGAGGGGAGGAGCTCGGCGGCGGTAGCACGCCACGGCGGGCCCCGCCGGCCCAGCCCAGACGGAATTCCGACGGGCTTTTCCTCGCATGTCTTTCTTGGGCGGCGGCGATCCCTATTTGACGCCCGTCAGCGGCAAACAGACAGATGCAATGCGCTTTCGCTGAAGCGGGCCATCCGTCTGTCGCCTCCGCATGGGCCGGCACACGGCTTCCATTTCTGTTTTGTTCGCCGAAGGGATCCCAACCGAGGTTCCTGCAAGGTTCCTGAACCGGGTTTTTCTGCTATTTTTTATTTATTTTTTTGTTTTTTATTCGGGTTTTTCCTTTTCTTTTCCCTTTTTCTTTTCTATTTTTGTTTTTTCTTCCCTTTTTGTTTTTTATTCGCATTTTTTGTTTTCTTTGGTTTTTTTATGGTTCTTTCTTCCTCCTTTTTCTGTTTATTTTTATTCTTCTTCTCTTTTTTGTGTATTATACAAAAAGTTCATCGTGTATTAAAACAATGTTCATTGTCTATTAAGAAAATGTCCAACGTACTAAAAACATGCTCAATGGTTTAGCGTATATCACAAAAATGGTCAATGTGTATTTAAAAATGTTCGGCATATATCACCAAAATATTTAATGTGTATTTAAAAGTTGTGCAGCGTATATTGCAAAAAAAATTCAATATATATATATATATATTTAAAAAATCATCATATATTAAAATTGTTCATGTTTACCAAATATTTTTCATTTTTTCAAATTGTGTTCCCTTTTAATGGTTTTGTTCTTATTTTCAAACATTATTCGCAATTTTTAGAAATTTTGTTCACAGTTTTTTTTTTCCAGAAATGTTAATTTTTTTGAAAAAAAAGACTCTGCAACTTAGCTAGTACTGAAATATTTAGCGCTGCGATTTAGCATGCAATCGTATCCAGATCGAGTGGCTACCAAGGGTGCTCTGTAACCAGAGTTTGGGAGTTCGACTCCACGCGCTCCCTTTTCGTTTTTCGTGAGCATTTACATTCAAAGTTGCGAATGTGCCGGCCCGTTTGCATGCGCTTGAGCGAAGGTTGTACTATTGGACGCACACGGGCCTCCAATAGGAGCTCCCGTCTTGGGCTGCAGGAGGGATCGACGAAATCCATGACTCACACGGATCGGTAGAGAATGAGTAAATGGGCCGGCCCATTCTAGCGGCACTACAGTACCCGGTTTCAGGAACCTTGTTTTACTTTTCTGTTTTTTCTTTAGTGGATTTCTTTTTCTTTTTCTTTTTATTTCCTTTTTCTTTTTCAGGAAGATGAAACTATTCTGGAACATGAAGATGTTATCACATTCTTCGGGACTTGTTGCAACTGAGTAGAGAAGAGGATGATGACCAAGTGGATGAGAGAATGGAAAGTGTGCTCGGAGGAATTAGAGAAGGTCTCGAAGCAAACAGTGCTCATTTTGAGGCTGTTGCTGTTAAGACCCTTGTGAAAGTTGTGTTGAGAAGAAAGAAAAAAGAAATAATCACTAGTTTGATTTATTTCTCTTGGCCTTCTTCTTTCCATTGTTGATTAGACGGGCCTTGCTATATCTCTTGTTTTGTAGGTGGTATACTATCATTAGGTATATAAAAAAATAGTTGCATAAATGTTGAGGGGGTTGACATGGAACTGTAGGGGGATTGGTGACAAAAACAAAAAAGATTTTATTAAAGATCAGATTAATAAGAACAGTCTTGACTTTGTGGGCATTCAAGAGACAATGAAGATTGAGTTTACCTCAATGGAACTACGTGGACTGAGTGCTCAGGAAAGATTTGATTGGGATTATTTACCCTCCAGAGGGAGATCTGGTGGGATTTTAGTAGGCATTAATAGTGCTACATTAATCAAGGAAGAGGTGGAGCATGGAGAATATTTTGTTAGAGTAATAGTTAGAAATGTTAGTGATGGTTTCTGCTGGGATTTGCTTGTACTTTGATTTAGCAAAATAATGATTCCATTGATGTGAATTTTGTCTCTTGAAATAATTTCAATAGTAATGCTTATAGGGGTAATTTTAATCCTAGACCATTTCCTGGAAATTCCTCTAATAATTATGGTAGTTCCTATGGTAATTCTTACACTAATAATAATAATAATAATAAGATGCCCTCTGACCTTGAAAGTAATATTAAATAATTTATTAATCTCAAAAGATTTTAATACTATGATAGAGGAATAATTGAATAAAGTTGATGATATGGCTAGGAACATGGATAGAATTGCTTATGATGTCAAATCTAAAAAATTTCCACCCAAGCATGATATTAGTGAGTCTACTAAAGCTATCTATGTCTCCATTAATGAAAGTAAAGAAAAACCGCTAGGTTGAAAGCTAAGCGAGAATTCCTAGAAAAAGCGATTCCGCCCGGTTTTATTAATGTAATCATGATGAAGATATTAAAATGATTGGTGTCTCACCTATTGAATCTTTATTTAGCAATTTAAAACTTGATGAAAAAGGGACTGAAGATGAGTCAACTTTAGCTACAAGGCGTCCCAATTGTTCGGAGGGTGATGATCTTAATGAAAAAATTGATAAAAGTGGGTTTGGAGAGGTCAAAACTTTAACTAGTGATGTGCCCACTACTTTGGATTTCAAGGATTTTAATTATGATAGTTGTTCTTTAATTGAATGTATTTCCTTGTTGCAATCCGTGATAAATTCACCCAATGCTTATATGAACAAAATAAAGCTTTTACTAAACATATTTTAGAAGCTATGATGAAAGCTTTAGAAGAAAAGCTAGAATTGGAGGTTTCAATACATAGGAAATTATATGATGAATGGGAACCTACTATTAAGATAAAGGTTAAAAATTATGAGTGCAATGCTTTATGTGATTTGGGTGTTAGCGTTTCCACTATACCAAAATCTTTATGTGATGAGCTAGGCCTTCATGATTTGGATGAATGTTCCCTTAATTTGCACTTAGCGGATGCAACTATTAAGAAACCTTTGGGTAGAATAAATGATGTGCTTATTCTTGCAAATAGGAATTATGTGCCCGTTGATTTCATTGTGCTTGATATTGATTACAATCCGTCTTGTCCTATTATACTTGGTAGGCCTTTCCTACGAACCATAGGTGCTATTATTGATATGAAAGAAGGCAATATAAGATTCTAATTTCCATTAAAGAAAGGAATGAAACACTTCTCTAGAAAGAGAATTAAGCCACCATATGAATCTATTATGAGGGCCACCTATGGAATTAATTTGAAAGATGACAACACTTGAAACTATGCATTGTGCCTAGCTAGGGGCGTAAAACAATAACGCTTGTTGGGAGGCAACCCAATAGTTATCTTTATTTTGCCTATTTCTTTTTTGTTTTTGAGTGTGCACATGATTATGCTACTATTATGTTTGCATTTTTGTGTTTAAATTAGTGTTTGTGCCAAGTAAAGCCTTTGGGATGATTTGGTTGATAATTGCTTTGATTTTGTGAAAAAACAGAACCTTTTGCGCCCAGTAGCAGAATTGTTTAAATTCACTGGAACGTGATAAAATTCTGAATTTTATACACATGATTGATATACAAATTTCCATGTTTACGTAAATTTTCAGAATTTTTGGAGTTACAGAAGTACTGCGTTTGTCCAGATCATTACAGATTGTTCTGTTTTTGACAGATTCTGTTTTCGTTGAATAGTTTGCTTGTTTCAATGAATCTATGGATTGTATCAGGGGGTATAAGTCATGGTGAAGTTAGAATACAGTAGGGAATATGCAATAATAAAATATGAATGCGTTTACAACAGTACCTAAAGTTTATGATTGGCTTGTTATACTAACGAATCTCACGAGTTTTCTGTTGAGTTTTGTGTGCCGAAGTTTTCAAGTTTTGGGTGAGATCGTGATGGATGAAGGAATAAGGAGTGACAAGACCCTAAGCTTGGGGATGCCTAAGGCACCCCAAGGTACTATTCAAGGACACCCAATACTCTAAGCTTGGGGATGCCCCGGATGGCATCCCCTCTTTCTTCTACCAACCATCGGTAAATTACTTGGAGCTATATTTTTATTCATCACATGATATGAGTTTTGCTTGGAGCGTCGTGTATTATATGGGTCTTTGCTTTGTTTGCTTTTTATTTTTCCATAGTCATCTTTGCTGGACACACCTTTTTGAGAGGGACACACATTTATTCGTTATTTGTTAGAATATTCTTTGTGCTTCACTTATATCTTTTGAGCTAGGCAGTTGCTCTAGTACTTCACTTATATCTTTTAGAGCACGACGGTGGTCATATTTTAAACAAATAGATATACTCTCATGCTTCACTTATATTATTTTGAGAGTTTGATAATAGTAATGGCAATATGCATGGGTTATGAAATTGGTCCTAATATGATAGGTATTCAAGAAGGATATAATAAAAACTTTCATGTAGATCATTGAATATGATAAGATTGATTCCTTGCAATAGTTTTGCGATATAGATATGGTAATATGTGGGAGGTACTAGTGAGTGATTGTGGTTTAGTAAGAATATTGGTGTTAAGGTTTGTGATTCCCAAAGCATCCACGTATAGTCTCTCCTTATGCTAAGAAGTTGGAGCATGATTTATTATTGATTGTCTTCCTTATGAGTGGTGGTCGGGGATGAGCGATGGTCTTTTCCTACCAATCTATCCCCCTAGGGGCATGCGTAGTAGTACTTTGCTTTGAGGGTAATAAACTTTCGTAATAAGTATGTGAGTTCTTTATGACTAATGTGAGTCCATGGATTATACGCACTCTCACCTTTCCGCAATTTGCTAGCCTCTTCGGTACCGTGCATTGCCCTTTCTCACCTCGAGATGTGGTGCAAACTTCGCCGGTGCATCCAAACCCCGTGATATGATACGCTCTATCATACATAAGCCTCCTTATATCTTCCTCAAAACAACCACCATACCTACCTATTATGACATTTCCATAGCCATTCCAAGATATATTGCCATGCAACTTCCACCATTCCGTTATTATGACACACATCATCATTGTCATATTGCTTTGCATGATCATATAGCTGACATAGTATTTGTGGCTCAGCCACCATTCATCATTTTTTAGCTAGATCATTGCACATCCTGGTACACTGCTAGAGGCATTCATATAGAGTCATATTTTGTTCTAGTATCGAGTTGTAAGTAAATAGAAGTGTGATGTTCATCATTATTCATTATTAGAGCATTGTCCTAGTGAGGAAATAAATGAAAAAAAAGAGAGGCCAAAAAGAGCCCAGAAAAAAGAGGCCAAAAAGAGCCCACAAAAAAAAAACAATGAGAGAAAAAGAGAGAAGGGGCAATGTTACTATGTTTTTCCACACTTGTGCTTCAAAGTAGCACCATGTTTTTCATATAGAGAGTCTCCTATGTAGTTACTTTCATATACTAGTGGGAATTTTTCATTATAGAACTTGGCTTGTATATTCCGATGATGGGCTTCCTCAAATGCCCGAGGTCATCTAGAGCAAGCATGTTGGATGCACACCCACTTAGTTTTCATTTTGAGATTTCATACACTTATAGCTCTTAGTGCATCCATTGCATGGCAATCCCTACTCCTTGCATTGACATCAATTGATGGGCATCTCCATAGCCCGTTGATTAGCCTTGTCAATGTGAGGCCTTCTCCTTTTTTGTCTTCTCCATATTAATCTCTACCACCGTACTCTATTCCACCCATAGTGCTATGTTCATGGCTCGCGCTCATGTATTGCGTGGGGGTTGAAAAAGCTGAAGCGCGTTAAAAAGTATGAACCAATTGCTCGGCTTGTCATCGGGGTTGTGCATGATAAATACTTTGTGTTAAGAAGATGGAGCATGACAAGGCTATATGATTTTGTAGGGATGGCGTTCTTTAGCATTTTTATTTTGAAAGGCATGATTGTTTGTTGGTATGCCTGAGTATTAATGTCTTTATGTCAAATTATAGACTATTGCTTTGAATCATCTCGATCCAAATATTCATACCATAAAAGAAAGATTACAAGATGAACATGTTAGGTAGAATTCTACATCAAAAACTCTATTTTTATCATTTACCTACTCGAGAACGAGGAGGAATTAAGCTTGGGGATGCTTGATATGTCTCCAATGTATCTATAATTTTTGATTGTTCCATGCTATTATAGTATCAGTTTTGGATGTTTTATATGCAATTATATATCATTTTCTGGGACTAACCTATTAACCCAGTGCTAAGTGTCAGTTGTTGTTTTTGCGTGTTTTTGGTTTTCCAGGAAATCAGTACCAAACGAAGTCCAAATGCCACGAAACTTTTTGACAATTTTTTTCTGGACAAGAGAGACCCTAGAAGCTTCGGGAGGAGACCAGAAGGCAAACGAGTAGATGGCAAGGCACTAGGGCACGCCGGGGGGGGGGGGGCGCCCAAGTACCTTGTGGGTCCCTCGAGGCTCTGTCTGACCTAATTCTAGCTCTATAAATTCTCTAAAATTAGGAAACCAATAGAGAGCCACCCAAAATACTTTTTTCCACCGCTGCAAGTTTCTATTATTCCGCGATCCCATCTGGAGGCCTTTTCCGGCACTCTGCTAGTGGGGGAATCAATCACGGAGGGCCTCTACATCAACCTTGCCGCTTTTTCGATGATGTGTGAGTAGTTTACCATAGACATACGGGTCCATAGCTAGTAGCTAGATGGCTTCTTCTCTCTCTTTGATCTTCAATACAATGTTCTCCTCGATGTTGTTGGAGATCTATTCGATGCAATATGCTTTTGCGGTGTGTTTATTGGGATCCGATGAATTGTGGGTTTATGATCAGATTATTCATGAATATTATTTTAGTTTTCTCTGAACTCTTTTATGCATGATTATTATAGCTTTGTATTTCTGTTCAATCTATCTGTTTGGTTTGGCCAACTAGATTGATTTATCTTGAAATGGGAGAGGTGCTCTGTAATGGGTTCAATCTTGCGGTGCTCTATATCCCAGTGACAAAGTAGGGGACAAGACTGTGGCACCCCGGCTCAGAGAATCTGTTTACCCGTGTTTCCAACCCAGAGATAATGTCTTCTGGAAACACACAACAACTTGGAACAGAACATAGCTGAACATTTATTAATAATAGTCGGTACAAGCTCACATATATTACATGATCATCGAGGCCAAAAGCACATCTAGTGCTACGACAATATCTACATTATTTATCCAACACATCAGGGCCTCGGCACTACTACGGAACACTACAGCGAAAGACTACAGCGTAGTGGAACATGATAGAGACTCCATCCACAGGGACACTGCTGTGGACACATCCTAGGCATCGCAACATGGACCTCGGGACTTCCGTCTTAGTCTTCTCCTGCATCTGGCATGATACGCCAGGTGAGTACTTTGAATGTACTCGCAAGCACATGACAACCAAATATGCAGCAAGTAATAGCATGGCAATGAACAGGCTAAACTCCAAGTGATTCACTTACTGTTACCAACTTACTCATCTCTGGGTTGCCTCACAACCCTCGGAATACTCGATACTAAGGAGTACTTTCGCTCGAAAGACAAGTTCTTCCATCATTACTATAGTTATTATGGTTGATCGCCTAGATAGGTCTGGTCGGGCTGTCCACTACCGTGGACGCGGCTATTCGAATAGATTTTACACTCTGCAGAGGTTGCGCACTTTACCCACACTATGGAGCACTGACCTCGTGATCCCATTCGGGTGGACCAGCATTGCTCCAACGAAACCTGTCTGACCCGTGACTCTTTCATCGTACCACCGGCAATCACACTCCCCCGGAGTCAAGCCTTGGGTGGCCCCGTGTCACCCCGTGACACCTGCCACCGTCGTGGCCTAACTAAACTGTCCCAAACAGGGACGCCGGCAAACAACTCAACTGGGCTCACAGGGTTATCGCCGTCTACCTGATCAGGGCAGCACACACGCATAACCCTCCCTCTTTGGAGGTACCGGTGAAAGAGCACCGAGCCAGACCAAGTCAAGGCCGTCCCATACCGGCAAATGTGGCTGCATGGGTAAGCCCGGACAGGTGACTCTTGATCAACCAACTATGTTTCACTTAGCAAGCATAGTTATTGATGATATCATTATGAGTTATCAACTTTAAACATTTAAATAATTTAGTATGAATTATCTGGGTTGAATATATGCACGAAATGAATATGAATTATGCAATGCTATGAAATGCTTCATAATATGGATGTCCTGGCTTGCCTTGATCAATTGGGTTGTTCAGAAACTCCTGGTCTTCAAATCCACAAGAATCCCCTTCTGAAAATATTTTCAAATAGCAAAAGAAAATGTCACATAAAGCCTTTTTATTCACCAACAATTCTGTGGGTATTGGAAAAATACCAAACTTGGTGGAAAAATAAAGGACTTCAGTATGAACACAATGCAAAAAGAATCAGGTCATTTGGACTTTTCTGTAAAAAGTTATAAGCAGTCAAAGTTCCTGGTCAATTATGTTTAAATAAATAGAAATCAGAAAAACAGAGAAGGGGCCACGTCGAAGACGTATTTTGCCCGCGCGCCACCACTTACCGGTTCGATCAGTGGCTGACAGTGGGCCTGGCCCGATTTAAAACAAAGGGAAGGAAGAGAGCAGAGAGGGAGGCGGAGCTCCGGCGGTGCTCACCGACGATAGGGACGGCGGCAGAGCTGGGAGTTGACGGGAATCGATCGGGCACTCCACGGTTGTCCTCCCTGTACCCGTTGCTCTCCCGGAGACGGCCAGACGGCGACGCTCCCTTCTTCTCCGGCGGGCAGCAGCTATGGTGGTCGTCGGAGTCGAGGATTCCGGCAGTGGTTCGTCTCGGGGAGGGGTTTGGAAACACCAGTGGGTTCTACTGATCACAACTGAGGGCTCGGGTGGAGCTGGGGTGGCTTGAAAAGGGCGGGCGACAGGATGGGATCGGCGGGGGAACTCTGGCGGAGTTCGAGGCCAGAGGCCTCTCTGCCTCGGTTCTTCGCTGCTAGCTACCAATTTGAGGAAGGAGGAGAAGGGTGGAGAGCTGAGCGAGGCGGGGCGGGGCTATTTATAGCCGGGCGAGGCCGATCGCCGAGCTCTCCCGAAGCAGCTCGATGCGGGCCATGGCGCCGGCGACGTACGCCGCGCTGGCATGGCTGCTTGCGGGTGAGAAGACGGGAGATGGCAGAAGCACTAAATGCGATGACATAGCTAGGGAGGGGGATGACGACGAGCGACGCCGCACTGTGACCGCACGGCCAAAACAGTGCCCGCGGGCGTGGCGGCCACCGAGAGCTTCTCCGGCGAGGGCGAGGGTTCTGGAGGGGCTAGGTGGCAACCAGGGACGACGTCGGCATGCTTGGACAAGTTGCTGCGGCGCAGTCGTCTCGCCTCGACGAGACCCGAGCCTGGCGCGAGGCAGAGCACGGTGACAACCATGCCAGCACCATGCTCACCACGGTGCTTGGCACCAGGAGGCCACGTATGCCTGGCCTTTCTTGTCTAGCACGTCGACCTTCGATCCCTCGTTTCACCTGTGTCCTTGGTTTGGCTTGGTTCGGTCTAAGATGAATGGTAGGATCAGCAACAGTTTCTGACAGAGAACTTGGGAGGGATCTGGAGGTTTGGAGAGATGGAGGTAGGGCCAATGGAGATGTCCAGAGTGATTTAGGTTGGAAGGACTAGGAGCTGACCAAATTTGAGGTAATTTGGTTTAAGTTTGAGGGTAGTTCATGTACAAACCACATTTCTGGTCCAGAATCAAGATGTTGAAGTGCTGCTCACTAGAATGATCTCCTGGGGTTGAAACTTGGTGGAGGAAGGTTGTTTGGGGGTGTCCTCATGCTATAAAAATTTGAGAGCAATTGGACACTCCTAGCATGCACTTCCTTCACAAAGGTCCAAACTGACCAGGAGCTAAAAGGAATTATTTTGCAGAGTATATGAAATATTTTATGGAATATTATTGGATATTGGAGCAAGATATGGTCCAAAGGATTTTTAAGAATTATTTGAGAATTTTCTGAGCATCCAAACTATAGGTTGCTTCATAACCCATAGTAATGCCCTAAATCCTCAAATAAAAGAAAAGGGTTTGAGAAATAATTTAAATTGGAAATTTTGGATCCTTGGGATACTTGGCAGGGTTTTAGCAAGGTGATGAGGCTTTGGATCACTTGGAAGAAGATTTAAGAATGGCCAAGACCAAGTGAAAGATTCAAAAATCCATTCAAATTCCAAATAAAACCAGAAAAAATTTGAAAAGAAAAAGTTGTCAAAATCAGGGTGTCACAAACCTACCCCCCTTAGGATGAATCTTGTCCTCGAGATTCGGTTGCTCAGGGAACAAATATGGGTAAGCGGATCTCAGAAACTCTTCTCTTTCCCAAGTAGCCTCTTCTTCAGTATTGTGTTCCAATAGCACCTTGTAAAATCTTATCACTTTACTCCTTGTTGTTCTTTCCATCTCTTCCAAGATCCTGACAGGTTTTTCCTCATAGGTCAAATCCTTAGCCAGCTCTAGCTCACTCATATCCGCTTGCTTGGCTGGGGGTGCAATGCATTTCCTTAACTGTGAGATGTGAAAGACATCATGAACGTCTGACAATGCTAGTGGCAATTCCAACTGATATGCGACTCTGCCCTTCCTGACAATCACTGGAAAGGGGCCGATGTATCTTGGGGCTAATTTTCCTTGAGTACCAAACCTCTTTACTCCCTTCATAGGAGTTACCCGTAGATAAGCATAGTTTCCGGGCTCAAGAGTTACTTCCCGGTGCTTTGGGTCGTAATAGCTCTTCTGTCGGGACTTGGCTGCTCGAAGTCGTTCTTGGATATCCTTAACTTGCCTCTCAGCCTTGAGCATCAAGTCTGTGCCAAAAATGCGACTATCTCCTGTTTGGGACCAGTTCAGCGGTGTGCGGCACTTCCGTCCGTACAGTGCCTCAAAAGGCGACATCTTAAGACTTGCCTGATAGCTGTTATTGTAGGAGAATTCCGCGTATGGTAGACTTTCCTCCCATTTGGGTCCATGGGAGAGAGCACCTGACCGCAGCATATCCTCTAATATTTGGTTCACTCGTTCAGTTTGTCCATCTGTTTGCGGATGATATGTTGTGCTATGTTTCAACATGATTCCCAAAGCCTGATGTAGCCATAGCCAAAATGCTGAAGTAAATAGGGAGCCCCTATCTGAAGTGATAGACTTGGGTACCCCGTGCAGACTGACTATCCGGGACATGTAGAGTTGTGCCAACTGATTTGCGTTGAAAGTGGTCTTTACTGGGATAAAGTGCGCCACTTTCGTAAGGATGTCTATAATGACCCAAATAGCATCATTGCCTCTTGTGGACTTGGGTAGTCCCACAATAAAATCCATACATATGTCGTCCCACTTCCACTGGGGTACTGGTAAAGGTTGCAGTAGCCCAGCGGGTTTTTGATGCTCTGCTTTGACCTTGTTGCAAATGTCACAGCAGGCGACATAGTATGCTATATCTTTCTGCATTCCCGACCACCAAAAGGTTTCTCTCAAGTCCTGATACATCTTGGTACCTCCTGGGTGGATCGAATATGCGGACTCATGTGCTTCCTTGAGTACTTGTTGCCTCAAGTTGTTATGACTCGGCACACAAATTCATTTTTTGAACCACACTGTACCTTGTTCATCTATACGGAAGGACTTGGC